>OX940810.1:30912725-31512725 GCA_954870605.1 Acer campestre
AAGGGAGTCGGGCCTTCTCCCTCTTGCAAACCCTCTCTCTCTCTAGACATTTTCTCTTGTTTCTCGAATATATACACGTATCTTAGGATAACCTTTTCCGGAGAGAGAGAGAGAGAGAGTTGCATGTTCATTTAAGGTGGGCTTGAGTTAAGAGTCACATGTTTAGACTTAAGATTGAGTTTTATGATAGGTTATTGAACTAATTAATTAGAAGTTGAAACTCATTATTAACTTTGTAATTTAATTTTTATATAATTTATATATATTTGTTCAAATTTCTAGTCCGAATTATAGCCCGATAGGCTTTACTAAAGGCTCCGCCCTTGTATCATGCACGGTTGGGTTGAGATGAAGATCTTGTATATGATGACTTCACCATGTGCTGGTTAGACTGTGTCCAATATAATTGACTCATGTACAATAATTTGTTTTGAAAACTCATATAAAATAGATTTTGGAACTTAAAAACTTTAATAATATGTCACAATTATATTGGATGATCTTATCATTGACGTGGTGAAAGTATCCTACACAAGTTTTTCTCGATTTGGTTTGTGTGATGATTAAATAAAATTCGGAGGTGATTTTAATTCAATGAACAAAGTATCAAACTTGATCTTATGCTTCGAACAATTGATCGAGAAGTAAAACCTAAGACATGTTCCTACCAAACTAATCAATTTTCTCATTCTAAAATTTAAAAGAATTTATTAACACTTTCTAATAGTTGAAGAAAAAAAACTGTCTTATAAAAAAATCATTGGTCAATTTGGTCTGTTTGAATCTCACTTTCGCTATTGATTAAGACAAAGGCTACGTATTGCTAAATTTTCATTGGTCATTTGGTCTGTTTGTAATTAATTATAACATAAAATAATGAAAATTTCAAATAATAGAGTTAAAAATATAATAATTTATAACTTATTGACTACGATGTAATTTTTGTAGTTTTGTAACATTCAATGGTGACCATTTTTTTTTTTTTTAATATCTTCCCAAGTTTTGTTGATTGTGTACATTTTTCAAATTCTAACGGCAATTGACTTGTAGGATGTCCGGTGTAATTCAAATAGTAAAAAATCAAGAATACCCCTAAATTTGGGCTAATATTCGATCCACATAATTACTAGATGAGTAAAAATAACCACGACCCGGTAAACAAACAATAATCAATTTTTTTATAAGAAAAATACTTTTGAAAGAAAAAATTCATTAAATAATGTGACCGACTACGGCCTACCCAAACAAAAATTTCACAAGGTGGCCACTGCCTACTTTGTTTTGTTTTTTTTACTGAGTTCGTTTGGAAATGTTCAAATGTCTTTTTTTTTTTTTTTTTTTTTTTTTTTTTGCCATTTGTCTTTTTTGTTTGATAGGTTCAAATGTCACATTTTTTGGTAGATATGAGATATTTTCACTAATTAAACATTAAATTCCCATGGTGAAAATCTAAATATGAGACATTTTCAACTATCTAGATTCAATTGCGTGTGATATTTTCTCAATCTCACGAAAATATATATAAAATCAGACATCCAACAAGAATGATGTCTCAGACATCATCAATTCTGTACTTGGTCTTGTTTCAGCTCACGATCATCTTCTTCCAACCATGTCAGCTGTTAATGAGCGCCGCAGCCGGTGGACAGTGGCATTTACTCCAAAAAAGCATCGGCATAGTGGCCATGCACATGCAGCTCCTTAACAACGACCGTGTCGTTATCTATGACCGGACAGATTTCGGCAAATCCAACATATCGTTGCCGGATGGAAAATGCCACCACGACGCCAACGATACTGCTATCGAAGTGGACTGCACTGCACATTCTGTCGAGTATGATGTCCTGAACAACAAGATTCGTCCTCTCATGGTCAAAACAAATGTCTGGTGCTCCTCAGGCACTCTGATGCCTAACGGCAGTTTGATCCAGACCGGTGGGTACAATGACGGTGAACGTAGGATCAGGATATTCAATTCTTGCAATACTACCAAGGACTGTGATTGGCTGGAAATTGAAAACGGACTGGCAGTGAAAAGATGGTACGCTACGAATCATGTTCTTCCCGACGGTAGACAGATTGTTATTGGCGGTACAAAGCAATTTAACTACGAATTTCTTCCGAAAAACGGAGTTCCTAATCTGTACAGCTTGCCGTTTTTGGCGCACACTAGTGATCGTGGTGTCGAGAATAATCTCTACCCTTTTGTTTTTCTAATTGGTGATGGTAATTTATTTATTTTCGCAAATAATCGAGCTATATTGTTTGACTATTTGAACAACAAGGTGGTCAAGACGTACCCAGAGATGCCAGGTGGCGATCCGCGGTGTTATCCGAGCACTGGTTCTGCAGTGTTGCTGCCATTGAAGAACATACAGGCACCCTTTGTCGAAGCCGAAGTTTTGGTGTGCGGTGGATCCCCGAAAGGGTCATTTAACAAGGCATATAAAAAGAATGCAACATTTGTCAACGCATTGGATACGTGCGGGCGCATCAAAATAACCGATCCGAATCCGAAGTGGGTCATGGAAACTATGCCTCAAGCTAGACTCATGGGTGACATGACATTGCTTCCAAACGGCAACGTGTTGATAATAAATGGCGCAGGCGCGGGAGTCGCCGGGTGGGAAACAGGCCGGAACCCGGTTTTAAGCCCTATCCTTTATCGTCCAGATTACAAACTCGGGTCACGGTTCGAGTGTCAAAATCCGACCACCATACCCAGAATGTACCATTCCACAGCAATTTTGCTTCGCGACGGTCGCGTACTTGTCGGTGGAAGCAATCCACATGAAAAATACAAATTCAAAGGAGTGCTTTTCCCAACAGAGTTAAGATTGGAAGCATTTTCTCCGGCTTATCTAGACTCAGAAAACTCAAGCTTGCGTCCGAAAATCGTCCTACCGTCCTCACAAGCCAAGCTCAAGTATAAACAAAATCTGGTGGTGAGGTTCACGGTAGCGGGAACAGTCATGCTAGACAAGGTATCGGTGACGATGGTGGCGCCGTCCTTCAATACCCATTCTTTCTCGATGAACCAAAGATTGCTCGTACTTCGAAGCGTAAACGTGACTTGTCTAAAGAAGAATACGTACGCGGTGCAGGTGACAGCACCTGGGTCGGGTAATCTCGCACCACTCGGATATTATCTTCTATTTGTGGTTCATCAAGATATTCCGAGCGAGGGCATTTGGGTCAATTTGCAGTGAATTTTTTATTTTATTTATTTTTAGAGTTAAGACAAAGGCTACGTATTGCTAAATTTTCATTGGTAATTTGGTCTGTTTGTAATTATAACATAAAATAACGAAATAATTAATAATCCTAGCTTATAAGAGCATCTCCAATGCAAGCGTGGCTTGTGAAAAAAAGAGATGCCACGTAGAATAAATAAACGTTATTTAATAATTGTGTCTCCAATGCAACCGTGCATATTCATCCTCGAGCTGATATGGCAAAAAAAATATCAGACATTGTCAACATGACTATCCACTTTCAGACGGTCTTTTGCACAGCTACTTTTTAGGTTGACTCAACAAACATTTAAAACTAACATTAATTTTTCATATATTTTTGGTAAGGAAATAAAATTAAAAAAAAATGGAAAAAAAAAATGGACACGTCATTAAAAAAATTGTGTTTTAAACGGAAGTATTGGAGACCAAATTTTAAATTTATTGTCTATCAAGTCTATTTTTATGCAGTATAGAAAGTAAGCCTCTTGACATTGTTGTCATGTTAATAATTATTGGTATGCAAGCCACTTTTGCATTGGAGATGTTCTATCAATTACAAATCATCTATTAATCTATTATATCGTTTATGATGAAAGTTTCAAATAATAGAGTTAAAAATATAATAATTTATAACTTATTGACTATGATGTAATTTTTGTAGTTTTGTAACATTCAATGGTGCCTTTTTTTTTTTTTTTTTTAATATCTTCCCAAGTTTTGCCAAAAAATCATGAATACCCCTAAATTTGTGCTAATATTAACAAACAATAATCAATTTTTTAATACAAAAATGAACTTTAAAAGTGAAAATTCATTAAATAAAGTGACTGGCTACGGGATCCGAACGAAAAAGCTGGACAATGAAAATGATTTTTATTATCTAATTATGATTAATTAATCGTATATAATTTAAAGAATCTATAAGCATATCAATACATGAAATTTGAAAAGAATCTTTAAGCATATCAATACAAAATTGAAAAGAATCAATAAGCATATCATTGTGTAGGTGTCTTTTATTTCTCTCTAAGTATTCTTTAGCAATCGCGGGGATTACAGTTCCTTTTGGTTACCAATTTTTTTTGAACAAAAAAATAATAATAATAATAAACAAAATAATTCTATCTCATATATATATATAGTACACCTACTGATTTAGATTACCAATTATCCAAAAAATTTAAGATTTGTAACAAGACTACGAGAGTTGTCCAAAAAAAAGCTACACCTTGCAGAGGGTAAAATTTAAGATTTCACATGGAGTCTATAATACTGCGCTCTTAAATGTTTATACCTACAAATTATCATCTTATATAATTATATTCATATAAATAGCTCATTTAAAGCACGTCGCCTCTCAGTAGAGTTAGTAGTGCATATCCATTTCATATAAGTGGTAAGAGGTTCAAATCCCACCATATATATTTTACAAACGAAAAGATGACAGGGCTGTGGAAGAATACGTACACGGTTAATGTGACAACACCTGGGTCGGGTAATCTTGCACTGCTCGAATATTATCTTCTATTTGTGGTTAATGTAGCAACACCTGGGTCTATTTGCTGTGATTATTTATTTATTTATTATTTTCAACTACTTCGAAATGGATTAATATATTCTTGTAGAATTGTCTCTCTTATCGCGTTTAATATATATATATATATATTAATTTGAATTGTTTCTCTTCTATATATTCTATATATCAAGTCATCAACTTGTACTCTTAGGTCAAATCATGTAATATTGTTTGAAGTTCTTCAAAAAAAAAAAAAAAAAAAATGTAATATTGTTTGAAGATTTGTAACAAGGACCTCTCTCTTTTAAAAGAAGACACCCACCACGAGTCATTTTCCTAGTCAATATTGCTTTGGCAGAAGTAACCTCACATTAAAGATTTCACATGGAATCTACCAGACTGATAATGCTTGTACGTAAAAAATTATTATCTTATATTCATATATATAAATATATATAAACGATTAATAAGGTGATAATGTATGTACAAAATGGTATTCCACGTCTAGAAGTGAAAATCAAATGTTACAGATAAGAATATTATTTTTAGACACGGTTTCTTCGACATGTAGAACTAGTTCTCTGTATACATATATGATTAAATTTTATTTTAACTTTATTTGCAGTTCCTGTGATTAAACCATCTGTGCCCTCGCCGACAAACTAGGTCAATGTTCAATGAAATACAAAAATTAAATAACAACAATATCCTCATGCATCTAAATTGGGCCACTGTGGAGCACCCATTTAAGAGTTCTGGACCTACATGGTATGAAGCAACTAAATGGGCTTTTCAGTAAGGTTTGACCCCAGATAACAGCAGCTTGGAATTATTGTGATTCTGTAATAGCAAATCCTGAGATGTGCAGATAACAATAAGCAACGAGAAGACAACAACGAATTTACTAAAAAATGTAATAAGGTGTCAAATTAAACATTTATTATCCATTCTACATTCAAAATATGTAATTATACCATCCCATCTTTACAAACCAAACCCTAACAACATATTAAAGTTAATTACTAGTACCAAATTCGAATTGAAAAAATAAAGAAAAAAACTGGGTCAAAGAGTCCAATTAAGCACGCTCGCCGCGGATTCGCCTTGCAAGCTGGATATCTTTAGGCATGATGGTGACACGTTTGGCGTGAATTGCGCACAAGTTGGTGTCCTCAAACAGACCCACAAGGTATGCCTCCGCAGCTTCCTGGAGAGCGAGGACTGCGTGACTCTGGAACCTCAAATCCGTCTGCAATTACACAAGCAGGTAAAAGGCAATGCTATCAGGAAACCAAATATCCCACAAAAACAAGATTTCAATTGTTCCAATTTTGGAGTCTACAATACCTTGAAGTCCTGAGCAATTTCACGAACCAGACGCTGGAAGGGCAATTTGCGGATCAATAGCTCAGTGCTCTTCTGGTACTTGCGGATTTCACTGTTATATATAAATAAACAAACAAGATTAACGTTTGTACGGAATACATAAACGATTAAATTGACGAACAATAATAGAACAAGAAGACATGGAAATTACCGGAGAGCGACGGTTCCGGGACGGTAACGGTGAGGCTTCTTGACTCCACCGGTGGTGGGAGCAGATTTCCTTGCAGCCTAATTTAATTAAATAACAATACAATTAGAACACTAATTCTTATTATGCAAACGCCTAATTCAAAGAAAATCTCGAAACCCTAGAATTAACAAAATTAACTTAACAATTCTGAAAAATATATAAATCTTTCAACAATGAAAATTGAAATTAAAACACACCTTGGTGGCGAGCTGCTTTCTTGGAGCCTTTCCACCGGTAGATTTGCGAGCGGTTTGCTTAGTACGAGCCATTCTTCTTCGATCAACGAAACAAATTCAAACAACTGCAATAAAAATTACAAAAAAAATAAATAAATAAAGAACCTTCAATCAGATCTCTTCAACAAGACTCGATCATTAAGAACCAAACAACTCAAAACAAGAAGAAACAAATAGAATCAGAAGATTGAGACGTACCTTTTTGAAATCGCGAGAGAACGAGAGAACAAGAGAACACGGAAGCTTTGAAATCAAAAGCGAGATATGAAATGTGTATACGTGAAAGTACAGGTATTTATATGGGTGGAGGGTGGTTTAAGTCGGTTTAATGGGAGAGAGTTTTATAAAAGGTCATAATCCGTGTCGTTGTCTGTGATTGGTGGGTTTATTAAGTGGATTGCCAGCGTGGACGAGTTGTGTTTCTTTTGTGAGAGGAGATAACACAGCGAGTTGACTCACCTGCTCGTCCTTAAATGGAAAAACCCGTTATGAACTAGAATTTTAATTACCCTATACGGTGACGTTTTTATTTTATTTTTATCTTTTTTTCTATTATACATTTTATTTTTTCAAGAGGAAATAACAATTTTTAACCAAAAAATTTAAAGGGTTTCTATTTTTAACTAGAATTAGTATTTTCATTGTTTTTACTAAACTTTCACTGAAGTGACAAATTTACCCCAGCACCAGGTTAAAAACATTGAAATTAAGCACGTTTGAAATTAAACCGGTGGTAGGTTTAATTGATGAAAAATGGTGATGTGTTTAATTGAAAAAGAACGGTTGTTTTTAATTGAGGAAAAGTGGTGGTGTACTGGTATGTTTAATTTAATAAAACATGCGATATGTTTAATTGATAAATCATTAAGGGCTAGTTTCAATTTTAAAAACACCAATGCTGGGTAAAAATAAAAACTCCACTAATTATATGTTAGTTTCAATTTTAACCCCATTTTTGCAAGCATTTCAAATTCGGACTTATAAAACCCTTTTGTTTTACTAGAAATAATATAACTTGTATTGACGATATGAGATCGGTCCATGGTATTGTATACCTCTCAGCCCTCACATTTACACTACTAAGTTGTGGGTTTTAATCCTCCCATTTGAAAGAAAAAAAAAGGAGTTTATATATAAGTTGTATTTGAAGAGTGCATCTTCTACATGCAATTGAGGGTGGCATGAACATGACATGGATAATTATTAGAAATTCAAGTCAAGAAAGTCCTTTATGATTTTTGTGCTATTGATCAGATATAACTGAACCAAAATAATTACTCTCGTGATCTAGATTAGATAACTAAGTTCATTATCTAAGTTCGAGTTCTAACTAAAATTAAAATTAGGATGTTGCGATGACAATGAATACCTACTACAAACTCTCACAGCGAATTATTATTATTATTTACGGTGTGTATATTTATTTGGTTATTTGATCCAAAATCCAAATTGATCGAAAACGAAGCTTTTGAGAATGAAGATGGCATTAACGAATAACTATCGTATCTTAAAGCTGTTGAATAGGTTTAATTAAAGGGAAAAAATTTAAGTTAATACCTCTTGGTGGTGGCATAAGATCGATCTTGTGCAGGAATGTACATTGGAATTATATATAGAATAATGCTAGATATCATAGCTAAAATCACAACTATTCCAACACAACACACGTGGCACATGAGGTGTCAATTGATGAGTGGATACACATTAATAATGATTTATCTCACCTATCTATGTATTCACCCACCAATTGACACATCATATGCCACATGTGTTGTGTTAGAATAGTTGTGATTTCAATTTTGATATCTAGCATTACTCTTATATATGATAAGTGTTTTGATGTTGTTTAGTGTCAATTTGTTGAATTTGATGAGTATTACAACCACTATTCATCCAATTATTCATGGGATTGATTAATCATTAATGACAAAAAAAAAAAAAAAAAAAAAAAACTATGTACTTTGGCACATGATAAGATGAACAAGTAACACATACTACTGCAGATTTTAAAAGTAGAACCTTATAAAATTGCGAATAAAACCAAAGTACATCGTTTGAAAGTAAGAAATAAAACACAACTACGTACACCAAAAGTAAAACTATAAAATCTCATATAAGCAGTTACTTATAAATTATAACTTTGTTCGACCCACATTGGTGCAGTTTTATGCCTTGATAAATCATTGTCTCTAACTCTGTAGAAAGGGATGATGCTAATGCTACCATCTTCGAAGTTGTAAACTCCCATATCGTTTTTTTGAGTTCCATTCCAAGGAGCATCAGGATTATCGTAAGTGAAATATATAGAATTCGGCTTACAATAAGACGTATCAGATACTTCGATGCATAATGAAGAATTATAACCCAAGAACAGTGCTTTATCACCCAAATCATAAATCTCTTCCCATTTGTTTGTACTCAAGTCCACCTCAAAAACCTGGAACCAATCATCCTCATCATCTATATTACGTCGTGCTATAACCCACAAAGCTCCATCGGATTCAACCAAATAAGCAACCATTAAACCTTTTCGCAATCCATCCAAGTCTTCATAATTTATACGGAAATAAACTTCCCATGGCAATTGTGCTACTTGGTGTACTACGGTTGGATTATCGCCTTTAATATCGCAAACCATTATCATACCACAAGTAGTTATAGCATAAATTTTCTTTTGGTATGAAATAACATCATGAAAAACGTATAAAGCTCGAGTGTCTGTTGTATTCCAACCTTTATCAATACCCGATCTAAAATATGCTAATTTTGTTCTTTGACCATAAAGAATTATCACAGTATAATCTGAATCTAGTGTGGATGAATAACAAGATAACAGCAAAAATTTACTAATGAAATGAAGCTGCAAGTTTCTACGAATAACCTCATCACTTTTCCAATCTTTGATAGTGTTCTTGAGCGGAAGTTCAATACTACGACCTGAAAAAGGATGTAAAAGATTCATAACCAAATATCGATTAACTGTTAAAAGCCATCCTTTGGAAGAAAGACACTTCAAAGGTTGAAGCTGTGCCTGACGTAACATAACTTGTCGAGTAGTACCCTTTGAAATACTCAGCAACTCGCATAGATGACTTTTTCTTTTAGATGGAAGCATAAGCCATGGAATTTGATTACACTTATTAGTGAAGTTTTCAATAACTGCAACTGATCGCCATGAAATACATACCTCACGAAAAACGACAAAGTCTTCGTGCAATTTTATCCTCCAAGCAATTTCGGTCAAAGCACCGTGATCGAGATCATCAGCCCAGTTCGCCATTATAAAAAAGGTGAGAATAAAGAGAAACGGAATTCACACAGACAAATTGATACTGCTACTCGATACAATATATGGGTATTTATGATAGGCAAAATTTAGTACGCTATCCGCCAAAAAAGGAAAAAAAATAAATTGAAAATTGGGTATAGAATATTCAATCAAATAATTTCCTAATAGAATATGCATTTAATTCCAATTGAGGAATTTTATTAATGTCGTTCCATGCCTTATTTGGGGTTGAAAAATTAAAAACGTCAGTACACTATCTGTCAAAAAAAGGAAAATAAAAAATCACTATGATTGAAAATTTGGTATAGAATATTTAATCAAATAATTTCCTAATAGAACATGCATCAATACGCTATCTATCAAAAAAAGGAAAATAAAAAATCATTGGTACGCTATGATTGAAAATATTTAATCAAATAATTCCCTAATAATAGAATATGCATTTAATTCCAATTAATGAATTTTATTAATTTGGTTCCACGCCTTATTTGGGGTTGAAAAATTAAAAACAGAATGTCAGTATGCTATCAATAAAAAAACATTGATACGCTATGAATGATTGAAAATTTGGTATAGAATATTTAATAAAATAATTTCCTAATAGAATATGTATTTAATTCCACGCCTTATTTGGGGTTAAAAAATTAAAAGCAGAACGTCAATAAGCTATCCATCAAAAAAAAAAATTAAAAAAAAAAAATCATAGCTACGCTATGATTGAAAATTTGTTATAGAATATTTAATAAAATAATTTCCTAATATAATATGTATTTAATTCCATGCCTTGTTTGCGGTTGAAAAATTAAAAACCGAACTTTGGGTGGTGTCATGGGGGTGGCTAATAATATTAGGTTTCTTAAAAAAATTTCTAAATTCTTTTCCAAATGGTGTTGGTACATAAGGTGTCAACACCTTGTAAATCATGAGATTACATGGTGAGAGATGTGATGTTGACACTTTACGAATCAATAACTTTTTGAGAATACTATTATTATTGTTGTTGTTGTTATTGTTATAACCCAGTAACATTACTCAACTTAGTCAAACCAATATCGACAATTATAAATAATTTGAGGTTTAAGGGATGAGATAAACTCGAATTCATTCCTTACGCTACAAAAATTATATTGTAAGAACTTAAAAAAAATAAAAATTTAGTGTTCAATGATATAGGTGTTGTGGGTATACGAGTTATTACATATTTACATGAAAATATGAGCTCGTGGTCAGCAAAAACGACATATAGCTTCAATGTTAATATTAACTAATTATCAACATATTTATTTATTCTTGAATTTTAATTTTTAAAATACAATTATATTTACAGAAAATGGAAATGTCTCTAAGGTGCATTTACTAATCGAAATGCAAATCAAAGGGGATTAACTTCCATTGGAAAATGAATTTAGGAGTTATGATCCATTTATTAATCGATAATGAAATCACATGGAATCAACTAACTTTTGGAAAGCGAATTAGAATTTTTTTTTAAAACAAATTATTAATTTTTATACGCTAAAAGAACGGGAAACCCACTATGAATTTCGTAGAGCAAGCGAGGCATTAAACAAAATTCTGGGCTGGGCTTGGCATCCGAGGCATCAATTTTGATGGATTGTGAGGCTAAATGTAGATTAGATTTGGGCTAAATGTATGCTACTATATGTTGATTAACTATTTGAGTAACCATATTTGCATCCCTGAAAAACTGTATGTACACCCCTTTTGTATGTACACCCAGTTGAAATTATAAAAAAAATGAAATTTTGTAAGTACACTCCGCACATTACCAAATATACCCTTTTAAAGTATTATAAATAAAACAATTATATATATATATATATATTTCTGGGTCTTTTCTTGGCCGATGGATCAAGGTTTCAGACCCTCTTTCTCTCCCTATCTGGTTCATCATCATCATCATCATCTTTTTTCAGTTGTTTCCTTGGAAGATTTATGGTCATTAATGAAGCTTTTATTAGAGCATCTCCAAAAGGCTCTTCAAATGAGATATTTGTTAAAGTCAAAAGAGCCACATCAGTATATTTTACTCCAAGAGACTCTTCAAATGAAATTCTTCAAATAAGATTTTGCTTCTCTCTCTTCAATATTAAAGAGCAACTTCTCCCTCTTCAATTATTATTATATTATTATTTTATATCATATCATCATTAATATTTGACATCTATATCTTTTTATCTTTTTAATTAAATTCAATTAATATATAATAAGTTTTAATTTATAAATTTTATCATTATAAAAATTATATCATTAGAAAGATCTCATTTAGATCTTTAAAATGAGACTAATATTGAATATTTAATAATAACATATTATTATATCTAACTTGAAAAAAAATTAAGGGTAATTAGATTTGTTAGGGGAGGAATTTGAGTGCTTTCATTAAAATAATATAAACATATTTCTAATTGAATAGTCTTTTGGAGGGGTTTCTCTTTTTTCACTCTTCAAATTGCCACATAGGTAAGCAAATAAACATTTGAAGAGTGAAAATAGAAGAGTCTTTTGAAGATGCTCTTATACACACCAAACATGCTTTTATTCCGGTAATTCAACACCATAAGCTTGGAGATGAAGTCAAGATAAGCTTGATAGAGAAACAATGGTGTCTGGTTTTTTTTGACACTGATTCTCTGTTTAAAAATCAGAAAATTTTGCTGGGCTTTTGCCCTCCCTTTCACCCAAAAAAAAAAATTGGAAATTTTAAACAATGGTGTCTTCTCTTTACATTTTGAATTTGGGAAGAGCCACACTCCTCCCTAATGCCTCCATTTTTTTTTTTTAGAAGACTACCGAGTTCATTTTTTTTTTTTTTTTTTAAGAAGGCGGCTGAGTTCTCCCTTATGATTTGGATTTTTTTTTTTTTTTTTATAGTTAAAAATCGGAAAAAGTAAAGTAGTTATAAAAATTATTATATATTTGAATTAAAATATTAATAATTTATTTTAAGGGCAATGATGTAATTTTAAAAATATATAAATTTAGGGTTGTACATACGATTTTAGAGGGGTGCAAATATCGTCACTCTAACTATTTTTCTTAGTTATTTAACGAGCTGTAATCTTAGGCGGAATAAGAGGCCGAACCCAGCCGATAATTTGGGAAAAAAAAAACGAAGAGTTTATTATCTTTAGCCCACTATGTAGTATAGTAATATACTAATAGCATACCCAAACCTAATACATATTTAGATTTAAAATATAATTACAATTGACGGAAAGGGAAATAATAACTCTGTAATCTAACGCATGCAATTATAATTTTGAAAGTAAGGGCTTGTTCTGTAGCCTGTTTTTAGCATGTCTTCGTTTTTATTTTTAAAAAATGATTTCGAATTCGCGTTCAGTAACCGTTTTTCATTTTATTTTCAAAATTCAAAAACAAAATGAAAAACAAAACCAGTGTTAAAAGTGGAAATTTTGAAAAAAAAAAAAAAAACTTGTTTTTCATGAATTTGTTTTTGTTTTTCAAATAAAGTGGATCTCATATCATTAAATATGTGGATCCCATGTCATTAACAAATTATTTTTTTCCTTTTTCTCACCCACCGGATCTTATCTTCTTTCTTCCTCACGCCACCATCTTCATCTTCTTTCTTTCTTTCTTCTTCTTCCTTATTCGGTCGTGGTTTTAGCCGTCGCCGATCCACTCGCCTCCGACAGCCGATCTGGTCTTCTTCTAGTTTTCGGCCGCAGCCGATCCACTCCACTCGCCGTCGCCGATCTTCCTCTTCTGGTCTTCGACTTCTTCTTCTTTTTCTTCTTCAGTGATTACATTTTATTTATTGGTTAATTATTAAATCAATTTATTTATAATTGTTATAATATTAAACAAAAAGTAAAAATTGTTATATTAAACAAACAGAGTTTTTTCAGTTTTTATTTTCAAAATACGGATTCCAGTAAATGCTATCAGACGCGTATTCAGAATTCAAAAATAAAACAAAAAACACTGTTTTCATTTTCATTTTTCTTTTCAAAAAACAAAAACAAAAACAAAAAAACGGCTTGCAGGACGGGCTCTAACTTTCCCAAGAAGTGGCGTTCTTCGAAATGTTTCCAACAAAGGCCCCTGGAATTGATCAACCCTTATTTTCGACAGTCAAACCTAATCAACAAATAAGTTTGATCGAGTTTGACTAACAGCATTAGGTGTTAGGTGTGAGTGTTAATTTTTTATAAAGTTGTTTTTGGTGCAAGAGGTTAAATTTTAGAGAGGGTTGGTGCAATTTGCTCAAGTTTTTAATTACGTGTTTAGTCTACTAAGAAGTAATTGCTAGGAACTTATCTGGGATTTGTCAATTTACACTAAAAAAACAAGTTTATGTACAATTTACAATTATCTCCCCTGCAGTTAAGGTTGACAGTTATATTAACTGTTTACTTTTTCAAAAGGCTAAAAAGACGAATCTACCATTGACATCTATAATTAAAAAATATAAATTAATAAAAAAGAAAATTAAATGAAGCAATGGACAGTTGAAATCCATTGCTTTTTTTTTTAAAAAAAAAAATTATAAAATAAAATCTCATCTTTTTAGATCTCCATTGTCCATCCTTGGGATAGACCGTGAATATATATATATATATATATAAATATATATATATAACTTATAAAAAAAGATAGAGAAGCTGATTTGTGGAGATCCAGATTGGATGGATCCCTATGACATCCATATGGATCTCCACCGTAGGGAGGTTCCCTTGTCGGTGACGAGGAAGCTCGACGCCACAAATAGGAAACCATTTTGGTTTCGCTAAACAGGGGAGATTGGAGCCTCTCGTTGCCGGTGGGGAGCCTTCTCCAGTAGAGATTCAAATGGATCTCATGGCTATCAATTGATAGATCTCCATGAGACCATCTGGATCGATGAAGATCCAGATTGAATATCACCTCTATTATATATGTATATATATTAAAAACAATAAATCTTCACCGTCTATCTTGTCCATCTAAAATGATGAACATGGGAAATCAATTGTTTTTTAAATATAATTTTTTTATTTTTAATGAATGAACCTCCGCTATCCATTAAGTGATTGATGGTTGTGATTCATCTTCTTTTTATTTTATTTTTTAATTTCTGATTTTATTAAAATAAGGGTTAATGTTAAAAAGTCGACATTACCCTATGAATTATCAAAATTAACGGTCAAACTTGATCAAACTCTAATGGTAGGAGATGTGAATGTTAATTGTTGATAAAGTTGTTTTTGAGTATAAATCGATAAACTTCATGGAGGTTCCTAATAATTACTTCGTCTACTAATTAGCTTTGTTTATTTTTTGATCGTGTAGTTATATACTTGTATAGTTGTATATGTCTAATATTAAAGTAATTTATGGTAGGGATATTTTAGTAATTAAAGAGTTAATTAAAAAATCAGCTCTTGTTTGATAGAAACCCTAACTTTTAAATTGTTTTCGTCGAAATCCATCAATGGAGGGAAGAAAGGGAAAAGGCTACGCCTGGGCATTTTCAGCTGGATTAAACGCTGCTCTTGCTGCCGTTTCAGCTAAATTCTTCTCGTATCAGGTATCCACATGTCAAATCCTTCGCAGATTTCACATTTCAACTTTCCTGATCCAATTATGTGATTCGCTTTGTACTGTGTTTCGAGAATTTTATTTTACTCTTTTCACAGTGAATTGATTGCAATTTGTGTCTACTAATATAGAATTAAATGAAACCGCTAGTCAATTGGCGAAACTTTGTATTGTGAAAAACATTCAAAATTAGGTTTGTTAGAAAGGGAATGTGGTTGATTTAATTAAACTGATAAAATGTGGAATTTTTCAGTTAGGCTGGAAATAGAAATGTTTATGTGTTGTAGAATTGTGAAAATTGAAAAGGGTCATAGACTTTTTTTCCATGCCTCATCCTTTTCAATTTTCATTCCAAATCAACGTCACACATAATGCGAGCTGTGAGATTACTTATGTACGTAACACATTGTTTTGCATACATCTTGGTTTTTTACTTCTGTTGAATTCGTGCGTGTGTATAGAATTTTGTTGAACCATATTAACCTTGGAAAGAGTTCGTATATAGATTCTGCTTTTCTTCTTGTTTTGCATATGTACAACCACTGGCCCCTTTTTCATTGTTTTTGAGTAGTGTGTCTCTGATATATGAATATTTCTTGTTCTTAACAGGTCATTAAATATGGTTTAGTCATCCTATTTAACGTGACAATGTGGGGATGTTACGTCAACAGTCTTAAAGCCCTCTCGTCCCTTCAGGCTACAGTTACAAACTTTGCTACTAACTTCCTCACCTCTGGTATAGCTGGATTCTTTTTGTTTGAAGAAGCATTATCGTTTCAGGTAATTATTGGCCAATGTGATGAATAATGTGAATATCTTAAGTACAAGCTTCGTGCAAGCGCTAATTAATTACGTTGTAAAAGACTCCATTGCTCCACGAATATTACTATTTTTCTGCCTTTATGAACTTTCTGCTGTACAAGTTGATATATCCATGATTCTTGAATTACCTCACATGTAAAAGATCTGGGCAAAAAGAATAGACTTTTACCTCTGCTGGTTGAAGATTATAGCAAATATTGCCTATCATGGTTTTGTGACTTTCACCTTGCATTGTTTGTACAGGTGCTTTATAAATTGAGAAACTGGGAACTGCCCGTTAATTGGAAATGGGGTAGTTAGTACATGATTGGTGAAAATAGGAAGAGAAACTAAGCATAAGATAATGCTAATTATAACGAAATATTTTCTGAAATAGGCAATGTTGAAGATTTCAGTTTGTTCTTGCATTGTCTTCTGTCAATAAATCGTGTTTGGGATCCATCGACTTTCTATTCCATTGTTTGGGGGTAGATCCGTAGATGAATGATAATGCTGGTTTATCAAGAGTATGCATGAAAACAGCAAGTTATAGTATTATCACTGAAATACTGGGACATGGATGATTAGCCCTAGTTGTATTGAATGAGCTCTAGCTTGCATTTCAAAACAAAACAAGCCATGCAATTTCTTATATATGTGTGTGTGTGTGTGTGTGTGTGTGTGGAGTTACTGATTATTTTTGGGACAGTATAGATGTCTCCCTGTATTCAGTTTGAAGTGTTTTTCAAGATTACGTTGCAGTATTGATGGATGATTGAACTTGACATGTTTGTTGCCAAAGTGGGTAATTGTTTTGGTCGTTAATTCGCAGATTCCTGATAGAAATTTGTTTTACAGTGGTTTGCAGGTGCATTGTTAATCGTGGTTGGAGTACTCATTCTCAATAAATCAAGTATAGAGATGAAAACAAACAGAGACTGAGGATAGGAACACCTGTATGCAATCTGTTGCCCTTGCCGGAAGTATCTTAGGAAAATGGTTCCCCAAAAACTTGATTGCTTCCTACTTTTTTGTACACTGCTTTATGTTTTTCCACAGTATTGAACCGAGGATAAAGTGTTATGTGTTATTGTATATACTGTATAATACATAGATAGGTTCAATACAACAACTGATCCCCGAAATTTCGCTTTACGAGTGAACTTTATAGATGGAGTTTTTAAGTTTAAAGCTTATTTGATTCTTTCCTGTTATTATTGATTCTCCAGATACTGACATGGAAATATGGAATGCCACTTTTAAGTTTTAAGGTAGCATTCATGGTCAAGGGACACCAAAATATGGTGTAAACAGTAAACGATGATGGCTACAAGTTATTGGATATTTATGTGATGTGGTTTGGCTCAGATATTAGAAGATGATAAATTGATTGATTCAAGCCTCAAGGGCTACTCTTACACTTTGCACAATTCATATTATATACAAAAGAAGCCAATGCTCCAGCCTCAGTAGTGTTTTCAGTCCTTCACTTTCTGAAAGCCAGAAAGAGCATCTCCAATGGAGCTCTCTAAACATGCTCCTCAGCTAAAATAGCTAGTGAGGATGGTTTTATAGCACTCCAAGGGACTCTCTACATAGCTCCTATTTTAGAGAACTACCAAAGTACCAAGGGACTCTCCAAATGTAGGGAGTCATTCCATGCTCTCTATCTTCTCTTTCTTATTATTTTAATATTTTAAAACTAATTTTCTGATTGAAAAAATGATGTCAATTTAAATACAATTTAAAACAAAATAAATTTATTTATATTTAAAAATTTAAAAATATTAAAATATTAATGACTAGCTATAATAATGATCCCATGAAAAGATGCTAGTTAAAATTTAACTAAAATTGAGAGATCCCCTTGGAAATGCTCTAATACCGATAAGTCGATAACTAAATAAAACTAGAAAAATGAAGTGTACATATATATATATATATTATTTTAAATTCAAACCTAGTTAATTGAGGAAAACAAAAAATATCTCAATGGCCGCTATCATCTACAGTGTTTTTTTTTTTTTTTCTCATAACATAAAAAACTGTCATGGATGGTTTTTTTAAAAATAAAATTTAAAATAAGCATACCAAAAGTGACAGGAGGCGAGGGGCCCATGAAATAAAGGATTTGGAATTTTGGATCCTTTCTCACTTAAATAAATGGTTTTGATGAGTAAAAACATAAAAATTAATTGAAATAATCTGTCTATCGATTTCTTAAAGGGGTAGTTATCTCGGTGGCTATCGACTTTTACCACCACTATCAAAATAGCTACCAGATGGGAAATTGGTTTAGAAATGATCATTTTTAACAAACAATGTTACACTAATGGTCATTCCGTTATAACACCGTTAACTTTGTCTAAGAATGTTATATTAATGGCCATCAGTTTGTTCACTTGGTATCTTGGTATCAAAATGACCATTATAATCATTTTTCTCCAAAATTACTCTAGTGGCCATCCATTTGGTCAATTGGTATCAAAATGGTCATTATAATTGTCCAACTTTTTCTAGAACATTTGTATTGACCATCCATTTGGTTAATTGGTATCAAAGCAATCATTATATGTACAACTATATTCGATTAGAAAAATAGAGTAAGCAATCATTAAAAAAAAACCATTCAATAGAGAAAATGAAGAATTCGTTTGATTTAATATAATTTAAGTCTCATACACATCAAATACTACTTGTCAAACTGCACAAGTATAAAAAAATCCCCTACACAAGTATACCAACTTGTTCATTTTAATCTGAAAGCTGTTCAAAAACCATACCCGATTGCACCATATTTAAAACCACATAAAAGTTTGACAACCAATTTTCATGGCACCTAAAATAACTACCAACCTTAACAAAATACATTATTGTTTTTTTTTTTTTTTTTTTCTTTTTAAGCTGAACTGAAATTGGCAATGTTTTTGCTAAACTGAAATTGGCAATGTTTTTTGTTTAACTGAAATGCCTTTTGTTAAGGTTGGTAGTTATTTTATGTACCATGAAAATTGGTTGTCAAACTTCTATGTGGTTTTGAATATGGTGCAATTGGATATGGTTTTTGAACAGTTTTCAGATTAAAAGGAACAAATTGGTATACTTGTGCAATTTGACAAGTAGTATTTGATGTGTATGTGACTTAAATTATATTAAATCAAATGAATTCTTCATTTTCTGTATTGAATGATTTTTTTTTTTTTTTAATGATTGCTTACTCTATTTTTCTAAAAGAATATAGTTGTACATATAATGATTGCTTTGATACTAATTTACCAAATGAATGGTCAATACAAATGTTATAGAAAAATTTGGACAATTATAATGGTCATTTTGATATCAATTGACCAAATGGATGGTCACTAGAGTAATTTTAGAGAAAAATGATTATAATGACCATTTTGATACAAAGTGAACAAATTAATGGCTATTAGTGTAACATTCTTAGACAAAGTTAATGATGTTATAACAGAATGGCCATTAGTGTAACATTGTTTATCAAAAATGGTCATTTCTAAACTAATTCTCCATCCAGTGGCCATTTTGATAGTGATGGCAAAAGTCGATAGCCACCGGAGTAATTACCCCTTTGTTAAATTAGACACAATAGGATATTGAGGTAAGGATTACACGAGGAAAGGATCCATATCCGAAAAGGAAACGGTCACCTCCTTGTCTTTTTCTCCTCACCCAACCCACCAAAGCATAAAATTGAAGAAAACCCTGAAATCTGAATCGTCCATCAAACAGGAATCTCGAGGCACAGCCCACATTGGACGGTCGAAACTCACTGACTCTTCTTGTCTATGGCCCATTTTCGCTTCTCATCACAATTCACAGCACCAACAACAATAACATCAAGTCCTCTTTGCGATGCAGCACAGTAACTCTTCAAAGTTTTTAACTTTTTGGATTTTGATAAATGAAACACAAGAATATAAAAGGGAGACAAAAGACAACAGTAGATGAGTTTTTGAAGAGGGAAAAAAAAAAAAAGGGACGACTGTAAAATACTCAACAAAGAAAGAAATAAAGTAGAAATTCTCTTGCCTCTCTCTCTCTCCCCCCCTCTCTCTCTCTCCCTCTTCTCTTATACTGTTTCCTTCCACAAAATTTTCGCCTTCCAATTAGGGTTCTTGCTCTCTGTCTCTCTTGTTCTTTAACTTGTGAGTTTCACTTCTCTTCCGTTGTAATTTATTTTTGTCTGTGTTTTCAATTTGAAGTATCTGATGATTGTTAAAGTTTGTGCTTCTTTTTTTTTTGTCACTTGAAATGGGTATATTTTTTAAAATTAGCGTTTACTGTTAGTTCAATTTTGGTTTTTGTGTGTGATAGTGAAGCTTGCTTTTGACCAGCTGAGAACGGTTTTGATTTCTGCGGTATTCAGGTTTTGTAGAATAAGGGTTATTTAAGATTGTGTAGTGGGTGGATTTTGAATGTTCTATTTGGAGTATTGGCAGCAGATTAGATGTTTTTCAAGTTTTTGGTTGAAGTTTGACTTGAAGAAAATTGGATCTTTTTTTCAGTTTTGGGGATAGTTCAAACTTCAATGCTTGATTTGTGCTTAAAAAATTGGTCTTTTAGTACTATCGTTATGGTTTTCCTTAAAAATTCAAGAGTTTCATTTATTATTCTTGATAGGTTTTATAATTTGTAGTACGTGGTGCAGGGGTGTTGAATAACATGTTGTTCCATCTCATCAATCCTGATAAGAATTGTTAAAGTTGGGCTGTTTTGTTTAATTGATTAGGGATACAATTTATGTTGGAAGTAAGGTAGAATATGGGTGAAATGTATGTGAGTTTTGATTCATTGTAACTGCAGTATGATCACAGACGAAAAAGCGGAACCTCAAAACCTCTAGTCTTTCTCGGCATCTCATATAACTTGTGATATCCATGAGTTCCTTCGACCATTTTAAGTGCTAGTGTAGATGTTTGTTGATATCTGTTTCTCTACTTGCGTTTTCACAGTTGTGCAGATTTAAGCTGACCTCTTAGAGTTTCGATGTTTTTCTTAATTCTTATTGTCTCAATTTTGCAGATAGTATGCAAGCTTAAGAACAGTAAACTGACTTTCAATGTTTGATTTATAGGATTGGCCGTTTATGAAACGGTGAAGATGAATATATTAACACTAGTAATTGACATGTTTTCTTCTGGAATCATTAGGTTAGAAATAGAAAATGAAATCACCTTATAGTCTTTCAGATTGGTAACTGGAGCACCAAAAGTAATGATCATTTTTATCGGTTCTCTGCTAGTATGTGACATATGGGATGCATGCTTCCTGAAGCCTTGTTTTGGCATCAAAATTGAATATTCTAGTTGCAACGTTTCAGTCTCTTTAATAATTATCATCTAATATACATTCTTGCTTTCTTATTTCTAATTATTTTCTTGTTCTGGTTGTTGAGAACTGTCTAGACCGGTGTCTTTAGGTTTTCGATCTCCAGTGCGTCCTATCTCCCAATACTTATTTGAAATTCTTTACTTTGGTTTAAAAGGTTTCAAACCTCAACCCAGCTGTTTTGGCATCTAACTTTGTCCAACTTTTACTTATCCTGTTGGGTATACATCGCTGCTACACATATATGAGTGATCTTAGTTTCATAGTAGCTTCCCTTTCAGCAACATTAGATAGAGATACTATTGTGTTTGAAATGTGCACGCTCTTATTTTGACCAGTCACTGCCAAAATTTTCCTGTGCAGTTGTTCTTGTGGTAGTTATGCATTCTTAGAATCTCATTTCTATATGTGTTTCTGGGCTTTCATTGAATTTACTTTAGGTTGTTTGTGCTTCACTTTAGTGTTCTTGGTCATCTTACTTTTTCCATTGAGGGTTTGCTTCAGCAACATCATGCATCAGACTTCATCATATGTTGACTTAGTGCCAGCTCTATATACATGACTTTGTTTTTCAATTATGTAGGATATGCCCTAGAAACCAAGTCTTAATAGTCTTATTGTTCTTCCACCCTTTCTTTACTTCGATATGCAGGACATCCAACCATGAAAACAATTTGATGCTTAATTGATTGAGCATTGCACTTATACTGGAGTAGGCTTTCTGTTATCCGCAATTACAACTTTTGTGTGGATCTCAAATGGATGACGGTGGGCATCGTGAAAATGGCAGACACAAAGCTGACCAGTATAAAGCAGCTCAGGGACAGGTATCTGCAAGCAGTTCTGCAGATAATTGAATGTTTTTCAACATCTATGCATTGATTTGTTTGTCATGTATGCAGAGTTTGTTTTTCCACATTATTCCGTCTGATAATAGTTTTTTTTTTTTTTTTTCCCCACTGGTGTTATAACAGTGGTTTATGCATCATCAACCATCTATGAAACAGATAATGTCTCTTATGGCTGAGAGAGATGCAGCTGTACAAGAAAGAAATTTGGCTCTTTCCGAGAAGAAAGCAGCTATTGCAGAGCGAGACATGGCATTCCTGCAGCGAGATACAGCAATTGCAGAACGAAATAATGCTATTTTGGAGCGAGATAATGCAATTGCAAGCCTTCAGTATCGGGAAAGTTCCTTGAGTGCTGGTAACATGTCCTCTTGTCCACCCGGATGCCAAATCTCCCGTGGGGTGAAGCATATGCACCATCAACAGCAACATGTACATCATATACCCCACATGAGTGAAGCTGCTTATAGCACGAGGGAAATGCACCCAAGCGATGCTCTTCCAGTATCTCCTGGTGCCTCTGAGGCTGCAAAGCCAAGGCGGGGTAAAAGAACAAAGGATCCCAAGACCATGTCACCTAATAAGAAAACATCAAAATCTCCTAGAAAGATCAAGAGGGAGAATGAGGACTTGAACAAGATCGTGTTTGGGAAGCCAAATGAATGGAAGAGTGCACATGATTTGGAAGGTGGTGATGATGATGTAAACAAACAGTTGGTAGTATCAAAGACCGATTGGAAGGGTCAGGTCCTGGGTTTAAACCAGGTTACATTCGACGAGTCAACCATGCCAGCGCCTGTATGCTCATGTACCGGGGTCCTAAGGCAGTGTTACAAGTGGGGAAATGGAGGGTGGCAGTCTGCTTGCTGCACAACCACATTGTCAATGTATCCACTTCCAGCAGTGCCTAACAAACGACATGCCCGTGTAGGTGGCCGTAAAATGAGTGGAAGCGCATTCAACAAGCTACTTAGTCGGCTTGCAGCTGAAGGTCATGATCTCTCTAGTCCAGTTGATCTAAAGGACAATTGGGCCAAGCATGGAACCAACCGTTACATCACAATCAAGTAAATTGATGGAATGACTTGGTTGAATGGAGTAGAGACATTAGAATCAAATGTCCTCAGAAAATAAGAAATTGATGTAATGACTCCCAAGATTGCTCGCTGGGGCCAGCCATATTTCTCATTTTAATCTCTTCTCATCATTTTTGTTGTCTATGTTCATTCTGTAAGTGGTGAGTGGAATACTCAAGGCAATCCATGCCTCCATGGTTGTTTCTCATTGTCTTGGTTTAACAATAGTTAAAATATGGTGTACTCAAAGCAATCTATCGCTGTAACTTGTAACTCTAGAAAATTGTAAAGAGTTGTACTTGCTAGTTTTTGTCTGCAAATTGTCCATTTTGTTATGAACTTCTGGGTAATAATCAGTCATGTTAATTAATTATATCAACATGGATATGGTTCATTCAGGGATGATTTAATTGGTGTTAATTACTATAAACATCTTCAGTTGGCACATAAACATAACTTTTTTCAGTTCTTTAGGAGCTTCAGCTACTTTCTATGCCATGGAAAGTGTATCAGAGGACTTCAATACAATGGAGACTCAAATGAATTTATTGAAATTGAATTTGTGAAAATGGTTTCATTGTGCTTGTGTCAGATAACAAAATTATCAGCACTAGTCATCAGACAGGGATAACTGTAATTTATATGATCTCATCATACACAAACACTGGTGAATAATATGAACCATTACTTGTATTATAAAAAAAAAAAAAAACCTTTTGAAGAGAAGAATTTAATCAAGAACTAGAAAATTTGTCTCCAAACAGTGAAAACAAAACCAGAGAAAAAGCCTCAGACCGTCCTAGTTCATGAATTTCAACATTACATTTCAGTAAACCATTAAAAACATCATCACTGGCTTTGACTCTATACGGAAAAGAAACACAAAAAAAAAAATTGAATAAAGAGGGACAAAACATATAGATTGTGAAATTAAAGAGAGAGTGTAGATTTTGAAAAGTGTCAGACTTGATGAAATATCAGCAATTTATAAATCAGACAGGGATAACTGTATATATTTCATGTTCTCTCATCATCCACAAACCACACAAACAAAATCAAATGATTTTGAAAAGAAAAAAAAATCAAAATTTTAATAGAATCAGCATGACAAGAGAGAGACATCAGATCTTCCTATTCAATGAAATAGAATCACAGTACTCAAAACAAAGCCTGAGCATTCAACAATTTCAAAATGTTCATCATTTGAGCCTCTCCACATCTGTAAATAAAAAACACAGTAGCAAAGAAGAAATAAAAAAAATTGAAACTTTTGAATCTCCAGAGACAAGAAATACAAAACCCTAATATCTACGAGACTGAAGAAGAAGAAGAAGAAGAAGAAGAAGAAGAGGGTAACGGCGATTTTGAGCTAGGGTTTTCAATTTGAGTGTGATTCCTCTATCAAGACCTCTTTATAAAAGAAGAGTTTTGTGATTGGTTTATTTTATTATTATTTTTTTTTTTTTGGAGGGATTGATCCGACGGCTGAGATTATTTACAGGATAAAAAATAGTAAATATTTTTTTTTGGTCTCAAATTTACTCTCACAGCCAAGTGGCCCAAGTTTCAATATGCCACGGCACCATATCCGGCAGAATAACAAAATAGACTCGCACGTGTGAAAGATGAAACCGCGTTTACATGGCATTGTTCAGATTTAATTTCCATTTATATTGATAAGAACATTTTTGCTCACCCCCTTTCAAGGGGGGTAATCATTACATCCCTCCTATATATATGACATATGTCTATGCAGGGGTAAAATTGTCTAAAAATTTACTCATCTATGACACGTGTCATCCATTTAAGAGGGGGTAATGGTTACTTCCCTTGAAGGGGATGAGCAAAAGCATTCTCCCTTTTAAAGAAGGTAACTATTACCCTTTTCATAAATGGTCCAATGGATGACATATGTCAAGAGAGGTAATTATGTTTGGACAAATTTACCTCTCCATGAACATATGCCATCCAATTATAACGGTGTTGGTGAGACAAGTCAAATGGGTGGTCAAATGCCAAACTCAAATTCCGGGGACTAGTTCAGGTATTTCAAGACTCAACAGTGAGAAGGGGAGTAGCGAAGAGGAGTGCCGAAAGATATATTGATCTGTGGATAGTTATACGGGGCATTCGAATTTCATTGACAGCAGGAAACTCAGGTTGATCAGCTTTCACCTGATAAGAAAAAAGCTACATTGATTAAGGAGCTGAAAGGTCAATTCAATGAAGCTGATTTAAAAAAGATTATAGCAAATGATATTAGAAATTGTTGATTTAAACAATTCTGTTGATTTAAACTACCGTCTTTGAATTAGAAATTGTAGTTTATATCTTAGAAGTCAGGAACATTAATCTGTTTGTTGGATTTAATTTTATTTTTTTGAATTTTGATGAGGCCACAGATTTTCTTGTATGTTTATGAAATCAGTAATGCTACACATCCCATCTAAAATCCCACATTTTTCATTCCACTACATGTGGCATGTGAGGTGTCAAATGGTGAGTGGATACATGAGGTAAGTGAGATAAATCATTATTAATGTGTATCCACTTACAATTTGACACTTCACATGCCACATGTAGTGGGATGAAAAAAGTGGGATTTTAGGTGGGATGTTTAGCATTATTGTTATGAAATAAAGTTACAGTTTTATTATACTTTATTTATTTATTAAATTGATAGTATGTGTTACTATTAAATAAGATTGACTTCGTGGTATACGATCACACTTATCCCGTAAGGTTGAGTTAGGGCCGTCTCCATACATTTCGGGGCCCTATCCAATTAATGATATTTACAAAAATCAAAGCCCTATATAAAAATTATTATCATTAACATACTAAAAATATAATAAATTAAATATGTTTGGCCATAAAAGAACTCCTTCTCCCTTGTAAATGATTCAAGAAAAGCTTAATAAATGGACTACAAAATACACATACATATATGAGAACTGAAATTACTAAAGCCTAAAATTAATAGCTACTATTGTAAATAAATTAAATAATTAAAAGATGAGTCAAAATCAACATGTAGAAATTAATTGTAAACAAAAAACATACCTTCAAACGGCAACGGCTTCAATATTGACAAATACATAGAGTTTCAAACTTTCAAGAAAAAAAGAGAGCCAGAAAAGTTTTAGAGTCAACCGAGAGTTTTCTTTAAAGTAATCAAAAAAGTTTTTGATTTGTTTAGCACTTCAGCCTTTAAATCATAAGGTGTTGTTGTTTTTAATTATTTTACTGTTTGTTTTGTTTTAAATAGTGTTGTCTCAAAATCACAATTCAATTAGGCCTTTGAAGTTTATTTTTGTTTAGTTGAATTAGTTCATTAGAGCATCTCTAATGGTATAAGCAAATTTGGATCCTCAAAAGTTGCCACCTCAGCATTTGAGGATTGTTTTTAGGGTTTGCTAAATTTGATGATTGTATAGTTCACAATGGTATACTTGTAATGGTACCACAATGATATATTAGTTTTT
The DNA here is from genome assembly GCA_954870605.1 of Acer campestre. Lineage (NCBI taxonomy): Eukaryota > Viridiplantae > Streptophyta > Magnoliopsida > Sapindales > Sapindaceae > Acer > Acer campestre. The sequence continues at coordinate 30,939,706 of OX940810.1, forward strand.
TTTTTGCTAAAAAAAAAAAAAAAATTATAAAAAAACAAGAGAAGGTATATGATATGGGTATTGATCCATTCGTAATGAAGAGACGAATTTTACCTAATTGAAATTTTTGGGGTTAAAACAATGATGAAATAAATAGATGATCAGAGAAAAAAAGAGGAAAAAAAAAAGTAACAGAAGAGAGAGAAAGAATAAAATTACAACAGTTAATTTGTGTTAAGTTTGTATTTGATGATTGAAAGTTAATCTTCAAATTTGATTATTGATAACTGTTAAATTTTAGTGACTCCTTTAGACAGTGTTTTTTGGTTAAATAATCAAATTTTGATTACTCTTCTACTTTTGAGGATACCATTGGAGATGCTCTTAGGCCTTGATTTGAAAAATAAATAAATAAATAAAAGCAATAAAAGGTTCGGAATTGGGCTCTTTTTAAACTTAAATAGATTGGGTCTTGAGGCCCCTGATTTTCCAAGAAGAAGAAGTAAATTGGGCCAGTTGGGGGCCCTAGCAAAAAGCTGTGTTTGCAGCCCCCATGGGCCGGCCCTGGGTTGAGTGTTCGATTCATGACCTCCAATTTCCATATTTTGTATTTATTTTTATCTATTGCGCTATAATTTCTTGAATTTTAATGATATTTTCACTTGTAAGCAACAACCTAAATATGAATAGAGCATAGCGCTATCATGAGATGATGTTGACCTAATACTCTAGTGGTATGCTACCGACACTCGTAACACATGATTGGGGGTTTGAGACGCTATTGACGAAGGACAATATATTTCACAAGTGTGAAAGAGAAAACCGCATCTATGAGGCTTCTGGAATTTGGATATAGTTTTTTTTGGATTTAATTTCCATTTATGCTGATGTTCTACATTCTTCTATTATAACTGGCAAGTTTGTAAATTGGGGGTTGGTGAAAAAACCGCCATTTATGGATTGATCACTTGGAAATATTATATATAGCTTCTCAACCCAAGCAATCATTTTCATGTATCGGTTTGATATTCTCAGAGTATATTTTAGGATTTTAAATAGAGCTTGGTAAGTGAGTGCGCCCAAGAAGACGAATGTATGTGAATTCAGTGACAAGGAAGTGAGAAATGGACCAATTTTAACTTCAATGGGGTTTTAGGGGACTAGTTAGAGTGTTTTGAGAGTGAGAAAGAGAGGAATGAAGTGGAGTGCCGGTGATGATATTGATCCGACCGGTAAGCATTTTAGGAGTGTTTCCATGGACTTATACGGGGCAGCATTCGAATTTCGATGACAATGCAACAAGGCAAACTCATCGAAACCCAATCATTCCTCCCTTTCTCACTCTCGAAACACTCTAACTAGTCCCCTAAAACCCTATTGAAGTTATATTTGCTCCATTTCCCACTTCCTTTTCACTACTTTCACCTTCCTTTTCATCCAAGCGAATTATATGGACATGGTAACTTCCGTTGACATAATTGCATTTTGTTTGAGATTGTCTCTATAGCGTTTTTGTGCTTATCCTAACTAGTTTTGAACGTTCATGATCCAAATTCTATAACATCATTACGGTATAATGTAGTTGGTTGTAAGCCCTTAATGCTATTGTTATCCGTTCTTATTTTCAAGATTTTTGAATAAAGTCATGCGATTGTATGAATTATCATTCATAAATCTTGAAAATAAGAACGGTAGTGTTTAAAACTTTTAAATTAAATTGATGGTGTTACTATAGGATGAGGTTGGCTAAGTGGAATGTCGTTCAAACCATAACCGCAAGATTGTGTGTTTGAGTCCAGCATCTATCTCCAAACTCCGAATTTATTTTTTAAAGTTACAAAACCTATATCTTTTTTAGTTTATATCTTATAACTTTATAAGACATGATCATTATTTTGTTAGTTGGATTTAATTTTATTTTTGTTGAGGCTACGGATTTTCATTTTGTTTATGCAATAAAGTTATAGTTTTAGACTGTATTTATTTATGGACTAATTGCACAAACATCCCATGAGTTTAGGTCTAATTGCACGTATATAGAACTTTTGCCCATAATTACACAAACATCCCCTACCGTTAGTGGTCAACGGTTAAATTTAACCATTGACTCTCTTTACTGTAGAAAATGTCCAAAATGCCCTTATTTATTTTTAAAAGGACTAATTGCACAAACATACCTTAACATTATACATAATTACATGCATATTGAACTTTTACCCATTATTACACAAATCTCCCCTGCCGTTAGTTGTCAACGGTTAAACTTTACCATTGACTCACTTATCCATTTAAAAAGTCTAAAATGCCCCTACCGTGTAATATATTATTTAAAATCGTTAATTAAAAAAAATTCCAGATTTTATTTCAAAAAAAATCAAATTTTATTTTAAAAAACAAATCCAGATTTTTTTTTAAAATCCAAATTTTTTTCCTTCTATAAATACATTTTTTCCAATCTAAAAAATAAATAAATTATATATATCTTATAAATCAAATTCTAAAAACAATCTTCTCAATTAAATTCTAAAATAAATAAAAAATCAAAGACCAAATTTCTCTCTCTTTTCTTTTCTTTTATCCATATTGCCCTAATTTAATTACTTAATCTATTATTGTTTATTTTATTTAATTTTAATAAAAAAAATGAAAAAAAAAGGAGCAGATGCCTAGAAGAATGAAGAATGCATAAACATGGAGATTGAAAATTTCGAGAGATCTCTAGTCACAAAAACAAAAAATTCTCAAACAATATCCATTTAAAAATCTCCAATGGAAAATCCCAATCAAAAACTCAATATCTCCATTGTAGGTCTCCAACCGATGAACCAACAAAAAATCTCAAAAAACTCAAATCTCCATTGGAGATCTCCATGTTTATGCATTCTTCATTCTTTTGGGCATCTGCTCCTTTTTTTTTTCTTCATTTTTTTTATTAAAATTAAATTAAATAACTAATAATAGATTAAGTAATTAAATTAGGGCAATATGGATGAAAGAAAAGAAAAGAGAGAGAAAACTGGTCTTTGATTTTTTATTTATTTTAGAATTTAATTGAGAAGATTGTTTTTAAAATTTGATTTATAAGATTTTTATTTTTATTTTTTATTTTTTTTAGATTGGAAAAAATGCATTTATAGAAGGAAAAAAATCTGGATTTAAAAAATATATATATGGATTTGTTTTTTAAAATAAAATAAATTATATTTTTTTTAATAAAAGCTGGATTTTTTTTAATTAACTATATTAAATAATATATTACACATTAGGGGCATTTTAGACTTTTTAAATGGATAAGTGAGTCAATGGTAAAGTTTAACCGTTGACCACTAAAGGCAGGGGAGGTTTGTGTAATAATGGGCAAAAGTTCCATATGCGTGTAATTATGTCTAATGTTAGGGGATGTTTGTGCAATTAGTCCCTTTTTAATTGGTTTATTGTTAAAAATAAATAAGGGCATTTTGGACATTTTCTACAGTAAAGAGAGTCAATGGTTAAATTTAACTGTTGACCACTAACGGTAGGGGATGTTTGTGTAATTATGGGTAAAAGTTCTATATACGTGCAATTAGACCTAAACTCAGGGGATGTTTGTACAATTAGTCCTTTATTTATTAGATTGATAGCACTATTACAGAATGAGGTTGGTTTGATGTTTACAATCACACTTATACCATAAGGTTGAGTGTTCGATATGTGACTTTCAATTTCCATAATTTGTATTTATTTTTATCGGTTGATGCTACTATGAGACGATGTTGGTCTAATGGTATACTAAAAATAAAAACTTTCCGAAAAATCGAAGTCTGTGATGAAGGACAATAAATTTTGTTAGTGTGAAAGAAAAAAACCGCGTGTACGCGGCTTCTACAGTCTGGATATAGATTTTTTTTTTTGGATTTAATTTCCATACATTCTTGATTCTTCTATTGTAACTTGGTAAGTTAGTAAATTGTGGGTTGGTGAAACAAAAAACCCACCTTTTATGGATTCACTTTCCATATTTGTTGGTCTGTTGCCTTTTATGGACATTCACTCTACCTTACCCAACCTTATAGCCTGAAAATATTATATATAGGTTCTCGACCCAAGCTATCATTTTCATGTAACGTTTTGATATTCTCAGGATTTTCTACTGTTTTAATTAGAGCTTGTTAAGTGAAGCATGGAGAATATGAAGAATTTGAATGTACCCAGTTATGGTGGTGTTGGTGAGACAAGTCAAATGGGTGGTCAAATGTCAAATTCGAGTCATGAGATCAATAGAAGACCAGGTATGCCTCCACCATACCCGAATAATCCTCAGTTGCAGAAGTTGTCTCCTCGTCCGAATTTGAGTTTGAATTCGAACCCGAGAGTGTCACATTACAGGTCTCTGTCTCATTCCTCTGTTTTTGATTCATTGCCTCCATCTCCATTGCCTCCTTTGAGTCCAACGAATCCATTGTCTGTGTCATTTGTTGACCCGAATTTGACCGATGTGTCTGTTGTGGGAGAGAAAGCTGGTAATTCACAACTTGGATTATTGAACCCTTCTCTTGTTAATCGAGTCAATGCTTCAAATGGTAATGAAATGATGGATCCACGAAAGACACATCAACGGTCTTTTAGTGAAACCCCGATGGGGTTTTCGGCTATGATTAATCAGTCACCGCCACAGTTGATGCCGATTGGGATTAGTAGGGTGGCATCATCTGATGTTGATGAAACTGGAGATGATTTGGTGAGTTACTATTTGAACTTGGAAAATATTGATGTGTCGAATGGATGTGAAAGTAGTGACAAGAAAGCTGGAAACAGAGAAACAAATGCAACTTCAATGGGATTTCATTTCCAGGGGGCTAGTTCAAGTTTCCCGAGAGGGAGAAGCGGAGGAAGAAAGAGGACTGTTTCAATGGATAATGCAGCAACGCAAACTCGGGTTGATCAACTTTCACTTGATGAAAAATTAGCTAAATTTGGTGGAAAATTCAATGAAGCTCAGCTGAAAAAGGTTTTAGCAGAAGATAAGCTTGGTCAGCTTGCATTATCAAATCCCAAGCGAGTGAAAAGGTGTTGTGCATCTGAGTTTTATTTGAAATAATGTTTGTGATTAAAAGTTCATTGGGTTTCTTTTTCTCACGTTTGATTTATTTGTCACAGGATTCTGGCTAATCGTGAATCGGCTGCACGTTCCAAATTAAATTGTGCGAAAAGAGTTGCTAAATTGGAACAAGAGATACAAACTAAGGAGACAGAGCTAGCTGAAATGTCTGCAAATCAGGTTGGTATCTACAGTTTTGGTATATTTTTTTTCGCAATTACATATAATATTTTTGCTGTTTTTCCTTTAATTTTTATTTAGTTTGATTTACCTTGTTTGGATACAGAGTGAGCAGATGAAATTAGCAAGTGAATATAACGAGTTGATGTTCCATATTCAAGCCATAGACCAACTGGATCAACAAAGATATGGTATTTATCACAGAACTTCATAGATTGCAACATTCTGTCAAAGATATGGTATGGCTTGCCTGATTTTTTTATTTTTTTTTAGATTTAAATGATGTATATATCACAGAACTTCATAGATTGCAACATTCTGTCAAAGAGATGGCATCAAATACCAATATGATGGATCGTGATATAGGTAGAATGGACCGTGAAATGGATAGAATTGATCATGATGTGGCAGAGATGCATCTGCCAGACCTCATGGCTCAACAATTGTTCATTGATAATGAGATCCTTCAGTCTCCGAACCACCACCACCAACAGAATGACCTTCGGCCGGAACAATTTCAAGAAGAACCGCCGCTGAACGAGTCTGATATACCTGAGTCAAAGCGATAGACTTTCAAGTTGATTGTGAAATTCAGTCCCTGAATTTGTAATGAGGACCACTAATTTGTTAGTTGGATTTAATTTTATTTTTGTTGAGGCTACATATTTTCATTTATGTTTATGTAATAAATTTATAGTTTTATACTTTATTTATTTATTAAATTAATAATGTTATTACAAAATAAGGTCGGTTTCGTGGTATACGATCACATTTATACCATAAGGTTAAGTGTTCCAATAGTAACTTCCAATTTCTGTGGTTTGTATTTATTTTTATCCATTGCACTATAGTTTCTTAAATTTTAATAATTTTATGACCTGTAAGCCAAAATTTAAATATGGATAGCGCATAGTGTTATCATGAGACAATGTTGGCCTTCCCCATCCCATTTTCCAATTTTCCACAAATCTTATAATATATATACTATATAATGATGATAATAATAATAATAATATTATTATTATTATTAAAGAACAATATTAGATTTCATTTGAATTTGTAATGAATTTTATTTTGTATTTGTATTTGAATTTACAATAGATTATTTGTTTTTTTTGGTATGTAATTTTTATTAAAACGGAGAAATGGGAAAACAGAATAACGATGAAAACGGAAAAACGGGGAAATGAGAATGGGGATGGAAAGACCTATATCCATCTTCATTTCCCCATACCCATCCCTAGATCAGACCGGTTTTTATTAAATTGACAAGAGTATACAATGGTTCTCCTACGCTGGATATGGTGGTTTTTATCTAAACTTTAACTCTGGTTGTAAATCTTGCTTTTTTAGTATTTATTTTGGGATTTACCTTGTTATTGGCTAAGATAAAAATTTAGAAAATAAACTTTAAACTATTTAAAATATATTTACACGAATTATTTATTTATTTATTTTTTATTTTTTTATCAACATAGTTACTCCAGTAAGGAGACAACATAGAAAGAAACGAAAAAGACATGACAAATTGACAATGACCGGAGTCTTCCACTACAAGTCTACAATTCAAAAAAATGAAATAAAATAAATAAAATAAAGAAAATAAAAAAGGAAAAAGAAATCGTACTTGCACAATGAGAAAAAAAAAAAAAAAAAACTATGAGGTTTTAAATCAAGGGTTGCTTTCCCCAAATCCTAAAATATTGTAATAGTATATATAAAAAAAAAATGTGGGTTGGTGGGAAAAAAAAGGCCATATTTTCGATGGTAAACTTTTACATTTGTACCACGAGATTGCTGGTTCGAGTCATCTCTCTCCTTAAAAAATCCTGAATATTTGTAATAGTGTCATTTCCATATTTAAATGCGCAATTTAGTTTGGCTAGTTTGTCATTTTTTTATTATTTTTTTATAGATTTAAATGATGTATTAATCACGGAACTTCATAAATTGTAACATGCTGTCGAAGAAATGACATCAAAATCCGATAGAATGGACCATGATATAGATAGAATGGATCGTGATATACGAATTGATCATGATATAGCATATATGAATGCAGAGATGCATTTAGCAAACCTCATGGCTCAACAATTGTTCACGATAATGAGAACCTCCAACCTTTGAACCAACAACAACAATAGAATGACTCTCAACCGGACCAATTTCAAGAAGAACCACCACAGAATGAGGTTGATATACATGAGTTGAAGTAATATACTTCCAAGTTAACCGTGAAATTCTGTTGATTCAAACTACTCGATATCTTAATTTGAAATGAAGGTAGTTTATATCTTACAAGACACGAGTCACACGACCATTATTTTGATAGTTGGGTTTAATTTTATTTCTGTTTGTCTACAAAATTTCATTTATATTTGTGAAATAAAGTTGTATTTTTAGACTTTATTTATTTATTAAATTGATATTGTTGTTACAAAATGCATTCAGATCTTAATTTCTCAATTTGTTAGATATTATAATCATTTTGACAACTGCTCAGTTTGATCTGCTTTCAACAAATTTTGATCGGGCATTCCATTTTTTTTTTCTCAACAAATAATATATAGAGAAAAATAAATAAAAAAATTACAGGTATGATTTGAATGGACAGGATGTAAGTACAGGTGTAAATATTGGGGCCATTTTTATTTCAGTCAACATCAATAGCCAACATAATGGGCCCGACCCGATTAATAGCCCAAAAGATTCCAAAAGGACCGTGTTTTAAAACATAGGATCAGACCAATCTTTGTTAAACTGACAAAAGCATCTACTATGATAAGGTGGTTTTTATTTTTTATTTATTATTATTGTTTTTAAATGATAAAGTGGATTTAGGGGTCGTTTGTTTTTTTGTCTGAAGACTGAATAGTCCTAAATTTTACTGAAGACTAAATAGTGACTGAAACCTGAATCTGAATGACATGTTTGTTTTTTTTTTTCTCACATTTGAATGTACTGTCATCATGTTTGTTTTTTACAAATAAAATTGTCTGAAAAGAAATAGTTTTACATCTATATCCATGTTAAACAATTATACATATAATATAGAATAAAAACAATCCAAAAATAATTATTATGTATGAACACATATGATCATGATCTTCTTCTTCGATTACAAACAAACTTTATTTTTACTAAGAAAAGAAAATGTTTTTTTTTTTATAAAAAAAACAAAATAAAAGGGGAGCAGGAAAACTCACACAAAACACTTTAAAAAAAATAATATATAAATACATCACCCTAATATTATAATAAAGTATTGATATTAAATACTAATATGAGAAGTAATTAGGGTTCTTTTTTTATTTTTAAAGTTATTTAAAATAAGCAATATATTAAAATAAATATTTCTATACAATATATAATTATGATGAAATTGGAAATATGTTATATATGGAGGATAGTATCGGAAGAAAAGATTTTAGATTGCATTTAATGCAATTCAGTGATTTACAATTAAGTGAAAAGTCAGAATTTTTTACTTTTTATTTTAAGTTGTTTTTTGGTATTTTTAAGTTGTTTGACCACTTAAAAAAACAAACAAAACAACTTAATAATTATGATTCAGACCCATTAAGTCTTAAGTGGAAAAAACAAACGATCCCTTGAACTTTATAACTCCGGTTGTAAATCTTTTCCTTCCTAGTATTTATTTTGTGATTTACCTTGTTATTGCCTTATTGGCTGAGACAAAGAATTTTTAAATTAATTAAATTCTTTTTACAATATTAATTTTTCAATTTTTATTTATTTATTTATTTTATCAAAATATCAATCCAGTACGGAGACAACATAGAAAGAAACGAAAAATCTACATGACAATGACTAGAGTCTAGAGTCTACAACTACAATCCATAAAAAAAGTAAAAATAAATAAAAAATAAAAAAGGAAAAATAAATCGTACAGTTTAAACATTACACTACACAAAAGAGAAATAAAATCTACAATTTAAATTTTCCATTATATTAATATTAATAAAGTCGCTATTCTTGGAAAACCCAAAACTTTTTTCATCCTTTTAATACACTTGCTCTCTTATTTTTATCTTTTTTTGAATTAGGGTTTCGTTTTCCTCTTCACCATCACTTAAAACCCTAACTCTCCGATTCCGATCTCTGCAACTAGCCGTTAACTTCGCTCTTCCCGCCAATTTGAGCATTATTTGAGCCGTTGCTTGTTCGGATTTCAAATACCACCCGTTGGATCTGCTCCATTCTGGTTTTTTTGGGTTAAAAAAAAATTTGACTTGTAATGGCAGTGGTAGAGGCGGAGAAGAAGGTGGAGGAGGAGGTGGAGAAGGGAGGAGAGCTGTTGTTTTGTGGGTCCACGTGTTGGGATGTTGTTGGTCGACGCAAAGGCGCTGTTGAAGGCAACTTGGTCTCTCCAACTCGTCTTCGTCCTCTAGTTGGAGTAAATATTCGCTTTGTTGCCTCTGGTTGTGGTGAGTTTCGCAGCTCTCTGTGTATATAGATGCGTAATGTAACGCACATTCTTATTGAAGTTATTGGAAGCGTTTTACTTCATTTTCTTACATTGTAATTGAAATTTCTATTTGTTTATTTTGGTTTTGTTGTTCGATGGTTTTTAATGAAGTTGGATATCATTTTAATTTTGTTTTGTGTTAATGGTGATGTAGCATCATGTCATTGTGTTGCTTTGGATGTTGAAGGGCGTTGCTACACATGGGGTCGCAATGAGGCATGATTGAACTCACCTCTAAACTCTTTTCTTTTGAACATATGTGTATAAATATTCTGCTCTGTTTATATCTACTAATGGAGCTTAGCTTTGTGTGTGCAGAAGGGGCAGCTGGGTCATGGAGATAAAATTCAGCGCGATAGGCCAACAGTTGTTTCCGAACTTTCAAAGTAAGTTGCTACTTCTTACTGGGATCAGTACCATGTATAGCTTCTAATAAAGAATGTTGAGAGAGTTTCGCAAGTTAGTTCTGTTTTGTCTTTTTACTATTTGTTATAGAAAACTTTCTAGGTATATATCTTTTAATCATTGAAGATTTTTAACCTCAGTTGGTTCATGTGCTAAGGACTCATATCTATCAAACTTCTAACTTGAGTCAGTTGTAATAAAACGATAAATGTTTTGGTTGTGAGATTCTATCATCTCACTGGATGAATATGATATGGGAAAAATAAGCTTTTGACTATCTTATTTGTGTATTTGAATCTTTTCTGTTTTACCTTGTACCTTTGAATATTTTGGCATTCCTTCTGTTAGTTGTTTTTGGTTGTTAAAATCTGTTCATAAACTTAAATTCGTAGAGTTTCTAGATGTTGTTGGTTAACAGCTTATTCTCACTGATGCTTGTGTTGAAGGCACAAAATTACTAAAGCTGCAGCAGGGAGGAGTCATACTGTGGTAGTCACGGATGATGGTCATTCCCTAGCCTTTGGTTGGAATAAACATGGACAGCTGGGTTCAGGTTCTGCAAGAAATGGTAGGTTCAGTTTCCTGAAGCTTGTATTGATCAAAATTTCCTAAGTATTTATTTGTATTAGGGAATTGACATTAAATTTTTTAATTTCTAAACGTGGTGCCGTGGTGTATTTGGAATGACAATCCTATTATTTATTTTATACAATTATATGAAGAAATGTTGTAAACGAATGAGTGTTTACGGGTTTACTTAGTTGTTTGCTGTTAAGATAGTATAGAGATAAATATGCATTTTATTTCATTTTATATTTCCCCATTAAAAGGATCATACTATTGTTCTTCTATACTGCTGTTGACTTTGTGCTGTTGCTTTTTAAATTATGTGGGGAAATAAAAAAGATGTTTATTTTAATTTGTTGTTTTAACTTTTTTAGGTTCTCAAGAGGATATGATCTTTTAACTTTCTATACCAACATGCACTCCAATACCTGCATTTCTTTTTAATCTTACTAATTTTTATTTATTTATAATTTTGTAGAATTTGAGCCGTCTCCTGTTCGCTGTCATGTGTCTGAAGTCAAAAATACTGCTTGTGGGGCTGAATTCACTGTTTGGTTGTCATCAACTGAAGGAGCATCAATACTGTATGGTTTGTAGATTTGTATGTAGCTGATTATTTATATGCTTCGTTGTTTCCAATTTACTTGGGATTCTCACTGATTTGCAAAATTTTTGGTGGTTCATAGGACTGCTGGCCTTCCACAGTATGGTCAGCTTGGGCATGGAACAGACAATGAGGTATGTTGATAGAGATTATTTTCTTAGAGACATGGCTCCCTAAGTGTATTTGTCAATGTCTTCATTAAATTTATATTTAGAAGGAAAAGTTGAGTAATAGTATGACATACTGTTCTGAGTACCCAGTGGTAGATAAAGGTGCATAGCACCACACCATGGTAATCTCAAATTTTCACATCACCTTTGATCTAAATCTCTTGTTGATTATTCGTGGTTGGATTTCCTTAGATTTGCTAATAAAATTCTGCATGCCCGTGTTCTTGGCTCTCATGAGCTCTGGAATTGGCTCATTGGTAGTTTGGTAAAACTGTGATAATGAAAACGATTATTGTACATTACAAAGTATGCAGCAGGTGTTCATCTGGTTATCTGTAATAGCAAGTTTACTGTATGGAATCCTCAACCACATTATACTCAAATATAATTAATTTTTAAGCCTCTTTATTTGGTAACTACAATCAAATGTATGGGTGCCCTTGAGGTTTTTAGTGGTGGAATACATCAGTTGTATTGAAACTTGGAAATATACTTTATTTTATTGTAAATCTAATTCCAATTCAAAAGTGTTGTTTCTCAAGCTGCATTATTCAATCTGGTGTTTAGGTTTGAGCATTGATTACCTTCAACTAGACTTTATTCAAATCCATATTCAGATTTGAGTGCATTGACTGGATTTTATTTTGCTCTGGACCTTGACCTAACTCCATGTTCTTGTAGTACAATACTAAGGATAGCTCAGTGAGGCTTGCTTATGAAGCCCAACCACGACCTAGAGCCATAGCATCTCTTGCTGGAGAAACTATTGTAAAAGTTGCATGTGGATCGAACCATACAGGTTTATGATAAACCTTCTCTCTTTCTCCCATCTCGTTTTTCTCTCTTCAAAATACTCTACATTGTTTATCTAATTTTCTAACTTGTTTTTGTCATCCAGTGGCTGTGGATTCTAAGGGTTATGTTTACACGTAAGCACACTCTTCATTGATTTCATTACACTTTTTCTTCTGTTTTTCTTTGAATATCTGATATCTATATAAAAAAATATATTGATAAAAAACCATGTTGAATATATTTGTAGGTGGGGCTTTGGTGGTTATGGAAGGTTGGTAAAATCTATCTCACATTAGCATCTTTGACGCATGCTTCTTTCACTAACGAGGCATTCCAGATGTATACATGAAAGGTGGATGTCTTAATGGTGTTTGATATTATAATGCATATGATTCCTTGGTTGCTAATTTGTAGGCTTGGACATAGAGAGCAGAAAGATGAGTGGGCCCCACGCCGTGTTGATATCTTTCAGAAGCATAATGTTCTACCTCCTGATGCAATTCTTTCAGCTGGTGCTTTAAACTCTGCTTGTACTGCAGGTACTATTTTTATTCGTTACTCCAAAGCTACCAGAGAATATTTAATTTTTATAAAATTACATTAGTCTTTCAGCACTTCTGTTTATTGGTTGTCTACTTTCGAGATATGATGTTACAGTGGTTGAATGCTTAAGCTTCAAAGGCAGAACCCTATCTTAATCATGTTCTGTAGATTAGTATGCAATTAGAAACTTTTAGGCTGTTCGTTTCCCGTATAGCATGGCAATGTTCCTTTGCAGAGAAATAGGTGTATGCGATTGAAGAAAGATAAAGTTGGCGAGTTATTTGCCAAATAAATTTTGGTACAGTTTTTTCACTATCCTCTTTTTTATCAAGAAAGCTGGATGATGACATTAGTAGGTAACCTGCCAGCCATTTTATTACTCTAAATCACTGCATGTGCCCTCATCTTGCCAATTGGGCAGTCTCTGTTGATAGTTAACTTGGGGTTAATCCACTAAATCGTGAGCATACGATTTTTGTCCTTTCTTAGTGCTAATAATAATTTTATCCGCCATTATGACATATTGAAATTCAGTTACTTTTCTGTATGTCAGAATGCTTCAAAAGGCGGCGTGACTTAATACTGGCTTCCTGGTCTCAAGTGTGCTACTTGATTTTTCACCATCACTTTATAATTGCTACGCTTTTTGTGATATGTTTTAGGTGCTGAATTCTTGATTTGATTATTAATTGATAGAATCATATGTTTATGTTATATTGGCTTTTACCCACTTACTCATGTTACGTTTCTAATGCCTCTCTACACATGATTGAGAATATATTTTATTAATTTAAAATTTATTTACGGTGTAGCACACTAGACTGTTATCAAACCCAATGTTTATCATAGTTCATAAGCTTCTCTGCATGAACTAAACAGGTGTTGATTTCAGATTTGAAATAGGTTGCAAATGTGTTTCATAAACAGCCAATTTCTTTTACTAATTACTTTTGGTTCTCTTACTAATTACTTTTGGGTTAATTATCATATTTATTTGGTTTTAAGGTGGTGGACAGTTATATATGTGGGGCAAAATAAAGAATACTGGTGATGACTGGATGTATCCTAAACCTCTAATGGATTTAAGGTTCTCCTCTGTACAATGCTGAAGTTATTTTCAATTTAGTAGTAAATGAACTGGTTTCCTATGAGAGAGATGTCTGGCCATCTTGAGTATTTTTTCCATCTTCAAGTGGTTATTGCATATGTATTGATCTTTGTTTTACTTATGTCAGTCACTCATTGAAATTTAAATTGTATGAGAATGTTTTTTAAATAAAATGCCTTTTATTTTGTCTTTTGTCAATGTTTTTTAAATAAAATGCCTTTTATTTTGTCTTTTGTCTTCATAGAGAACCTATTACATGTATAAATGTTATCTAGTCGCTACATGAAGGTTAATAATTGTTAAAGTAAAGATGCTGAATTGGATTTGTTGAAGTTTTCTTTGTTAACAGAGGATGTTTTAGCATACTGATTGTAAATTGACATTATATTCTTTACATAAATTTGTCTAAAATATAATATTGCAGTCTCAAATATATTCATTTTTCTTGTTGTGGTTTGGTATAAGATCTATTGAGAGAGGAGGGTATTAATGTCTAGTACGATTGAGAATTCAGATGGCATGCATGTCTTCCTAAACTCCTTGTTTTTCAATATTCCGTAGTTTGTATTATGGTGCTTGTGTGCATGCTTGAATACGATTTGGCTCTTGCCCACTCTGATAAATTTTCATTTCTCTTCAGTGGTTGGAATATACGTTGCATGGATTCAGGAAATATGCACCATTTTGTTGGTGCCGATAACTCGTGCATTAGTTGGGGACATGCTATATATGGGGAGCTAGGATACGGCCCGAATGGACAAAAGTATGTGATTTTGTGGTAACAGAAATGATGTTATTTCTTTCAACCTTTTTTCTTTTAAATCTTCAATTTGGTGTGTTTATGCTATTCAGGTCTTCAGCTGTGCCGAAAAAAGTAGATATTCTTGAGAGCATGCATGTTATCAGGTGGGGTTTTTTTTTTTTTTTTTTTAACGTTCATTTTAGTGATTTTGAACACCTCAAATTTCATTCTTCAAATTCATCAATAGGACATTTTCTTTTGATGTAGTGTTGCTTGTGGTTTTGGCCATTCCATGGTGGTAGTTGATCGAGCAAATGTTGCTGACCGACTTGATCAGGTAACTCTTATGTAGATACTGCTTATTTTGTGCTTTATGATGTATTATAGTCTCTTATACAATATGAAGAAAATCTATTTTTCATAGAGAATTTTGAGTGTTAGGGTGCAAGGAGGTATTTAGTTAACACTTAAGGTTGCAACAGTAATCAGTTGTTTTTGGGGCATGAAATTTTAGGCATATGCTTAGCTTAAACTTTTTTGAACTGTATAATTTCCTTGTGTTAAACAAATCTGATGAGCTGGTTTTTTCGATTGCCATATCTAAAACGTGGTGTTTCTGACAGCTTGATGTTCATGATGGCAAAGCTACTGGTGAAGTTGAAGAAGGTAAGCTGGTTTATCTATCTAGTATTTGTCATTTTTCTGCTCCATTGTATAGAAATCTTTGGTAGTGCATTTTAGGTTACTTGTCGGCATGCATCATGGGTTCAACCATTGGTCTGACTTAACTAGAGATCTCTCTTCTTGCAGTAAATGAGGAGCCTGAGATCAAAACTAAAGTTTCCACAAAAAAAGGTGGTAAGCCTTCTGCTAAGTCAAATAAGAGGAAGAAATCAAAAAGCTCGTCAGAGTCAGAGGAGGAAGAGAACAATGATGGCGATGAAAGTGGTGACAGTGAAGAAGAGATGAATGGGCAGATGGACGACAAAAAGAAGAGGCAGTCGGGCGGTGGTAGAGGTAAGAGTGCTAATAAGTCCTCAAGTGAAGGAAAAAGTACAGTGCGCGGGAGAGGTCGTCCTCCTTCAGCAAATAAAAGCTCACAGCCTCCTGCTCAAGCAAAACCTGCTGCTGGTAAGAGAGGCCGACCCCGTAAGTCGTAACTTTCCCTTCTCTCTGTTCAATACAGAAATTTTGTTTCTCTATACGTAGAGAAGTGTATGTTATCTACATTGCCCGGTGTATTTGCGTCATTATTATTATTTTTAATTGTATTTATTTCGGATGGTAAACTCAATCACACCAATCTAATGTGCTCACTGATGATGCTGAGGTAACGATGTACTTTATGAGGCCAGCTTGTACCGAATTCTTATTTGAAGGAAAATTTCTCATGCTTTTATTTAATTGGTGTATGATAATTTTCAGCAGTAGTTTTATTTTATTTTCCCCTTTAATGAGTCCTCTCTAGACTGATTTTATTCATAGTAATTGAAACAACATGGATTTTTCTTCGAAACAACAGATTCTTCGGTTGTTGCTTTTGGGATTTATAGTTTAATCATATAATTTTCCTAGCAATAACTCGTAGAGCATTCTACTTATGCATGGTGATTACAGGTAGAACATCAAAATCTAAATCTTCCTCCATTCCAGCTGGAATTTCCCAATCGAATTTGTATAAAAGATTAGAAACTGCAAGTTCTACAGTGGAAATAGCCATAGATATTCCTGGACAGATTCTTCTGCCACCACCAAATGGTGTCTGTTCAAAATCTTGTCCTCTTAAATCAGTACTACAAGTACTCCACATGAATCTATCAGGATCAAATTCTTCAGGAATTTTACATACTTAAAAGGATCTCTACTTATTGCCCATGCGTTCACGTAGGCTAGTGTTTTGGGTGGTATTCGGTACCCATCCAGGATACATTCTTCGGTTGTTGCTTTTGGGATTAATGAAATGGGTGGTTGTAATCTCATTGTCTCTTTTACTACAGCTTTCAAATACGGTAATCTCTGAACATCGTCTTCGTTTACAAAAGCCTAGCCTGATGAATATCTAATTTCTTCTTGATCTTTCTTCATAGTTCTTGGATTCTTCATTAGGCAGGTCATCGTCCAAATCACTGCAGTTGCTATCGTGCTGTGCCGCCCACAAATACGTTCTACAATGAAAAAAAAAAATCATATAATAAATATATACAGTTTAAGTTAATACAATATTAGATTTTGGAGCGAAAAATAGATTACCATGAGGACTGCTTTGATGTGATCAGGAGTAATATCAATTTCCGATCCACGTTCTTTCTGAACTTGAAGTAGGACATCTATTATATCTTTGTGATCAGCTTTTCGTCTTTTCGAATTCATATGCTCATCGATGAGTTCCTGGTAGAACGGATCGAATTTCTTGAAGTGTTTTTTCAAGACGAGAAATTTTTCCCGTGAGTCTATCAACCCATCCCATCTATGGGAAATAATCTGAGAAAAAGAAGCTTCCTAACAAGGCCTGAGTTTCATTAAGCAGCTTATGGAATCTTCTTCTTTCACTTCTTTCTTCGTCATACCTTGTACCAAAAGCAACTCTACAAATAATAGAGCTTGTAAGAAACAAAATCACCTCACTCAAGTTGATTGGTTCACAAGCAACAGCAGAATTCGATATCTTTTTGATCAAACGTAACACAACATATGGGTGTAAGAGAGTTACCACTGAATCACTTTAACTTTCATATATAGGAAATAGAACTTTATCGAAAATCGATGCCTAAATGATGCTAAGTCTAAAATCATGTCCAAATGATGTTGCTAACGTCATATCTCTTAATTCATATCATTTAGGTACTGTTTTCCTAATGTTAGTCAAAACTCAAAACTTCACAGCCAGAGGGGTATTTACGTCTTTTCAGATTAATGTTATTATTGGCAAAATAATTGGCCATGTGATAGACATCTCAGATTTGTCCAGCCCATGGCCCATGAACTTAATGTGGAGTCTAAATAACTTTTATTGGGTTGGGCTGCACACATGATGCAGATTTTGGATGGAACAGACCCATATTGGGCCTGGGAGCACATGAAAACTGTCTATACTTTTTTTGTTGTTGAAATATTATAATAATTCGGGGTTTTGGAAGGTAGGACTCGTGGGAGACTCGAACCCATGACGTACCTTGTGGTGTGGGTCTGAAGGGTATACCAATACTGGACCAACCTCATCTTGTTAAAAACTGTTCGACAGTTGAGATCAGCTGGTTTATACTACTACAATCAAACAAAAAAGATTATTTATTCAACTTATTTTTCAAACATATAAAGATACATAATTACAAATACAAACGAAAGATCGAAATCTAGAACCAGTGGGTCGAATTATTATATATTAGCTAGATTATTGTAATCAATCGTTCCTTTGTTCATTTCATATATAGTTTTTGGCAATAAGCTGAAGAGGATTCTTCTTATGCATGGTTACGCCTGGTAGAGCATCAAAGTCTAAATCTTCCTTCTTCATTCCATCCGGCATTTGCCAATCAAATTTATAAAGAAGATTAGCAAGTGCAAGCTCCACTGTCGAAATTCCCATATATATCCCTGGACAAATTCTTCGACCGGCACCAAATGGGATTAGCTCGAAGTTTTGTCCTTTCAGATCAATCAAATTGCCTATGAATCTATCGGGATCAAATTCTTCCGGGTTTTCCCAAGCTTCAGGATCTCTTCCTATCGCCCATGCGTTCACATAAACTACTGTTTTAGTTGGTATTTCATACCCTTCTAGGATACATTTTTCGGTTGTTTCTCTTTGGATTAGTAATGGAGCGGTTGGTTGCAATCTCATGGTTTCTTTTACAACGGCTTTAAGATATGACAATTTTTGAACGTTATCTTCATCTACAAAACCTTTGTTTCCTATTAAATTTCTGACTTCTTCTTGAGCTTTCTTCATTGCTTTTGGATTCTTCATTAAATAGGTCATGATCCAAATCACAGTAGCTGAGCCCGTGTCTGTGCCAGCAACAAATACATTCTGCAAAGAAAAAATATTAATGATTAACGGTATAATTAAACAGAAATACATATGTATGAAGCTATATATAAATATATATATATATATACATGAAGTTGAATAATTAATATATCTTGAACTATATAAATAGATACCATGAGCACTCCTTTGATGTGATCCATAGTAAGATCAATTTTAAATAAACGTTCTTTCCGAAGTTGAAGTAAAACATCAAGGATATCCTCTTGTTCAGTCTTTGGTCTGTTTGTATCTAAATGTTCATCGATGAGTTCCTGGTAGAACGTATCAAAGTTCTTGAAATTCTTTTCGAGACGTGAGATCAATCCTGTAAGCCTATCAATCCACCCCATGAATGGAAAATGATCTGAAAAAAAGAAGCTTGTGAACATGGCTTGAGATTCATGAAGTAGGGCTTGAAATCTACTTCTTTCAATTCCTTCATCTTCATACCTCTTCCCAAAAGCAACTCTACAAATAATAGTACTTGTAAGAGAAATCATCAACTCACTTAAATTTACAGGCTTACAAGCAACAACTGATTTTGATATCTTCTCCATCATCCAAGAAACTTCATCTTCTCGAATGGGACGAAATCGCTGCACTCTAATAGAGTTGAAGAGATGAACAACACATATTTTTCTCATCTCTCTCCAATAATCATTATAGGGTGCAAAAGCCAAATCTAAGCCATTATAAGACAACTTTTGTTGGCCAACCAAAGAAGGCCTACTACAAAAATGAAGATCATGAGTCTTCATGACCTCTTTAGCCATTTTTGCAGAGGAAACAACTAGGGTAGGCATGTTACCTAGACGCAGCGACATGAGAGGACCATACTCTTTAGAGAGCTTCCAGAGATACTGGTGAAGTTTGGAGTTATCAAGCTGGTGTAAGTTGCCGATTAGAGGAAGGCCTTTTGGTCCAGGAGGCAAACGAACACTAGTTTTGGTAGTACTTCTTTTGTGTATTTGGAATATGAAAAAGATGAAGACAGGGAGAGAAAGAAGGATGATAATCAAAGCCATAATAGGTTAACTTTGGAGCTATGGCCAATTGTATTGCAATTACTGCAAATGAAGAACCTCTATAAATAGAAGATTTAAGTGTGCGTGATGTATTTTCTTTTATGTTTAGGTGTTATTTGATTTTTATTTTTTTTAAAATACATAAATTCGGGATTTTTTTAGAGAGGGGGAAGACTCAAACCCTTGACCTCATGTTGTAGGTGTAAGAAATTTACCACCAGATCAACCTCATCTTGTCGGTGCCTCCTAAAACAAATGAGAAAATGCCAATCAATCAGTTCAGGCTGGACGCCACTCCTAAGTTCTAATACCTACTACATAAATAAAATCATTTTCTTTCATTTTCTAAATATTTTAAAAATCTTCTTCTTTAGGTATTTGTAAGAGAAACAGGCCCCAAACAGGGGAACACCCACCCACAAAAACAAAGAAACAGCCCCCAAAACAGAGGAACACCCACCAAACCAGAAAAAAGCAAAAGCAAACAACCCTGGGAGCAAACTTCTTCCACTTCAATTGACTGGTTCAAATTACTGGTTCACAGTGATATCTTTTCAGTCACACAGGACAAAGCACTGTAATGGAGTGGAGTAGAAGAGATGAGATGGCTCTTCAGGCTGCAGACAACTTCAAAAGTATTACAATATTTCAAGATTGGGGGACGGGGAATGATTCGAACCCACAATCTCTTATTTAATTTGTCGGCCACTTCTTGTACTTGCTCTAATCTCTATAAATAAAGTCATTTTCTAATTATTTTAAAAATATTTTTCTTTAAATATTCAAACTTTAAATTCAATTAATTGTTATAACAAGAAGTTTCATAAATTGAACTATTTTTTTCTACCGTCTCTTTCTTAAATATGGTTAAATTACAAAACTTAGGTAATTGATGCGACAATGGAGTAGATATGGTTAAATTACATAAACTCCAAGTAGACTGCATTTGCAATATCAATTCAGGTTAGGGCATTTCTTGTACTCATTGTGAACAAGACTCATTTCCATCATCCGTGAGAGTTGGAAGCTATATTTACCAAAATTAGGTAGTCTAATCCTTTACTAATTGAGAAATAAAATAAGCTAAATGTAATTTAATTTTTGATTTGTTTATATTTACTAAAACTTTTAGAAATTAAGTTGTGTAATTTCATTCCCTTCCAATTTATTCTCAATTAATAAACCACCTCTTAACTGAAATTATTTGAAAATGGCTGTGGAGTCTAAAATAATATATAGTATATTATAGTGGTTCTCTCCTATATTGGCTTCAACAGATGTCGGAGAAAATCCCATAACAACCACGCGTAATGATCAACCATTTGCAAGTGGATTATGAAATGATGTACACAGTGTCACAGTACACCAATTATTAGTTTATATGCAACGTTTTTCAAACTGAAAGTTAATATGATTGGAAGAAAATTTGATATTGATAGACTGACCAGTGATCACCGAAAGTACTGATTAGTTTATTCACGAATTCTTTCGTGACATCTGAGGAAAGTTCAAAATTCTTGGGATTATTCGTTTTAAAAAACAAAAGAAAATATTGATTTAAAAAAAAAAATCTAAAATAAATTAATGCATCCCCTATTTATCAAAATGTCACTCATTGGATGAAATTGGATGAAATGATCATTAGAGTATCTCCAATGAAAGCGTGGCTTGTGAAAAAAAAAGATGCCACGTAGGATAAATAGACGTTATGTTAATAATTGTCTCTAATGCAACCGTGCATATTCAACCTCAAGCTGATGTGACAAAAAAAATATTAGACATTGTCAACATGACCGTCCACTTTTAGATGGTATGTTGCACAGCTATTTTTTAGGTTGACTCAGCAAACATTTAAAACTGACATTAATTTTTCATATATTTTTGGTAAGGAAATAAAATAAAAAAAAAATAGGAAAAAAAAAATGGACACGTCATTAAAAAAAGTGTGTTTTAGACGGAAGTATTGGAGACCAAATTTTGAGTTGATTGTTTATCAAGTCTATTTTTATGCTACATAGGAAGCAAGTCTCTTGACATTGTTGCCATGTCAACAATTATTGGTATACAAGTCACTTTTGCATTGAAGATGCTCTTAGTATCATACTTTTCGTCGAAAATGGCTATTTGGAACCAATTCTCAATCCAGTGGCGATTTTGATAGTGTGTCATCAAATTGATGGCCATTTGGATAATTATCCCTTAAAATTAAGGAAGGAAAATAGATCGACTTTATCTCCTAATTTCATGGATAATAAAATATGAAAGATATTAATTAATTTATACTAATAATATCATCATTTATTGCCTACATATTATAATATCAGAATTTATGAAATACATATAGCAATTTCATTGGTTTTTTTTTTTTTTTGGGGACTAATTTCGCCCCAGGATATAGTTTAGTAAATAAATTCCAAACAGACTGCTGCATTTTTAGTATATTATTTATCAATCTTAAAAAATAAAAAATAAAAAAAAATACAAGATTCTTGAAAACCCTAATTTTGTTCGACAACTTTCTCGAAAGAAGTAGAGCAATGGATAATAGGTGAATTTGGCTTTATCTCAGTCCTCTTTGTCTCCAATTATTTTTGCATGACACGTGGAAGATGGTCAATTCTCATTTTTTTTTTTTTACAGGAATCTTGGTTTAGTTGTTTGCTGTTTATTATTATTATTTTTAGTTGAAATATTTCAAGATTGTAAAAAAGGAAGAAACTAATCAAATCACGTCATGATAATACAAGTGTGAGGTGTATATCCAGGCAACGACCAGATGTGGGGGGACCCTCCCCCGTCCCAATGGACCCCCACACCCATCCCTAGGTGTGAGGGGTATACAATAGGCAAACCTTATATTGTCAAAAACTGTTTAATACTTGAGATCAGCTAATTTATACTAGTACAATCAAACAAAAAAGATTATTTATTCAACTTATTTTTCAAACATATAACGATACATAATTACAAATACAAACGAAAGATCGATATCTAGAACCAGTCGGTCGAATTATTATATATTAGCTAGAATGTTCTAATCAACGGTTCCTTTGTCCATTTCATATATAGATTTTGGCAATAAGCTGAAGATGATTCTTCTTATGCATGGCTATGCCTGGTAGAGCATCAAAGTCTAAATCTTCCTTCTTCATTCCATCTGGCATTTGCCAATCAAATTTGTAAAGAAGATTAGCAAGTGCAAGCTCTACGGTCGAAATTCCCATATATATCCCTGGACAAATTCTTCGACCGGCACCAAATGGGATTAGCTCGAAGTTTTGTCCTTTCAGATCAATCGAATTGCCTATGAATCTATCAGGATCAAATTCTTCCGGGTTTTCCCAAGCTTCAGGATCTCTTCCTATTGCCCATGCATTCACATAGACTACTGTTTTAGTTGGTATTTCATACCCTTCTAGGATACATTTTTCGGTTGTTTCTCTTTGTACTAGTAATGGAACGGTTGGTTGCAATCTCATAGTTTCTTTTACAACCGCTTTAAGATATGACAATTTTTGAACGTTATCTTCATCTACAAAACCTTTGTTTCCTATTAGATTTCTGACTTCTTCTTGAGCTTTCTTCATTGCTTTTGGATTCTTCATTAAATGGGTCATGATCCAAATCACACTAGCCGAGCCTGTGTCTGTGCCACCAACAAATACGTTCTGCAAAGAAAAAATATCTATGATTAACGGTATAATTAAGCAGAAATACATATGTATGAAGCTATATATATATACACATGAAGTTGAATAATTAATATATCTTGAACTATATAAATAGATACCATGAGCACTCCTTTGATGTGATCCATAGTAAGATCAATTTTAAATAAACGTTCTTTCCGAAGTTGAAGTAAAACATCGAGGATATCCTCTTGTTTAGTCTTTGGTCTGTTTGCATCCAAATGTTCATCGATGAGTTCCTGGTAGAACGTATCAAAGTTCTTGAAATTCTTTTCGAGACGTGAGATCAATCCTGTAAGCCTATCAATCCACCCCATGAATGGAAAATGATCTGAAAAAAAGAAGCTTGTGAACATGGCTTGAGTTTCTTTAAGTAGGGCTTGAAATCTACTTCTTTCAATTCCTTCATCTTCATACCTCTTCCCAAAAGCAACTCTACAAATAATAGTACTTGTAAGAGAAATCATCAACTCACTTAAGTTTACAGGTTTACAAGCAACAACTGATTTTGATATCTTCTCCATCATCCGAGAAATCTCATCTTCTCGAATGGGACGATATAGCTGCACTCTAATAGAGTTGAAGAGATGAACAACACATATTTTCCTCATCTCTCTCCAATAATCATTATAGGGTGCAAAAGCCAAATCTAAGCCATTATAAGACAACTTTTGTTGGCCAAGCAAAGAAGGCCTACTACAAAAATGAAGATCATGAGTCTTCATGACCTCTTTAGCCATTTTTGCAGAGGAAACAACTAGGGTAGGCATGTTACCTAGACGCAGAGACATGAGAGGACCATACTCTTTAGAGAGCTTCCAGAGATACTGGTGAAGTTTGGAGTTATCAAGCTGGTGTAAGTTGCCGATTAGAGGAAGGCCTTTTGGTCCAGGAGGCAAACGAACACTAGTTTTGGTTGTACTTCTTTTGTGTATTTGGAATATGAAAAAGATGAAGATAGGGAGAGAAAGAAGGATGATAATCAAAGCCATAATAGGTTAACTTTGGAGCTATGGCCAATTGTATTGCAATTACTGCAAATGAAGAATCTCTATAAATAGAAGATTTAAGCGTGCGTGATGTATTTTCTTTTATGTTTAAGTGTTATTTTTATTTTTTTAAATATTACATAAATTCGGGATTTTTTGGGAGGGGGGGAAGATTCAAACCCTTGACCTCATAGTTTAAGTATAAAGAATTTACTAACTGATCAACCGCATCTTGTCGGTGTTTCCAGGGACGTAACCAGGATTAAACATTAGGGTGGGCTAGAATTTTTTTTTTTTTTTTTTCCGATCATTAACAATATAAGAAAATTGTATTAATTAAAAAGAAATTCAATTCAACAATAATAATGTTATTTACTAAATTAAAATTAGAATAATTAATTAGATCAATTCTAAAATTATATTACGAAACAAAATATTTAAATTCACGATATTCATAAAAATTGATTGAAAGATCCTAATTCCTGGCCGTAAAGGGACCAACAAAGTGGTCATTGGTTTCGCAAAGAAGACTCTCTTTTTGAAGAAAGATTTCGTCTAGACTCTAGATAAATGGTTTTCCTCCGATTGTATTTTTGGAGAGAAAGTTGGAACAAAATTTAGGGAAATATGATGGAGATAATAATTACAGTATTAAAGAAAAAGGAAAACAAAATTAAAAACAAAAAAAGTTGATAACTGATGACTCTTGCCACATGGGTGGTAAGTTGTGAATTGTTGATATAGAAAACTGACAGGTTATATAATATATAATTGTTGCCTACAATCATAGATTCCTATTTCCTATTATATGATATTAATAATTAATTTCTTTTTATCTTTTAATTTTTTTTTAAAAGGCCAGGGTGGGCTTGAGCCCACCCCAACTCCCCCTAGTTCCGTCTCTGGGTGTTTCCTAGAACAAATGGAAAATGCCAATCAATTAATCAATTTAGGCTGGAGGCCACTTCTAGTTCTAATGCCTACTCCATGAATAAAATCATTTTCTTTCATTTTCTAAGTATTTTAAAAATCTTCTTCTTTAGGTATTTGTAACTTTGAATTCAATCGATTGTTATAATAAAGAAGTTTCATAAATTGGACTATCTTTTTTTCGAACACGTCACTTTATTAGGGCCGGCTGGCTGATGCCTTCGGAAACTTAGGTCTATAATTAAGCATGTATAAAATCTTCTTCTTTCACTTAAATTGACTGGTTCACATGCAAGAGTGAATTCTATATGAAAGTCACACAAACATATGAAAGTCAGAGTGTAATTTTGCCAAGAAAGAGAAACATAAGGAAGAAAGTTGTAGATAGAGAAACCTAGTGAAGGGAGGAAAGAAAATTGTAGAAAGAGAAACACAAATGGATAGGAGAGACGTACATATTATTTAGGGGTATTTTCGTCAACTCAGTGGCAACAACGAATTAAAAAGAAAAAAATTCAAGATTGGCTAGTTTGAATTTATTACTAATTTAATTTGAAAGGCAAAGTAGGAAATTTCATCCAACACTTTTATTTCCAAATTTAAATTATTGAGGTATCATGTGATGCATGTGACGATGGAGTAGATATGGTTAAATTACATAAACTCCAAGTAGACTGCATTTGCAGTATTTATCAATCTAAAGAAAATGAGAAACGGACACACAAAAAATGCAAATCAATTCAGGTTAGGAGAAGTTCGAGGGCACTTCTTGTACTCATTGTGAAAAAGACTCGCTTCCAAAGTCCGTGATAGTTGGAACTGCAGAGTCGGACCCAGAAAATATTTGTTACCCGGGTTGAATTATATATAAATAGTTTTTTTTTTTCCTTGGTACGTACTAACATTATAAAGTCAATTTCTTAGTTATAAATCGTTAAGAGCTTGTTTGGTTGAGCTTTTGAAAAATCTCTATTAGTAAAAGATCTACTTGCAGTAGATCTATTAGAAATAGAGTTTTTGAGAAAAAAATTATAGTTGTTTGGTTGGTAGACTTTTTTTTAAAAAAGGTCTATCTGGAGAAGCACCTTCCCATGAGCTTTTGCCTAGTAGAGGTTAAACCTCTACTAGCCTCTACTCAATTTAAAATAGACAATCTCAAAAGCCTAACCAAACAACTCTAAAAAACTCAAATAGACGTTGGTAGACCTTTTGAGGCAGTAGAAAGCTCAACCAAACGAGCACTAAATTTATCTATTTTTGTTAAGTAAATATATTATAAAGGCTAATTAGCATTGATGCCCCTTGAACTATGGCTGAATTTGCACCTTTACCCCTTATACTGTTTTCAGGGGGCAGATTCCTTCAGCGATTGCCAATTTACGAGAGTTCAGAGGGTTTAGTGCTGAAAAAAAAAGTATAGGGGGCACAATACAACTTTTTGAAGAGTTCAAGGGATATCTGTGCCAATTAGCCTATTATAAATTTATAATTCTAAATTAATGGCTCACACACACTTATACTAAATATGATAAAATCTGGGCAAGGCATGTGAGTTATTGATTAAAAATAAAAAACTTTTTATATAAATATTCTTGATGAAAATATTTGTTTAATTCTTTATATATATATATATATAATGTTATAAATGGATTTTACAAGTTATTCAAATTTACTATTAATGACTAGATCAAATTATTTAATCTAACAATTGGATCAAAATGATGTGAATCTAAATTGTGTAATCAAGGAATATTATATGTAAAACAATCATAAAATTACATATATATATATATATATATTTTAACATTAAAATTTTATTTGAAACAGCCAAACAAGGCACAGACAATCAACAACCGGAAACGAAGAAACAGAGCTGCCAACTGCAACTACCCAACGCCAAAAGCAAGGAAAAAAACAAAAACAGCCACCTAACAGGAAAAGAAAACAGAGGAACAAAACAAACACCCCAACGCCACTGACAAATGAAATCAACCAGAAAGACTCCATTCCATAAAATCACCCACACAACTAGATCCCATTTTAGCCAACTTATTGATGTCGCGGAAGCGTTTACAAGAAAAACTCGCAAGAACAATTTGAAAAACAACCTACCAATATTCTGTTGATCCGCATATGGATACTAGAATATTAGGCTTCAAGATCGTTGACCCGTGCAGGGTATCGAAATTGGGAGATAATTAGAGAAAACTTTAAAAATTTCATTAATTCAACAACCGAAGGAAACAAAATTGAAATCTCCTAGACTCCTCAAGATCCTAAACGAAATCGGGAAAGAATCCCGAATAAAAAACTAAAAACAAATTCTAATCAAAAAGGGCAAAAACACCTAATTAAAAATATAATAAATGGACATAAAATAATATGTATTAAATATACAATATCTTTGAGGAAAGAAATTAATTGCTCGAGGAAAAACGGACCAATTTGCCCCCGAGTAGCTCAAGATTGTACCGAATGTCATAAATTAAGTTGACATTATTCAGATTCCCCACACCTCCATTGTTGATCCAGGAAACAACTGTCTTAGAGTGACTCACTATCTCAATCTCGCGACCCACAAAAGAAGGGACTGAAACACAGAGAGCACAGGCTTTATGTATCGCAAAAAGCTCGGCCACATTTGAGTCCTGAATTCCAATAAAATTCGAAAACAGACAGAGGACTTTGCCATTGGAGTCCCTCAAAACCCCTCCTATTCCGGACGAACCCAGTTTCCCCAAGGCCGAACCATCAACATTAAATTTCAAACCACAACCAAAAGGCGGAATCCAATCTTCAATCCTCTGCTTCTTACTTCGACTGAGCTCAACACACAGGTCCTTTATGTTCAGCATAGATGTTAATGTCTCCTTGGAACCTGGACCATGATGTTTAAACCACCAGCCCAATCTGAACTTAACCATGTCAATAGCTTGTTCTACATCAGCCTCCTTGTCCCTAAAGATTGCTTGATTCCTCTTCTCCCACGTGGTCCAAATCACTGCAAAGAATAACAGGTTCCAAGCTCTAGCGTATTTTCTAGCTGGCTGTAAACCTTCCCAGCTCACCCACCAATCATTCATTGACTTGTTCATACAACAATTCACCCCCCACCAATCCATCCACCTCTGCCACAGTTTCCACGTCCAAGGGCAGTGAAGGAAAACATGGTTCAAGCTAGGTTTCCTCATTGGTTTTACAAAATGGACAGTTCAAATCAAGACTTATATATGCCAAACCTTTGGAGAACATTCCCCACAAAGATTCTTCCTCTAAGTACTTGCCACGTAAATAGTTCGACTTTTGGGGGACATATCCCTTTCCAAGGCAGTCTAACATTCAAACTTTCCATACCTTCTAATTCCTCCAGGGCTTTGCGAAAGGAAGAGACAGAAAAAAGACCATTCGAATTGAACCTCCACCCAATGGTATCCTCAATTGACTTCCGAATAGAGATACAACTGAGACCCTTTTGGAAGCAATTCCATTGGCTTTTTTCCCAGTCAAAAGGCTGTCTTTGCAAGTTAACCTTCCACACCCACTTGTCACCCTACCAAGACCCGAAATCTGAAATGAACCCCTCCTTGACAGCAGCTAAGGGAAATATCCTGGGAAAGGCTTCCTTGAGCTGGACCGACTCCACTATAATATCTTCCCAGAACCTGACTTTATTCCCACATCCAATAACCACCTGCAATCCCTCTTCACAAACTTTCGCCGTTCGCGATCCTGGCTTGAACAAGTTAGCAATTGTCTTAACAAAATATGAAGAGGCTTTACAGCTTTGCCAATCCCAAACCATCCTTCTTTCATCAATACCATAATTAGCGCAAACCACTTTTTTCCACAGAGAGGATGCTTCATAACCAAACCTCCAAACCCATTTGGCTAACATTCCAACAGTTTTATCCAACATCCTCCCAATCCCTAGACCCCCTTTCTTCTTGCTTTGACACACAGTGTCCCAATCCACTGCATGTTATTTTCGTTTGAAATAAACTTCCTCTCCCAAGGAGCCAAACGTTTCTCAAATAAAATTACATATTTTAAATAGTAACTTTTAATATTTTTTGATTTTAAGTTAGAAAGATAAATGAAATAAGTTACATTATTGGAAACTATTTTCAAATTTTTATTATGTAATTAATTATAATTTTCTAAATAAAAAAGAAAAAAAAACCAATTTTATATAAATTAAGTTTATAAATCCTTTTTTGAAGAAATAAACTTATTCAAAAAGTTTTGCACATTAGGCTATGTCCCTATTGTCCCTATATCCAAATATCTAATGCTTTTCCAGCCTTCCATTACATTATTAAACTATTGATATATAGTAGTTATATACTGTACATTTTTTTTTTTCTAGAGGGCCGGTGCAGCCCTCCAATTGATCCGCCCCTAGTTGGAAGCTATATTTTTTTGAAACCAATAGAACTTTATTAAAGGCACAAAGGCCACCAACAACAAACAAAACCCCCGCAGGGACAGAACAGCCACCACCCAACCGCCCAAGCACAAGGCGCCAGAAAAACAGGGGAAAACAAAAAGCAAAAAAACACAACCAGCTGAAGAACAGAGCACGAGAAAGTAGAAACTACCCAAGATCCCATAACAGCACATCCTCCTGCGCCCCAGACCCCATCTTGGCTAAGGAATCAGCCACGGAATTTCTGATTCTGGAAAGAAACACCACCCTAACCCTGAACAGCAAAACCAAAAGCTCCGAATCTCGTTGATAATTGTCGCAACCACAGACTCAGAATCCCCATCCCCATTCACCCAAGAAACCGAAACTTTAGAATCACTGATAATAAAAATAGGCTTCCTTCTTAACTCCAGCGAAAGATAACATAATTGACAAGCTTTGAGAATAGCAGTGGCTTCCGCAACCAAAGCGTTAGCAAAACCAATATTACTAGAGAACAAACCCTTGACCTTCCCGGAATCACCTCTCAAAATACCCCCAATAGTCTAATCCTTTACTAATTGAGAATTAAAATAAGCTAAATGTAATTTATTTTTGATTTGTTTATATTTACAAAAACAAGTTGCGTAATTTGATTCCCTTCCAATTTAATTCTCAATTAATAAACCACCTCTTAACTGAAATTATTTGAATGGCTGTGGAGTCTAAAATAATATATAGAAGTATATTATAGTGGTTCTCTCCTATGTTGGCTTCAACAGAGGTCGGAGAAAATCCCATAACAACCACGCGTAATGAACTAATGATGCAATATCAACCATTTGCAAGTGGATTATGAAATGATGTACTTGTGCAAAAAAATATCTGAAAAAAAAGGAGTATATAAAGATCATGTATTTTGTATTAAACATACAATTAATTAATTTATAAAACTATATCAACCTCTGAGTGGGTTCATGCGTTAGAGAGCTGTTAAATCACTCCCTAATCGTTTATAAGTATCCACAGTAAGTCAACAACCAATCAAGAAAATTCTCAAAGAACCAAAAATGCAATAGATATGATCGAACTAATTAATTTGAACATTTAAAGAAGTACAAACGAAAGATTTGGGATTATTTCGAAGGGATTCTACGTGTATATATATATATATATATAGAGAGAGAGAGAGAGAGAGAGAGAGAGAGAGAGAGAGAGAGAGAGAGAGAGAGAGAGAGAGAGAGAGAGAGACTAGAGCTAATATAACAAGCTATACCTATTTCATATATATAGTACTTAATTACACACGTAGCTCAGCTGGTAGATGGACGAGTTAGGGTTTAGGAAAATGACTGCCAGTCAATGGCTTGAATCCTACCAATGACGAAAGTTTTCTAAAAAAAAACCTGGTCCTAAATTAATATATATATATATATACATATATATATATATATATAATATTTAATTACACACATAAAATACAAATTCTTTTGGATCATTCATACATAGTTGTTTTCCATAAGCCGAAGAGGATTCTTCTTGTGCATGGTAAGGCCTGGTAGAACATCAAAGTCCAACTCTTCCATCTTCATTTCATCGGGCATTTGCCAATCGAATTTGTAAAGAAGATTAGCAAGTGCAAGTTCAACTGTCGAAATTCCCATATGCATCCCTGGACAAACTCTTCGACCAGCACCAAATGGGATTAGCTCGAAGTTTTGTCCTTTCACGTCGATAGATTTGCCTATGAATTTCTCAGGATCAAATTCTTCCAGGTTATCCCAAGCTTCGGGATCTCTTCCTATTGCCCATGCATTCACAAAAACTTTCATCTTAGTTGGTATTTCATATCCATCTATGATGCATTTCTCAGTTGTTTCTCTTGGTACCAGTAATGGAACTGCTGGTTGCAATCTCATGGTTTCTTTCACAACAGCTTTAAGATATGATAGTTTTTGAACATCATTTTCATCTACAATTAAAACCTTTGTTTTCTATTAAATTTCTGATTTCCTCTTGAGCTTTCTTCATTGCTTTTGGATTCTTCATTAAGTATGTCATGGCCTAATTAAACTAGACTTGCTGAACCCGTGAAATACGTTCTGCAAAGAGAAATATTAGATACAATTAAAGAATACATATTCATTTGAACTAGATATATAAATAGATACATGAGCACTCCTTTTATGTAATCCATAGTTAGATCAATTTTGAATAAACGTTTTGTTCGAAGTTGAAGTAAAACATTGATGATATCATCTTGTTCAGATTTTGGTTTGTTTGAATCCAAATCCTCATCAATGAGTTCTTGGTAGAACGTATCGAAGTTCTTCAAATTCTTTTCGAGACGAGAGATCAATCCCGTGAACCTATCGATCCACCCCATGAATGGAAAATGATCCGAAAAGAAGAAGCTTGCGAACATGGCTTGAGTTTCATTAAGTAGAGCTTGGAATTTGCTTCTTTCAACGCCTTCATCTTCATTTATTTTTTATTTATTTTTTTAAAAAACGCCTTCATCTTCATACCTCTTCCCAAAAGCAACTCTACAAATAATAGTGCTTGCAAGAGACATCACCAACTCACTTAAGTTTACCGGTTTAGAAGCAACAACTGATTTTGATATCTTCTCAATCATCCGAGAAACCTCATCTTCTCGAATGGGACGAAATCGCTGCACTCTAGTAGGGTTGAAGAGATGGACAACACATAGTTTCCTCATCTCTCTATAGTAATCATTATAGGGTGCGAAAGCCAAATCTAAGCCATTATAAGACAACTTTTGTTGGCCAAGCAATGAAGGCCTACTACAAAAATGAAGATCATGAGTCTTCAAGACCTCTTTAGCCATTTTTGCAGAGGAAACAACTAGGGTTGGCATGAAACCAATATGCAGCGACATGAGAGGACCATATTCTTTAGAGAGCTTCCAGAGATACTGGTGAGGTTTCGAGTTATCAAGTTGGTGCAAGTTACAGATTAAAGGAAGACCTTTCGGTTCTGGAGGCAAACGAACACTAGTTTTGGTTTTGTATATTTGAAATAGAAACAAGATGAAGATAGCGAGAGAAAGAAGGATTATTATAAGCAAAGCCATTATATGTTAATTTCGGAACAACAAAGTATTGCAATTACTGCAAATGAGGAACCTCAAGTTGTGTAAACAAAAAAATTGAGAAAATGTCAATCAGTCAATTCAGGTTAT
Organism: Acer campestre; assembly: GCA_954870605.1. Taxonomy (NCBI): domain Eukaryota; kingdom Viridiplantae; phylum Streptophyta; class Magnoliopsida; order Sapindales; family Sapindaceae; genus Acer; species Acer campestre. The sequence continues at coordinate 30,972,641 of OX940810.1, forward strand.
TGGGACGTTCCAGGACACATGTTGTACTTACTCGTTTTCTCGGAAATTGAAGAAGACGAATAGAGCCATTTTTTTTTTTTTTTAAAAGGCAATCAGATAAAGGGGCACCAAGCCAGGCAAAGACCACAAACAGCAGCACAAAAAGCAACCAGAAAACAGGCAAAACAACGCCAAAACAACCCACACCAGAACAGAGAAAAAACGCACAGAAGGCAGGCCAAACACACAGCCACCGAAAAGGAGAAAAGGAAAAGCAAAACAACCCAAACAGACCACCGACCACATCAGGATAAACTCCACCAAAGGTCATCAACACGAGGATTGGAGCCTTTCTTGGCTAGAGTATCCGCAAAGGAGTTTGACGATCTTGGCCGAAAATCCACCACCGCCGACTCGAAGCTATCTAACCAATTACGAATGTTTATTCTCTTTATTTTAACTTTTCCATGTAGTTCCGAAACGTGAAATTTTTTGTTTCCAAATTTAAAATGTTCGTCTATCATGTGACGGTGGAGTAGATAGATATAGTTCAGTAAATAAATTCCAAACAGACTGCTGCATTTGTAGTATATTATTTATCAATCTAAAAATAAAAAATTGAATACAAGATTCTTGAAAACCCTAATTTTGTTCGACAACTTTCTCGAAAGAAGTAGAGCAATGGATAATATGGTGAATTAGATTTTATCTCTGTCCTCTTTGTCTCCAATTATTTTTGCATGACACATGGAAGATGGTCAATTCTCATTTTCATTGACAGGAAACTTGGTTTAGTTGTTTGCTGTTTATTATTATTATTTTTGGTTGATATATTTCAAGATTTAGAGAAGTCATGATGATACAAGTGTGAGGTGAATACCCAGACAACCTCATGGTGTTTGTTTGCTGCCTGTTGTTTGGCTAATGAGTCCTTCATAATTACGTGTTACATTTATATTCTTCGAGTTTATCCTAACTAATAAATAGTGTATGATATAGTCCTTTCCCAAATATCAAACAAGAATTTAGAGAAATAGCCATTTAATTGTCAAAAAATGTGATGTGTATATAAAATATTGATTTATAGTTCCGGTTGAAGTTCTATGGGGAGTGATTTGGGTGGTCCAACTATTGATCTTTATATTGATCTAGGGGACTTGGAACCTTTTTTTCGGAATGGGAAGGTGGGGGCTAGTATTGCTAGACAGAAAGATGATGACAAATGCTAGTCACGATTGGTGTCTTTAGTGTTGTCCTGATCTTTGCTTTGGTTTTCCTGAGTGCTGCGTTGTCAGCTTGTTCCTTGTGTTCTGTTGCCTTCTTGGCCTTTTTATGAATAAAATTGCTGTTAAAAAAGAAAAATATTGATTTATACTAATTTCATGTATTAGTATAAATTTTACATATATATATACTAATTAAAATCATGTTTTTGTACCGATCAGCAACACTACAATCTCATATCAAATAGTAGATATTTCGCTTTTATAGAACAGTTACAGCAGCACTTATTTAAATTTGCAAATAAATAATAAGATTCTTTGAACAATTTAAAGAGCGAGGGAGGTCTCAGTCGTGCCAATGGCACTACTGGCAAATTATTATTGATACACAAACAAGGTTGGACCAATTACAAGAAACAAAGATCCTTATTAAATACACCCCAATATATAAATAACAAGCTGACAAGCTCTGAAAATTCATAAACATATATATAATCGAAATTCAAATAGCTGCCTTGGTGGGGCCTATTACATATGGTTCTTGGGCACGAGACAGAGAGCATTCTTCTTGTGCATGGCAATACCTGGTAGAGAATCCAAGTCCAAGTCTTCCTTCTTCATTCCAACCGGCATTTCCCAATCAAATTTGTAAAGAAGATTAGCAAGTGCGAGCTCCACTGATACAATTCCCATAACCATCCCTGGACAACTTCTTCGGCCGGCACCAAATGGTACGAGTTCAAAGTTTTGTCCTTTCATGTCAATGGAACTGCCAATGAATCTCTCTGGATAAAATTCATCTGGGTTCTCCCAAGCTTCGGGATCTCTACCTATTGCCCACGCGTTCACCAAAACCGTCATTTTAGGTGGTATTTCATACCCAACTAGAATGCACTTGTCGATTGTTTCTCTTGGAAGTAACAATGGAACGACCGGTTGCAATCTCATAGTTTCTTTTAGGACAGCTTCAAGATAAGAAAATTTACGAATATCATCTTCATCAACAAAATCTTTTTTTCCAGTTAAATCTCTAATTTCTTCTTGAGCTTTCTTCATTACTCTTGGATGCTTCATTAAGTAGGTCATAGCCCAAATCACACTCGCTGCGCTTGTTTCCGTGCCAGCCACGAATATGTCCTGCAAGGGGAGAACAGTAACAATTTAATTATGATATAAGGATAAATTAATTTAATACAATTATAATTTTGAATTGGATTAATTCATACCATAAGCACTCCTTTAATGTTATCCCATGTAAGATCAATTTTAAAGTCACGTTCTTTTTTAATTTGAAGTAAAACATCAATGATATCCTCTTGCTCGCCTTGTGGTCTCTTTGAATCTAAATGTTCATTGATGACTTCCTGGTAGAATTTATCGAATTCCTTGAAGTTTTTTTCAAGACGAGGGATCATCCTAGTGAGTTTATCGGCCCAACCCATGTACGGAAAATAATCTGAAAAGAAGAAGCTTCCTAACACAGCTTGAATTTCTTGAAGTAAAGCATGAAATCTACTGCTTTCAATTCCTTCATCATCATATCTCTTGCCAAGAGCAACTCTACAAATAATGGAATTTGTAAGAGAGATCATCATCTCACTTAAGTTGACAGGTTGATCAGAATTAGCAACCGATGATTTCGATATTTTTTCAATTAAACGAGAAATCTCATCTTCTCGAATGGGACGAGATTGTTGCACTCTAACAGAGTTGAAGAGGTGAACTACACATATTTTTCTCATCTCTCTCCAATAATCATTATATGGTGACAAAGCCAGATCAGAGAAATTGTAAGTTAGGTTTTTTTGGCTAAACTTCGAAGGCCTGCTGCAAAATTGAAGATCATGAGTCTTCATGACCTCTTTAGCCATTTTTGCAGAGGAAACAACTAGGGTTGGCACGAAACCAAGTTGCAAAGACATGAGGGGGCCATATTGTTTAGAGAGTTTCAAGAGATAACTTGGGTTTGAGATACCAAAGTGGTGCAAGTTACCAATAAATGGAAGACCTCTAGGTCCAGGAGGCAGACCAAGTGATGATCTTCTGGTTCTTATGTGTTTTTGGAGAAGAAACAAGAGAAAAATTGGGAGAGATGAAAGGATGATGGTCATGAACAAAGCCATTTGGTTGTATGTAGCAACGATGTTGTAATACTTGCAAATGAAAAACCCTCTATAAATAACAGACGATAAGCTACTATTACGGTTTGAATATTCAGATTTATTGAAAATATGAGACTGATGAATATTCAAAGGTTTTTTTTTTTTTTTTTTTTGACAATATCTATTGATTTGGGACCAAACATTTTTTTTTTTAAAAGCTTTCATCATTGGTAGGATTCGAGCCGCTGACCTGTGAGTCATTTACTCAAGCCCCAAGCTGGTCTATCTACGAGCTAAACTACGCCCATAATTAGTGATGCAGCAGCAGCTAATGCAATGGAACACATGGAGCGGGTGGCGAATTCGTATTTGGGTCGCGTGGACCAACCAAATCCGGGCTGAACTTTGTGGACCTCTACAGAGGGCATATGAGGTCGGATCGTCTATTATAATATGTTTTCGGAAAGCCCAAGAAGAGTCCTACAGATGTTATGAAGACTCCGTCCTCAATAACAGATCACAAAAGGCCCAAATTCGGCCATCTATCTTGTTGCGCGAAAACGTGAGCTGGACGAGCTGGAGGAGCTAAACTTCGTGGACCTCTACAGAGGGCATATGAAGTCGTATTGTCTATTATAATATGTTTCCGAAAAGCCCAAGACGACCCCTACAGATGTTATGAAGACTCCATCCTCAATATCAGATCACAAAAGGCCCAAATTCAGCCCTCCATTTTGTTGCACGAAGACTTGAGCTGGAAATTTGAATTAGATGACATTGAGTCTGAGTCTGATTAGGATTTGTTCTCTTTTTTGTAATCTTTGTTTGATTAGGATTTGTTCTCTTTTCCTAGATAGGATTTCTTTTCAGTTTTAGTTTAATTTAATTTAGAAGTTGATTCCTTGTGGAAGTCGACTTATTGCTTTTCCTATTTAAGTTGTTTGAATCCAATTTGTTATTGAGTTTTTGATGATTAATAAAATTTGAGAGAGAGCATCTCCTTTTATCCAATTTCGGTATCCTGAATGGATCAACGAATTTAAAGCCTATTATTCTGGTATTTGTGCACAGATCAACAGATTAATAGTAGGGTTCGCTTCCGGTATTCGTGCGTGAATCAACGGATCCGAATCATTTATCTTTTATTTAATCGATTGTTGTTTGTGTTGAATTTTCTGCTACCTCAGTTGGTATTTGAGGCCTATTATTCTGGTATCTGTGCGAAGATCAACAGATTAATAGTAGGGTTCGCTTCCGGTATTCCTGCGCGAATCAACGGATCCGAATCGTTTATCCTTTATTTTTATCAATTGTTGTTTGGTGAATATTCCGCTGCATCAGTTTGGTATCAGAGCCACCGAGTCTACCGTTGTGCTAGGCTTAGCATCCACGACCACAACCTACTATCTTCCTCAATGCCAAAAATTCATCATCCATATTTCCCAAAAAAAAGAAAAAAAAGAAAAAAAAAGAAGCTCATGAATCCCCAAAACAAAATTTCCTCCTACCATTCATTGTTTTTCGATGACGATTATGTGTCGGACCTAGTTATCATTGACTTCGATAAGCCGCCAATTTTTGATGAGGAATATGTGATGGAACCTGTTATTGTTGATTTCGATAAGCCATCAGTTTTCGATGAAGATTTGTTCCAGAACGAGCAGCATGAGAGAGACTCAATTTTTGAGGATTATTTCTATGATGTTGCCGTGTTTCATCATTCAATAGCATCTTCAACTTATTTGTTCCTCAAAACAGTCAAAATTCGAGGACAAATTTTCTCCAACCTGAAGAGAATGATGCAGCAGCAGCTAAGGCAATGGAACACATGGAGCGGGTGGCGAATTCGTATTTGGGTCGCGTGGACCAACCAAATCCGGGCTGAACTTCGTGGACCTCTACAGAGGGCATATGAGGTCGGATCGTCTATTATAATATGTTTTCGGAAAGTCCAAGACAAGTCCTACAGATGTTATGAAGACTCTGTCCTCAATAACAGATCACAAAAGGCCCAAATTCGGCCATCTATCTTGTTGCGCGAAAACGTGAGCTGGACGAGAGCTGGACGAGCTGGAGGAGCTAAACTTCGTGGACCTCTACAGAGGGCATATGAAGTCGTATTGTCTATTATAATATGTTTCCGAAAATCCCAAGACGACCCCTACAGATGTTATGAAGACTCCATCCTCAATATCAGATCACAAAAGGCCCAAATTCGGCCCTCCATTTTGTTGCGCGAAGACTTGAGCTGGAAATTTGAATTAGATGACATTGAGTCTGAGTCTGATTAGGATTTGTTCTCTTTTTTGTAATCTTTGTTTGATTAGGATTTGTTCTCTTTTCCTAGATATGATTTCTTTTCAGTTTTAGTTTAATTTAATTTAGAAGTTGATTCCTTGTGGAAGTCGACTTATTGCTTTTCCTATTTAAGTTGTTTGAATCCAATTTGTTATTGAGTTTTTGATGATTAATAAAATTTGAGAGAGAGCATCTCCTTTTATCCAATTTCGGTATCCTGAATGGATCAACGAATTTGAAGCCTATTATTCTGGTATCTGTGCGCAGATCAACAGATTAATGGTAGGGTTCGCTTCCGGTATTCGTGCGTGAATCAACGGATCCGAATCATTTATCTTTTCTTTAATCGATTGTTGTTTGTGTTGAATTTTCTGCTACCTCAGTTGGTATTTGAGGCCTATTATTCTGGTATCTGTGCGTAGATCAATAGATTAATAGTAGGGTTCGCTTCCGGTATTCTTGCGCGAATCAACGGATCCGAATCGTTTATCCTTTATTTTTATCAATTGTTGTTTGGTGAATATTCCGTTGCATCAATTAGTAACTATCAAGTAGTAGTCAATATCATTTCTATGATAGGGCTTGCATGTACACAGTACACCAATTAAAACAGTATCTTCTACAATTTGTTAAGGAAACAAGATATTTTATTAGTTAAAATAATAATATTATATGACATGATCATTAGTTACTAATATGCTTTACATATGCAACATTTTTCAAACTTATTTGTTTAATATGATTGGAAGAAACTTTGATATTGATAGACTGATCACTGATATATAGTTATATATTGACATTTTTTGTCAGTTCTGATTAGTTTATTGACAAATTCTTTCGTGTCGTCTGAGGAAAATTCAAAATTCTTAGGATTGAATCTCACTTGCATTAGGATTGGAGTTTAGTTCAAAATTCCAAATATTCATCCTGATTTTCTTGAAGATCATTAATTTCTACAGTTTCTTCACGTGCGGTTGAGCTTGGATGTTACAAACTCGTACAAGTTACTTGCCATCGTCTTCCAAATAAGTCAACTTCAATCTTTGGCATTTTTTTGTTGGTCGTCCGCCATCTCCACAAATCAATCTGGAGTTCTGTTTTTCATATGATACACGGAATAGAACTTTTCATAAATATTATCAAAATCCTTTTTAAATTTTTTTGGGGTCAAACTCAACATGTAGGCCGCCTTTGCTAATAGGAAACGAAATGAAAGTGAATAAGTTCTATGTGAAAGGATATCAGGAAAATAAACTTAATTCCTAAAGGGAAATCTAGTTCCTCCTAAAAACTTAACTCCTGATTTGTATATATATTTTTTTGAACAGTCAAATATATAACAAGGAGCAGAGGCTCCTGATTTGTATATGGAACCCACATAATCTAACTCTTGTACCCGTAGAATAATCTACTGCATGATACTGATTTTAGAGCATCATTTGACCGAGTCTTATATAGCAAGTATAGATTATAGACTGATGAATTTCTCCTCCAGGATCACTTATTGACCTTGATGAAATCCATCTATTTTAACTATTGCATATATCGTTCACCAACTCATTAATTTATGTATCAATTATAAATTATGCATTTTTTTTGGTTATTTGTTTGAAATGTTCTACTGTACATTAGATCGGTTTGAAATCTCGGTTGTTTGTTGGTTTCTCTTGCCTGGTTTTGGGCTTCTCAATAAACCTGCAGTTTCAAAAAAAAAAAGAAAAAAAAAGATCGGTTTCATTAAGAAATGGTAGAATGCTGAATCGGTTTTGTAGCGTGATTTATATATCTAAGTTAGTAGTCACATTTAATTTGGACTTTTCATCTAATACTTGTTCTTTCATACGGTCTAGCAGTTTAATATAAACTAAAACAGTGGATTGGACTCTTTAGAGCATCTCCAGTGGCAATGTGGCTTGCATAAAATGATGATATGTCAATATTGTCAAGTCAATTGCTTCATAATGTGGCATGTAACTAAATTTGATAGACATCCAAATGAAAAAAAGTGGTTTTCAATGCTTCACTTGTAAAATAAATGTTTTAAATGACATGTCAATTTATTATTGGTCTCCTTAAATATACTTTAGAATTGTTCAATAAAATAAAGTAGAAAACAAGAATGGTTGCTGATTGGGACAACAAGATGGCTGTCCAACAGACCCTTTGAAATCAGAGAGTCATGTTTTTTTTTTTGAAAGGCAATTATATAAAAGGCAAAACGCCAAACTGAAGGCCATATAGAACAAGGCTACAAGAGCAACAACAAGAAGCAGCGCAGCAAAACACAAAAAACAACCCACGCAACAGGATAGCACAAACCCAATAAAAAACGCAACAAGAAGAACAACAAATCATAAACAAAAAGAGAAAGGGAAAACCGAGCACAAAAACAAAATCAGAAAAAGCTCCATGACAACAAATTCCTACGCAGCCTGGAACCCTTTTTAGCCAGCTGATCCGCAACCGAGTTGGAGTCTCTAGAGCTGAAAACCACAGAAATCCTCCCATCAGAGAGTCATGTTGACATCCTCTAAAAAAAAGTTAACTCCTCAGCTTGAAGTTGTATTAGAGAGATTGCATTGGAGATGAATTTTTTAACAAAGTATCTGTTCATCCTACGTGGCTATTCATCCTACGTGGCATCTAATTTTTTCACAACCCACATTGCCATTGGAGATGCTCTTAGTGGAAATATCTACTTTAATGCTACAAAAATTTTAGTATTTATTTTGTTAAACAATATATTTGTTAACATGGTTTGTTTGTTATATATAAGAGAAAATGTCAATGAGAGAGAAAGTTAGTGGAATAAGCTTTGGGTTATTTGGCCATGGTGGGAAAAAGAAAGTTGAAACTTTCGGCCATAGAGGGGAGAAAGACTTTAGGGATAGTTTACAATCCATTTTTGTCAACGACTTGAATCTAAAAGTTGATGTGGTTTATCTTTGGGGAATTTTCAAGCATTTTGGTGTGGTTAGAGATGAATATTTGTCGGTCAAGGAAGGTGTTAGAGGAAGTTGCTTTGCTTTAGTTCAATTTGCTACTCTTTCGGAAGCTTCCAAGGTAGCTATGATGGCGGATGGCCTACTCGTTTAGGCTAGCCGATTAATGTGAAAGTGACAATGTATGGGTGGAAAAACCGTCGATCGGTTGGGTCAAAAGGGTCTATTTCGAAAGCCAAAGATGGAGGAGGAAGAGATGATGTAAAACGTGGAGAGTATAGAGGATACTATCAACTGATGGAACATCAATTAACTCGCTCTTTTGCGAAGGTTCTAATAGAAAGTCAGAAAGAAGATCGCAAGAAGGAGGCTAGTAGGCTACATACGAGAGGAACCGGTTTTTTTTTTTATAAAAAAATTGGGAATGATCTCAGAATGATATAGGGTGGCTCTCCAAGTGTCATGTTGGTGTTCTTAGAACGATGCTGTGATGAATGCTTAAGCTTCAAAGGCAGAACCCTATATTAATTATGTTCTATAGAGTAGTATGCAATTAGGAACTTTTAGGCTGTTCATTTTCTGTATAGCATGGCATTGTTCCTTTACAGAGAAACAGGTGTATGCGATTGAAGAAAGATAAAGTTGGTGAGTTATTTACCAAATAAATTTCGGTATAGGTTTTTTTTTTTTTTTTTTTTTTTTGAAAAGCAAACTTTATTCAAGAGGCCAAGGCCAAGCATAAAGGAAACCCCACAAAGTCAAAAAACCGCAACAGAGGCAGAACAACCATTGTTGCTGAGCTTTGACAAGGCAACAACACAAGGGAAACGAAAAAGAAACCCACAACCCCTGAAGTAGAGCAACAGAAGGCAGCACCAAACAGAAAAATGAAGAAGAAAAAGAAAAACACAGCCTCTGCAGGAAGCACAAACAGGGTAGCAACATAGAAAACCCGTAGCAACAAACAAGCAAAACGTAGAAAAAAAACCCCCCACCAGACTGAAGCACCCACACATGACAGGCCCACCCCAACAAGACACCCTCCCAGCACAACCAGAAACAGCTACACACACCACCAAAAAATCGCTCCACTGCAGGCCTGCAGCCACACCAACAGAAACACTACCAATGAAAACAAGACACGGCAACCCGAGAAAACAAAAACTAGCGAAACCCCAAAACACACCAGAAACCATCAAGACAAACTCCATTCCAGCACATCGCCACCCCCCAGCACCTTTTTTAGCTAAGGCATCCGCAAACGAATTTGTATCCCTCGAATTATACTCAATTGAAAACTAACCCAAGCTGTCCAAAAAACTTATGATTTCTAGAATCAGCTGCATGAACTTTCAATCACCTACACCATAGCTATTGACCCATGCCACAGCCTGCTTACAATCACTCACCACCACTATTTTTTTCTCTTTCAACTCTGGTCTAGATGCACAAAGATAACACACTCTAACAATAGCCAACAACTCTGAAGCAATACTGTCTTGATTCCCAACAAAATCAAAAAAACACATAGAACATTACCACTACTGTCTCGTAACACTCTTCTTATACTAGCTTAACCCGGCGATCAACTGGTAGACCCATCAACGTTAAATTTTAACGAATCCAACTCCGACAGACTCCACACCTTAGTATTAGGAACTCTAGTCCTTTTCACGTCAGTGCATCTTTCCGCAATATTTAGCAACCTTCCCAATATATTTAAACCACCAACCAACACGAAATTTGACCATATCCATGGCTTGCTCGAGAGGAATCTGGACATCCTTAAACACCTTTTCGTTTCTAGCCTCCCAAATAGTCTAAGACAAAGCAAAAAACAAAGAACTTCAAGCTCTACGAGTAGCAAAATTTGGCCAAAGACTAGGCCAACACAACCACCATCCCACAATAGATTCTGAAGAAACATTGCTCACTTTCCACCATTTCATGTAGCTGCCCCACAGATTCCATGCCCAATGGTAGTGGAGAAAGAGATGATCAATAGACTCTTTCCCATCCCCACACAAAGGACATCCCAGATTATTATCCGACATCCCAGATTATTATCCGACAACAGCCCAAACCGGTTCAAGACCTCCCTAACAAGAATCCTACCCTATAATAATTGTCACACAAATATTTCAATCTATGGAGGACAAATACTCTTCCAAATTCTTTCGAAAGAAGCTGAATCCCTCGTAAAAATCTGCTTAAGACTCTGCCAAACCGACTTTATAGAAAACTGCCCCGAAGCGCATAAAGCCCACCCGACGGAATTCGGAATAGCATCTCGAATAACTATACTATTAAGACACCTCCTAAAAGAGGCCTATTGATCCTTTTCCCAATTAAAACAAGGTCTCCTCAAATTAATGCTCCAAATCCATCTACTACCGCTCCTACTCCCATACCCCTTCACACACCCAACTTTGTTGGAAGCAAGAGAGTAGATCCTCGAAAAAGCTTCCTTTAAACACACACCTTCAATCCCTGTGTCATCCCAAAGGCGAACTTTATCACCCCTTCCCACTATAACATGCAGCCCATCCGCCATCACCTTAGCAATTTTCTAGCCTTGATCAAAGAGACCACTCACCCCTTTAAAGAAAAAGGAACTAGACGGGCCCCCATTCGAATTCCATCTAATAGCATTCACGGGACATTATACTTCGCACAAATAACTCTTTTCCAGAGAGTCGTCTCTTCTTTCCCAAACCTCCACACCCATTTAGCCAAAAGACCCTTATTCTTGTCAAGCATGGTACTAATACCAAGCCCCCCATTCTTCTTGCTTTTACACAAAGTATCCCACTTCAAAGCATGCAATTTCCTCCTCTCTCTCCCATCACCCCAAAAGAAACTCTGTTGCAATCTTTCTATACTCTTAGCAACTCCCACTAGAACCTTGAAGACTGACATAAAATAAATAGGAATACTAGACATAACAGATTTAATAAGCACCGGTTTTCCACCTTTATTTAAAAATATTTTCTTCCAAGGAGCCATTCGTGTCTCTATGCGATGCACAAGGTCTTTCCAAAACAGATTAGACCCAGGCTCTCCCCCCAGAGGGAGCCCCAAATATGTTATCACCGCCGCCCAGTTAATATTCCTCTCTCCACCCTTCCTAATCTGCACAACACAAGACTTCCTGAAATTAATACGAAGCCCAGAAGCCACCTCAAAACATCTCAAAATTCTCCTAACATTAACTAGGAAATCCACTCTAGGTTGGAGAAAAAGAATTGTGTCATCTGCAAATTGCAAATGAGACACCTGAACATCCTCTCTCCCAAAAGAAACACCTCTCATCATATCCAAGCTCTCCATTTTTTTGAACAGAGCGCTCAATCCCTCCACCACAATATTAAATAGAAAGGGAGATAAAGGATCACCCTGCCTAAGCCCCTTTTCTAGATCAAATTCCTTCGTAGGACTACCATTAACCAAAACAGACATCCATGATGATGAAATACAATAACTCATCCAAAGTTTCCATTTCCTCCCGAACCCCATATCACCTAACATATCATCCAAAAAGCTGTGATCAACACTATCATATGCTTTCACTATCGGTATAGTTTTTTCACTATTATTTTTTTTATCAAGAAAGATGGATGATGACATTAGTAGGTAATCAGCCAACCATTTTATTACTCTAAATCATTGCATGTGCCCTCATCTTGCCAATTGGAAAGTCTCAGTTGATAGTTAACTTGGGGTTAATTTACTAAATCGTGAGCATACGGTTTTTGTCCTTTCTTAGTGCTAATAATATTTTTTTCCACTATTATGACTTATTGAAATTTAGTTGCTTTTCTGTTTGTCAGAATGCTTCAAAAGGTGGCGTGACTTAATACATGCTTCTTGGTCTCAAGTGTGCTACTTGATTTTTCACCATTACTTTAAGTTTCTAATATCTCTCATTCGGATTTGAAACCTCTCCTCTAGTGTTTTATGAGATTGACAAGATGAGAGAGACAGTTAAAGTGAGAGGCTTTGAGTCATACATCAATGGTAGGTCGACGGATTTTTAGGGAGAACCTCTTCTCCATTTACATAGACAACTTGAATCCCAAAGCTGATCAGGTCTGTCTAAGGAGTTTGTTTAAGACTTTTGGTAAGATGAGGGACATTTATCTCGCTGCTGCTAGTGGCCAAAAGAGAAGAGGTTTTACTTTTGTGAGGTTAGCGAAGAAGGTGGCTGATCTTACTAATGGCATGCATGTTTATAGGTGGCCTATTAGCTCAAGAGTAGCCTTATATGATTGGAACAAGAGAATACTGCCAGTTTATGGGACTACAAAGCATGAAGATCAGAGAAAGGAAGTGAGAGCGAAAAGAGATAGGAAAGACCGTGGAGATAACAGGTTTAGGGAGAAGATTAGGGGAAGCAGATCGTTTGTAGAAGTGGTAAGTGGGATCTCAGATAAGGAAACTAATAAGCAAGAGGTGGCTATGCGTCTTTGGTCCTGGACAAGAAGGTTGCAGATAAGAAATGGTTAGAATGGTGCGCAATAGAAAAGCTTAAAGAGTTTTCAAGTGTTTACAAGGTGAATAAAAGACTCTTAGATAGAGACTTTAGCTTTTCGTCTAGGTATATAGGAGGAAAAAAGATCCTATGGTGCTTTGAATCAGAATATGATAGTGTGGGTTTTATCAAGAACAAATTCTTCTGGGAGGATTCTTTTGTCTCGATGAAGAAAGGGTCAGTCGATTTATATCCTCAAGCAAGTCTGGAATGGTTTGTTTTTTCAGGAATCCCTTTAAGCCACATGAATGAATTTTTTTTCATGAGGTTAGGAAGTGTCCTAGGGGATCTCGTTCTCATTGAAAGTGATACTTTACAAGGTAATAGATTTGATAGATGCAAGTTGTTTATTGCAAGGTTCGGTCACAGACATCTCCCTAAGATGATAAAGGTTAGTGAAGGGTCTTGGTCATTTCACATTTCCGTAGAGAAAGAAGCTTTACCAGTCGACTTTGAGTTGTTGTCTGAGGTCTTGGATTTGAAATTTGAATCTGAAACGGAAGGGGGTTCGGTGATACTAGATTTAGCAAATGATTCAAAAGGGCAGTATAGAAGAGATGATGTGTCTCTTTTGAGTGATGACGAGCAAGAAGATGATGACAAGATGAAGATAGAGGATGAGAAATGGGTCAAGGTCAGAAACAAAAAGGATGTCAGAAAAAGTTTCAAGAAAAGAGGAAATTTGGACTTTCTGTCACGGAAGTCAGTTTCTAGAGGGGGTAGCTTCTCTTTTCAAAAGCCAAATAAAGGGAAAGGTCCTTTCATTGGAGAGTCAGAAAAGATGCCATCTTATCAGAGTTGTTTAAATGGCAAGCTTGATTTAGAGAAAAATGGGACTGATAAGAGAAGAGATGTCAGTAGTAGCTTATCTTCGTCAGAGGACATGTTGGAAGAGAGGCAAATGTGGGATTTCAGGAAAGACAGGAGAATGCTTCAATTGCAAATTTTCTGGGAAAAGGCAAGAGTGGACCAAAGGTGGGCAAAGACAGGATTGGACCGATGGTGGGGTTGGAAATAGGCCTGGTGCTTTTGGCTTAACAAACCAAACTCTTCAAATGGCCCACATGAAAATAGAACCTCATTAGACAAGATCAAAAGCACAAAACAGAAGTTGGGGATCATTATGAATAAGGGTTTGACACCCTTAGCTGATCAAGAAGAAAGGGTTATTTATTAGACTACCTTTAACATGCCCAATTCAGTTGCCTTTGAGAGATAAAAGGGGAGGTAAAATTATGGGGAAATATTTGGTGGAAGTTCCTATAACGGTGGAGCTAGATTCTACGGAGAATTTATCAAATGAGAATGATGGGAGGAAGAAGAATGGTAAGGCGGGTTCAGAGACATCGAGCAAGAGGTGGTATTGGAATTTGGAGGAAGAAATTGCAAAAGTCATAGAAAAGGGGTGGAGCTTGGATATGTCTTCAAATCAACAAAAGACGTTATGGACAGTGAGGAGCAAAATAGAAGATGTGAGGTTGTAGAGAATGAGAGAAAAGAAGAAGCCGAAACAGAGGGACTGGTGCAGAATGTTACTGTTCTAGGGTGGAATTTAGAGGAAGAAATAACCAAGGTTATTGAGGTAGGGGCGGCTTTGGGCTTTGATTTTAATGGCAATGAGACTGAAATTGGGGAGGTAATCACTAGAAGAGAGAAGGAGGATGAAGAGAGATTGGCCACAGTTGTTGCAGCTAAGTTTTCTGTCTTCCTGTTCTTGTTTTCTGGGTTATTTTTTTTCTTTTAATGTTAATTCTTTATTGGTATGTGAGAGGTCTTGGTAAGGGTGAGAAGAAGAAAATGGTTAGAAATCTTGTCAATAGTATTAAACCTGGTATGCTTTTTATCCAGGAGTCCAAGTTAAAGGTTTTTGATTGCAAAGTGATTAGTTTGTTAGGTGGTTCCTAGCTCTCTAGAGGAGTTGGTGTTGAGTCGGATGGTGCCTCTAGTGGGTTGATAACGTTATGGAGCGAGGCTTTTTTTACTGCGAATGTTTGTATCCCTAATAAAAGATGTCTGATTGTAGCAGGAGTGTTGAACAAAATCAAAAACGACATTGTTTTTTGCAATGTCTATGCGGCCTTAGTGGAAAGTGAAAGGAGAGATTTATGGGATTTTATTTTGAGTTCTCAAAAGTCTTTTTCGGCTCCTTGGGTAGTGCGAGGTGATTTCAACATGGTTCTTGACCCGTCGGAGAGAGTGGGAGCAAGTTGCAACATGGGATCCATTCGGTAGTTTCATAGCTCAAGCCAATTTAGCTTCATGGGATGACTTTCACGTGGTCTAATAATAGGGACAGCGAAGCGTGGGCGATATTGGATCGTTTTCTCCTTTCTCCGAGCATTTTGATGTGGTTCCCTAACTTGGTTCAAAGAGGGTTGCCTCGTAGTCTCTCGGACCACAATCCAATTTTGATTGGTGTCTCGAAAATGAGTTGGGGTTCTCCCCCTTTTCGTTTTTTAAATTGGTGGTTAGGCGAGAAGGATATGATGAAGAATGCTATTGAAGGGTGGAAAAATGGCATGAATTCAAGTCCTAAAGGGTTTGTTTTGTTTTCAAAAGTAAAAGGCTGTGAAGACTAATTTAAAGAGATGGGTGAAGGCTAAGAAGTTGAGTTTGGTTAAGTCTTCAGACTTGGAAGAAAAACCGGGAGATATTGATAAATTAGCTTATGTTAATTGTTGGTCTGCAGCTCTTAGAGCGGATCATTCAAAATTGTTAGAGGACCTATGGAAAAAATTTTGGAGGGAGGAGCTAACTTGGAGACAAAAATCGAGGATAAATTGGTTGTTGGAGGGGGATAAGAATACCAATTTTTTCCATAGTGTTGCTAATGGTAGAAGGAGTCGTAATTTCATTGAGGAAGTTTCCTTTGAAGGGATTAAAGTTACGGATCCGAACCTTCTCAAAAGTGGCATCTTTAATTTCTTCCAGAATCATTACCAAAAGGAAAAGTGGCAAAGGCCAAGGATGACATGTGTTAATGCTAAAAAGTTGACAGAGGTGGAGAGACAATTTTTGGAAGAAAAGTTTACTGCAGAGGAAGTTTGTGTTGCCTTGGCAAGTTGTGAGGGTAATAAAGCGCCAGGTCTGGATGGGTTAAATTTGAGTTTGTTAAAGCTCATTGGGGGGAGATTCAAGACGATTTTATGAGTTTCGTCAATAAGTTTCATGAAGATGGATCGGTGGTTCGCGATTTAAACAGAAACTTCATTGCTCTCATTCCTAAAGTTGGCAATCCTGAGACTATGAAGGATTTCAGACCAATTTGCTTGGTTAGCTTGATTTATAAGATTCTTGCGAAGATGTTGGCTAATAGGTGTAGAAAGATTATGAATTCTATTATTGGTGAGGCCCAAATGGCTTTCGTTCAAAACCGTCAAATTTTGGATAGCCTTGTCATTGCGGAAGAAATAGTTCATAAGTGGAAGAATGATAAGGAAGGAGGTTTGCTTGTGAAGTTAGATTTTGAAAAGGCTTATGATAGTGTGGATCATGATTTTCTGGATTCAATGATGAAAGAGATGGGGTTTGGTAGTAAATGGAGAGTTTGGATGAAATAATGCATTTCTTCCCCGCTGATGTCTGTGTTGATTAATGGTAGCCCAACTCCCCAATTTAAGGTTCAGAGAGGTTTGAGGCAAGGAGATCTGCTTTCACCCTTCTTGTTCAACATCGTGGTAGAGGGCCTAAATTGCTTAATGCTAAAAGCAATCAATTTGGATCTTATTAAAGGTGAAAGCTTTAATGATAATAAGGTTCACATTTCTCATTTACAGTTTGCGGATGATATAATTTTATTCATTAAGCCTAAGTTAGATTTTGTGCTCAATGCTAAAAGGATCCTTCGTTGTTTTGAGTTGGTGTCGGGATTAAAAATTAACTTTCACAAATCTTGTGTGGTAAGGATAAGAAGGGATAAGGCAAGGGATTTGGTTTATTGGGCTTCAATATTCAAGTGCAAGAAGGCCTCCTTACCTATTACCTACCTAGGATATCCTTTGGGGGGAAGACCAACCTCTAAAATTTTTTGGGACCCTCTAGTTTCCAAAATTGAAAAGCGTCTAGCTCCTTGGAAGAGAAATTTTCTATCTAAAGGAGGTAGATTAGTGTTGATTAAGGCGGTAATTGCTAGCATGCTTACTTATTTTACATCCGTTTAAAAAATTCCGGTTGGTATGGCTCAAAGGATTGAAAAGATTCAAAGAAGCTTCCTATGGGGAGATAGGGTGTGCAAAAGGAAACTTCATGCCATGAGTTGGGAAGAAGTTTGCAAGATAAAGGGTAAAGGAGGTCTAAGCATTGGTAGAATTCTTATAAAAAAATAAAAATAAAAAAGGTTTTGCTATCTAAGTAGATTTGGAGGTTTGGCAAGGAAGAGAGTGCGTTGTGAAGAAGAGTTTTACGTGTGAAATACGAATTTGAGGAGAATTCATTGTTATGGAATTGGAATGATCCAAAAAAGGTTTCTTTTTTTTGTGAAATTGGTAAGGAGTCTTTTAAAGGTTGGGTCTCGGGAGGCTAGGGTGATTGAAGAGGTTTTTAAGATAGTTATTGGTTATGGGGATAGAACAAAATTTTGGACTAAGATCAAGGTGGAGGACAGGCTTTTGAAAGAAGCCTTCCTAAGGTGTTATGTGTTGGCGACTCAGGAAAGTGGTGTTGTGAAGGACTTTGGCAGTTGGTTAGGTTCTATTTGGAAATGGGATATTCGTACTAGAAGACCTATTTTGGATTGGGAAAATGAGCAGTGGAAGATGTTTTCTACTTTTCTTGATTGTATTCCGATTCGGAGCCATTGTTCTGATGCCTTAGCTTGGTCGGCTAATGCTAATGGTATTTTTACGGTTGGATTCTTTCGTAAAATCTTAGAAGATCGCACTGAAAATTCTATCACTATCTCTAAGGCGATTTGGCTTGGCATTTGTCCCCTAAAAGTAGAGATCTTCATGTGTCAACTCTGGAAAGGCAGAACCTTGGTGCGTGATGTTTTGTATAGGTGTGGCATGTTTCAGCTGGTTGCTCTTGAATGTCCATTGTGTGATTACAACATTGAATCAATAAACCACCTCTTCCTTAAGTGCTCCTGGGAGACTTTTTTTGTGGTAGATGGGTATGGAGTGGTGGGGGGTTTTCTATTGCATGAACAACACTGTGAAAGAGTGGATGGATGGTTGGTTTGGTCTTTGTCCTGCGCCTAAACATGAGAGAGCTTGGATGTCCCTGTTTTGTGCCATTGTTTGGACAATATGGGAGGCAAGAAATTAGCGTGTTTTTGAGAACAAGGATTTGAGCATTGAGAAGGCGGCTGAGATGGTTAAATTTCATATGGTGTGGTGGTTCAAGCATTTAAGAAAAGGATCTTGTGATTCTATTCAATCTCTCTACTCAATGTCAGTGAGCTTTGTGTTGAAACAAAGAAGACTAAGAAGAGCAGAATTCTGGATTGGATTCCACCTTATGGGGATGACTTGAAATTTAATGTTGATGGTTCCGTTAAAGGCAAGCCAGGTCCGGCTAGAGTTGGTGGAGTGTTGAGAGACTCCTATGATAAGGTTAAGTGCTTATTTTCTCAATACTTGGGCATCCTTGACTCAAATTCTGCGGAAGTGTGGGTTGTCAAAGCTGCTGTTGATCTCTGCCTTTCTAATGTTAATCTTAGAGGCCGGTCCATATCTATTATCAATGACTCGAAGACTGCGGTGGCGTGGATTAACAATGGAGATTTCAGTAATCTTGACCTTGTTAATGTTATTTACGATATTCGCAACAACATGTCCTCTATAGGTAATATGGAGGTTGTGTATGCTTCGAGAGCATACAACTCCTTCGCTGATAATCTTGCTAAAATGGGGTCAAGTCAGTCAGGCGATTTTGTTGAATGAGATGTATTCTAGTTTTTGTTTTGTTGTTGCCTTGTGCTGCTGCTGCCGGGGTTTTTTTTTT
Organism: Acer campestre; assembly: GCA_954870605.1. NCBI lineage: Eukaryota > Viridiplantae > Streptophyta > Magnoliopsida > Sapindales > Sapindaceae > Acer > Acer campestre. Next base: position 30,991,659 of record OX940810.1, read on the forward strand.
TTTTTTTGGCTTTGCTTTGGGTGGTTTTCCTTTGTTCTTGGTGGGCTTGTTTTTGTTTCTTTCTGGTTTGTTCCTGGTGGGCGTTTTTCTTCTGTTGCTTGCTGTTTGAGGCCTCTCCCCTGTTCTGTCGTTAGGCTTTAATAAAGCTTAATTTTCAAAAAAAAGTTTCTAATACCTCTCTACACATAATCGAGAATATATTTTATTAATTTAAAATTTATTTACGGTGAAGCACACTAGACTGTTATCAAACCCAATGTTTATTATAGTTCATTAGTTTCTCTGCATGAACTAAACAGGTGCTGATTTCAGATTTGAAATAGGCTGCAAATGTGTATAAACAGCCAATTTCTTTTACTAATTACTTTTGGGTTAATTATTGTATTTATTTGGTTTTCAGGTGGTGGACAGTTATATATGTGGGGCAAAATAAAGAATACTGGTGATGACTGGACGTATCCTAAACCTCTAATGGGTTTAAGGTTCTCCTCTGTACAATGCTTAAGTTATTTTCAATTTATTAGTAAATGAACTGGTTTCCTATGAGAGAGATGTCTTGCCTTCTTGAGTATTTTTTCCATCTTCAAGTGGTTATTGCATATGTATTCATCTTTGTTTTACTTAAGTCAGTCACTCTCGTTGAAATTTAAATTGTATGAGAATGTTTTTGAAATAAAATGCCTTTTATTTTGTCCTTTGTCTTCATAGATTTGTTATTGTTGAGCTATGTGAAACTTTTCCAAATACTCTCTAGCTTATGATTGGTATGGTTATGTTAGTTTAATTTAGTTTGGATTAGTTGTACTATTTAGTTCTAGTTTAAATTACTTGAAATGTATTAGTTTTACTTTAGTTGGTAATGTTATGATTTTAGGTATGGTTGTGCCAGTCAAAGTATGGCTGTGTCAGTTAATTGTAGCAGCCCAGGTATGGGTGTGCTAGATTATTGTAGCACATTGTCCTGTATTTTGTATATAAACCTTTATGATTGTAATGGACGTATGGATGGTTAATGGAAAGCAATTTTTCAAGCAAAATATTGAGTGATCACTATGGTTTTATCCTCAAAACTGAGAGTATGTTTATGGTTGTTTATTGATGTTTATGGATGGTATTTATGGATGTTTTATGGTCTGATTTTCCAACAGTGGTATCAGAGCATTGTTCTTGAGGGACTGTGAGATTTCGTTTTCAGTTTATTGAGTGCTTGTGAGGTTCAAACACTAGAGAGTGAGTGTTAAACACCCATGAGTGCAGACATGGCTGCTGGAAGCAACACAGGTCTTCATATTCCTCAATTTTCTGGGGAAAACTATCAGATATGGACTGTGAAGATGAAGTCCTATCTAAAAGCCTTCGGGTTATGGGAGTATGTAGGAGAGGACAAGCAAGTTCCTCCATTGAGAGCAAATCCTACCATTGCTCAGATGAAGCAACATGAAGATGAGAAGATGAAGAAAGACAAGGCTGTTACTTGTCTTCATTCAGCCTTGATAGACTCTGTTTTCACGAGCATTATGCACCTGGAGACAGCAAAATCAATATGGAATGAATTAAAAAGCAGGTTCGAAGGCAGTGAGAGGGTGAAGTCAGTGAAGCTGTTGACACTCAAAAGGGAGTTTGAGAATCTGAAAATGAAGGAGTCTGAGACAGTGAAAGACTACTCATCCAAGCTGTCAGATTTGGTGAACCAAATGAGATTGTATGGTGATATAATGGAGGACTACAAAGTAGTTGAAAAGATGCTAATCAGCTTGCCGGAAAAATTCGAAGCCAAAGTTACAGCTATTGAGGAGTCCTGTGACTTGAAAAAGATGACCATTTCAGAGATGGTCAGTAAACTGCAAGCTCAAGAACAAAGGCATGCATTGAGGAATGATGGTGATATGGAGGAGGCTTTCCTTACCATGAATAAAGGGAAGCATAAAGGCAAAGGCAAGATGGATGCAGCAAGTTCAGAATCTGGTCCAAGAGCAAGATTTCCACCATGTACCACCTGCAAGAGAACAAACCATCTCGCAGAGGATTGTTAGCACAAGGGGAAACCACAAGTTCAATGCACATTCTGCAAGAAATGGGGACACAGAGAACAATACTACGGATTCAAGCAAAATCAACAAATTCAGCAGCCTATGCAACAAGAAACTCAACAGCCTATGCAACAAGCTAACTACACTGATGATCATGTCTGTGATGAGCACTTGTTTGATGTCACAAGCATGTATGTCAGATTCTACAGAAACATGGTATATTGACAGTGGGTGCACAAGTCATATGGCTCGAGATGAAGGCATGTTCACCACACTTGACAGGAGTGCTACAACAACAGTGAAGATGGGGAATGGTGATATGGTGAAGGCTACTGGAAAAGGTAAGGTTCTGATTCAAACTAAATCAGGCCCTAAACTTATTGATAATGTATTATATATACCTGATTTAGCACAGAACTTACTTAGTGTTGCGCAATTATTGAAGAGGGGCTATTCATTGATATTTGAGGGAAATTTATGTATCATCCTAGACTCTAAAAAAATCTAAAATTGTGAGGGTTAGGATGCATGATAATAGCTTTCCCATAGACTTCAATCAAATCAAACAAAAGGCCCTTATATCTAAGCATGATATGGTCAAAGACATGCAAGCAACAAGTCGCACTTCTAATGACTTATGTGATGCTTGTCTTATGTCATAAGGTTAAGGACATGCAAGCAATAAGTCGCATATATGACTTATGTGATGCATGTCATAATGGAAAGTCACGCAGGAAGCCAAATATGAATGAAGATTCTGATGGAGATTCAAGCAATGAATCAGTTATGGATGATGGTGCAGTGGCTGAGTCTAATTCTCCAATTATGAAAACAAAATCACCAGGTAATGTTTATGAAAAATGCAACATGATGATCAATGAGCCTGCTTGTAATAAAGAAGCTGCTCAAATGGATGAAAGGAAGCTTGCCATGGAGGAGGAGTTGATCATGATCAATAAGAACCAAGCTCGATCCTCGGCAAAAGTCGAGTACATTGCTGCAGTAGCCTCTCCAAATCAAGCTAAATGGATTGGAAAGGTCTTAACAGACCTGAATTATGTGCAAGAGAAACCTACAGGATTATGGTGCAACAATCTAGCATTCTCTATTGCCAAGAATCATGTCCAACACGGGAGAACAAAGCATAACAATATCAAGTTTCATGCAATTAGAGAAGCTGAGAAATATGGCGATGTTCAGTTGATGCATTATAGGTCTGAAGAACAAATGGCAGACATTCTCACAAAGGCATTAGCTGGTAACAAATTTAATGTTCTAAGAAGCAAGCTTGGAGTCTTAAAGAAAAGTTTCAAGGAGGAGTGTTGAGCTATGTGAAACTTTTCCAAATACTCTCTAGCTTATGATTGGTATGGTTATGTTAGTTTAGTGTAGTTTCGATTAGTTGTACTATTTAGTTCTAGTTTAAATTACTTGAAATGTATTGGTTTTACTTTAGTTGGTAATGTTATGATTTTAGGTATGGTTGTGCCAGTCAAAGTATGGTTGTGTCAGTTAATTGTAGCAGTCCAGGTATGGGTGTGCTAGATTATTGTAGCACATTGTCCTGTATTTTGTATATAAACCTTTATGATTGTAATGGACGTATGGATGGTTAATGGAAAGCAATTTTTCAAGCAAAATATTGAGTGATCACTCTGGTTTTATCCTCAAAACTGAGAGTATGTTTATGGTTGTTTATTGATGTTTATGGATGGTATTTATGGATGTTTTATGGTCTGATTTTCCAACAGTTATCTAGTCGTTACATGAAGGTAAATAATTTTTTTTTTTTGAAAATCAAACTTTATTAAAGCCACCAGGCAAAAAGCACCAAAAAAAAACAACAGCCAGAAGAAAGGCCAGCACAAAGAAACGCAAGAACAGGCAACAAAGAAAACCCAGCCACCAACCAGCAAACCAGACCCCCAAACCACCCAGCAAAACAGAGGCCAACCACAAAACAGAGACCCCCAAGCGCCAAAACAACAACCCAAAGCACAGACAGGAGAAACAACAGAAAACACACAAACACCACCACCCAGCACAACAGGCAAAACAGAAAACACCCGCAGCAACACCCCAGGAAAGACCCACATCAACAAAGGCTCCGCTCAAGCACTACATCGACACTGGCAGCACCCTTTTTCGCCAAAGAATCCGCACAAGTGTTACATTCTCTATAGCAAAACTCCACATGAGCATTGGCCAGAACACTCAGTAAATTGCGGATATCTAAAATGAGATGAAGATGGTGCCAGCTGCCCACTCCGCTACCATTGATCCACGAAACAGCAGTCATAGAATCGCTAACCACCGCAATGCATTTATCCTTACAAAACGGGTTCGACACACACAGCTGATAGGCCCTTCTAATTGCCAAAAGCTCAGCTGAAATAATGTCTTGAATCCCCACATTTTCAGAAAAAATGCACAAAACTTTGCCAACACAATCACGCAGCACCCCCCCAATACCAGCAAGACCTAGACTCCCCCTAACAGAACCGTCAACGTTAAATTTCAGAAAATTCGAGACTGGCGGAACCCAATTAATAACGCAAGGAATTCTACTCTTCTTGCTAAAAATACACCTGTCAGCCACATTAAGCAAAATGATGGTAATAGGGTCCTTAGTCCCATTCCCAATGTTTTTGAACCACCAAGCCACCCTAAACTTAACCATATCGAGGGCTTGCCTACAATCAATCTTACCATCCCTAAACACCTTCTCATTCCTGTATTCCCAAATGGTCCAGACCATCGCGAAGAACAGGGAGCACCATGCTCTGACCGCACCACAACTAGGACTAAGAGCCATCCAACCCTGCCACCAGCCAACCAAAGTACTCGAAGGGCAGCTGTTCACATCCCACCAGCTCATCCCACAAGTCCAAAGATTCCAGGACCAATTACAGTGCAAAAAAAGGTGATCAATGGATTCACCACAATCGCCACACAACGGACACTCCAAATTATCCCCCACATTGAGGCCACGGCGAAACAACACTTCCTTCACCAACACTTTCCCATGCAAAAGTTGCCACAAAAAAATCTCAACCTTCGGAGGGACAAACCTTTTCCAAATGCTCTTGAAACACGACAAGTCCCCGGAAAATCTGCTCTCAAGATTTTTCCAAACAGATTTAACGGAAAACTGGCCATCAGAATTCAACGACCAACCAATAGTATCCGAAATATGCTCCCTAATCTTGATACTCTCAACAAAATTCTCAAACGCCTCCCATTGCTCCAATTCCCAATCAAAACAATTCCTTCTCAATTTAATGATCCAAGTTCACTGATTACCAATCCACTTACCGAACTCCTTAATGCTACCCTCCTTCTTAGATGCTAAAGCAAAAATCCTAGGAAAAGCCTCCTTCAATTTCGTCCCCTCGCATCTAATCTCATCCCAAAATCTAACTCTATCACCTCTCCCCACCACAACCTTAAACCCATCCTCCAAAACCTTAGCAATAGCCGAACCCTCAACCAAGCAGCTCCTCACAGCCTTAACAAAAAACGAACCAGCTGTACCCCCTTTCCAGTCCCAACTCAACGAGCCTAAGGGGATGCCATATTTAGCACATAGAACCCTTCTCCACAAGGACGACTCTTCCTTCCCAAATCTCCACACCCATTTCGCCAAAAGACCTTTATTTTTATCCAAAATAGACCCTATTCCAAGGCCCCATTTTCCTTGCTCTTGCATAACGAATCCCAATTGATAGAATGCAACTTACGCCTAGCTATGCCGTCACCCCAAAAAAAATCCCGTTGCAATTTTTCAATCCTCTTAGCCACACTTATCGGAATCTTGAAAACCGACATAAAATAAATCGGGATGGAAGACATCACCGCTTTAATCAACACCAATCTTCCTCCTTTATTAAGAAACATTTTCTTCCACGGCGCCAACCTATTTTCAATACGATGAACTAAACTATTCCAAAAAATCTTAGCAATCGGCCTACCCCCAAGCGGGATCCCTAGATACGTAATGGGCAGCACACCCTTGGAACATTTAAAAAAACTAGCCCAATTCTCCTCCCTACCACCGCAATTACCAACTTGAACCACACACGACTTACTCAAGTTGATTCTCAAACCCGAAGCAATCTCAAAACATCTCATTAATCTTCTCACGTTCACCAAGTACTCCACTCTAGGTTGGAGGAAAAGTATTGTGTCGTCTGCAAATTGCAAGTGCGACACCTTAACCTCCCTGGAACCGAACCTCACCCCTTGCATCAAATCCAAAGCCTCCGCTTTCTTAAAGAGAGCGCTCAAACTTTCCACCGCTACATTAAACAAAAAAGGGGATAAGGGGTCCCCCTGCCTTAAACCCCTCTCCACCCCAAACTGTCTCGAAGGGCTACCATTAACCAATACCGAGACCGACGGCGAAGAAATACAACACCTAACCCAATTCCTCCACTTCCTACCAAAACCCATATCGCATAAAATATTGTCCAAGAAAGAATGATCAAGGCTATCGTACGCCTTCTCAAAATCCAACTTCACAAGCAAGCCACCACTATTACCATTTTTCCAATGGTTTATGATTTCCTCAGCCACTATAAAACCATCCAGAATTTGACGGTTTCGCACAAACGCCATTTGAGAATCTCCCACCACAATCTCCGTAATCTTTCTCATCCTATTAGCAAGAACCTTCGCTAGGATTTTATACAAGGCCCCAACCAGGCTAATCGGTCTAAACTCTTTCATAGACTTAGGTTTGCCATTCTTAGGAATAAGAGCTATAAAAGACCTATTGAGATCTTTAACAACATCCCCATGACGATGGAATTCAACCATGAACTTCATAAAATCGTCCTTGATAACTGTCCAATTCTCTTTAATAAAGCTAAGATTAAAGCCATCCGGTCCCGGAGCTTTATTCCCGTCACAACTATTAAGAGCTTCCAACACTTCACCTTCACTAAAACTCTCTTCTAAAGAATCCCTATCCGCCTCCGATAGCCTCTTTAACGGAAGCCCGTTGATTCGAGGGCGACGCCAACTAACATTTTTAAACTGATTCTCAAAAAAGTCAGCAGCCCCATTCATGACTTCGTCAGGCTTAACTAAAATCACCCCATCAAAAGAAATGTTATCTATCTTGTTATTCCTACGACGACCACTAGCAACACAATGGAAGAAACGAGTGTTTCTATCCCCTTCAAGGAGCCATTTCACTCTCGAGGACTGTCTCCACTGCTGCTCCTCGCGTTTCCACACCTTCCATAAATCAGAAATCACTTCCAATCTCTCCTTTCTCAAAACATCCGACCAACCCGAAACAGCTGCACTACTATCAATTCTACCCAACCTCTTCTCCAACTCAACACTAGAAACTCTTTCGTTGAGGCGAGCAGAAGCCCAAGTCTTAATTCTACCCCTAGCCCTCCTAAGTTTCGAGTGTAACACAAAGCTGCTGGACCCCTTGACAATTCTCCTTTTCCAATCCCTCTTAATCTCCCCCATAAGATCTTTATCTTCCAACCAAGAATTGTTGAATCTAAAAGGCCTAGGACCCCAATTCTCATACAATTCACCCAAATAAATAGCAGAATGGTCTGAAATAGAACGATGGAATTTAATTTGTTCCAGATTTTTGAACCAAGAAAAAATTATTGGTGACACCAAAAATCTATCTAACCTCGCCCACATACCTTCCATCCCACTCCTGTTATTGGACCAAGTAAAGGACCCTCCCTTAAGCGGAAAATCAACAACCTTGGCCTGCAGAACAAAATTATTAAAAGCCTTTGCTGACCACTTATTGAAAGCACCACCATTCCTCTCAGACTCCAAAAGAACCGTATTAAAGTCCCCCCCATGCACCAAGGATGGGGGGAAGATTGTTGCACACTGAGAATATACCCCCACAAATCTCTTCTTTCCTTCTCCGAATTCGGCGCATAAACATTACACAACACTACCTCTTTATTAAATTTATTCAGAACCCCAACCAGAATGATACAGAACTTACTGGAAATACAGTCTCTTATGGAAACAAGCTCCTCATTCCACAAAGTAATAAGCCCACCAGCTGATCCCTCAGCATCCACACTAACCCCTCTAGAAAGAACAGAACCCCCCAAACCTTTGAAAATCCTACTGTCAATTGAACTGAGCTTCGACTCTTGAATAAAAAAGACAGCCGGTTTATGCTTCACAACAAACTTCCTCACTCTACTTCTCTTGACAGGCTTCCCCAAACCTCTCACATTCCATGAAAGAGCAAACATTGGAAAAGAAGGAAGTCCACACCCAGAAAAAACACACACCTTACTCCTCCACTCTCTCCTCGTCCTCCCTCTCTCTCATGGTCACATATTCCACAATATCTTCTTGACTCCCATTAAAATCAAAACCAAGAACAGCCCCTGTTTCAATAACTTTGGCCACCTCCTCCTCCGTATTCCACGATTTCTTACGCGACACCTCTTCCTCAATACCATCCATAACCCACCTGTTATCCCCATCCTCCCTTCTATTCTCCTTTAACCTCTTCTGAATACTATGAGCCACTTTCTTCTCTATAACTTTAGAAATTTCTTCATCAAGATTCCATATCACTTTCTTAAACTTGGCCCTAGCCATCCTCCCCTGCTCAGAAATGCGTCTCACCCCTATAGACTTCCTAGAAGGAAATTTAGAAAGAGGGTTGAAACGCTTACCTCTACATTTCAGCCGCTGTCTCGAAGATCCTTCTTCGCTGCTCCCCTTATCTTCTTGCCCCTTCTGCGTTTGAACCAGTCCTATGGAGGACTCCTCTATCTCCACACTCGCCTCCGACATAAAGGGGACGTTCCTATCCTCCTGAAGCTCCATTTCACTGCCACGATTTCTCAAGTCAACAACAATTTCTATTCCCTGTCTATTAGATGTCTGGGTTTCAGGCACCATCTGAACTGAAGATAAATTCCTTCCATTGGAGAGGATGTTTTGGTCATCTCCAATCCTAAATTCCCCACCAATGCCCGACCTTCCCAAAATCTTACTTTGCCCATCCATTCTAACCGGCCCCAAATATCTGATATCATCACTAGACCCATTAGAATCATTTAACACCCCATTGGGCCTTCCTATCACCCTCTTGTTGTGTATAAAACTCATGTCCTGACTACCAAGCCTAACCTTTGGCCCAGCGCCTTGCTGTCTCAGACCGTTATTCCCTTTAGAGCACTCTCCTTGCAAGTAATCCTTATTGATCCAAGGCCCACCCTTCCAATTGACTCCAGCCACCTCTGACTCTGACTCTTCAGAACTAGTAGCCACTGCCACACTCCTGACCTGACCAATCTTCAAATCCCATTTTCGAAACTGGAACCTAGGTGTAGGCTTCCTGACTTTGACCCACATTTCTTTTCCTTTGCCTACCTCTAACTTGTCCCCACCTCTATGCTTCCAGGCAGGCGATGAAAAGTTAGAACACCCCTCCCTGACACCTTTTCTACACTCCTTCAGACTTCTGCTGATGTCCTCCTTACCTACTCTGCCCCTGACACACTCACCATCATCTTCACGGAGCTCCTGCTCCCAAAAATCTGCTCGAAGCTACCGAAATCCTCCTCTTCTGACTTCTGGTTCAAATTTGAAATACCAGGTTTCAGACCCAACCTCTTGTTAACCCACTGTTCAGTCACCGCAGCGGGATGCTCCACCATCTTTACCGGAAACGTGCGATTCCCCACATGCACTGAAATCTCACAAGAAAGACTAACTCCAGCTTGAGCAGCTATCAAAATTCTACCATAATCAAGTCTATATTTGGACTCTGTATCTTCATCAATCGAGAGGACTTCTCCCACTTTGCCTCCTAATTTATTAAAGAAAGCATTGCACCAACAACTTAAAGGGACACCAAAAATGTCCACCCAGACCAACTTGTCCACGGATGGACACCTCAATTGCTCACTCCAACCTTCCATAGAAGAAAAGCAGTCCCTCCAAAAAAAGTTGTTCGAAACAAAGCCATTCCTGTCACATGTAGATTCAAACGTCCAGATAACATATTTCCCTCCCATATGTGTCGAAGCAAATCTGTAACCCCTATCCTCCAATTTCAGATTCACCGACTCTAAGTTTCCAAAGTGCTTAAGGATACCCATTGCACTCCTTGCAAGCCATTCTTTATCCCCTTCTGATCCAACCCAAGACATTGCCAATCCTTTTGATATCTCCTCCTTAAGAGAATTAGCCTCCTTAACAACTTCTGCAAAGGATCTCCCTGTTTGAGCATTACTCCTCTTCTCTCTCCCTGCCACATCCCTGTAAAAAGGCTTACCTGTACCCTTATTGTGACCATAACTGAATCCTTCTTGAGAACTTGGAAAAGATCTACGCTTATTCCATCCGAAAGATGCAACCTTTGCTTCCACCGGCCACCCATACACGTGCATCCCGTTCACTTTCTGAACAACCTTCCTGGCCTCATCCAGAGTTTCAAACCGGATAAAAGCAAAGCACCCTCTGTTAGGATCCTTCTTAGCAGACAGAAAAACATCTCTCACTTTCCCAAATACCTTGGAAAACATCTTTACATAAATTTGTCTAAAATATGATATTGCAGTCTCAAATATATTCATTTTTCTTGTTGTAGTTTGGTATAAGATCTATTGAGAGAGGAGGGTATTCATGTCTAGTACGATTGAGAATTCAGATGGCATGCATGTCTTCCTAAACTCCTTGTTTTTCAATATTCTGTAGTTGGTATTCTGGTGCTTGTGTGCATGCTTGAATACGATTTGGCTCTGCCTGCTCTGATACATTTTCATTTCTTTTTAGCGGTTGGGATATACGTTGCATGGATTCAGGAAATATGCACCCTTTTGTTGGTGCCGATAACCCGTGCATTAGTTGGGGACATGCTATATATGGGGAGCTAGGATACGGCCCGAATGGACAAAAGTATGTGAATTTGTGGTAACAGAAATGATGTTATTTCTTTTAACCTTTTTTCTTTTAAATCTTCAATTTGGTGTGTTTCTGCTATCTAGGTCTTCAGCTGTGCAGAAAAAAGTAGATATTCTTGAGAACATGCACGTTAATAGGTGGTTTTTTTTTTTTTTTTTTTTTTACGTTCATTTTAGTGATTTTGAACACCTCAAATTTCATTCTTCAAATTCATCGATAGGACATTTTCTTTTGATGTAGTGTTGCGTGTGGTTTTGGCCATTCCATGGTTGTAGTTGATCGAGCAAATGTTGCTGACCAACTTGATCAGGTAACTCTTTTGTAGATACTGCTTATTTTGTGCTTTATGATGTATTATAGTCTTATACAATATGAAGAAAATCTATTTTTCATATAGAATTTTCGAGTGTTATGGTGCAAGGCGAGGTACTTAGTTAACACTTCACGTTGCAACAGTAATCAGTTGTGTTTTTGGGGCATGAAATTTTAGGCATATGCTTAGCTTAAACTTTTTTGAACTTTATAATTTCCTTGTGTTAAACAAATCTGATGAGCTGGTTTTTTCGATAGCCAGATCGCCATATCTAAACGTGGTGTTTCTGACAGCTTGATGTTCATGATGGCAAAGCTATTGGTGAAGTTGAAGAAGGTAAGCTGGTTTATCTATCTAGTATCAGTCATTTTTCTGCTCCATTATATAAAAATCTTTGGTAGTGCATTTTAGGTACTTGTCGACATGCATCATGGGTTCAATCATTGGTGTGACTTAACTAGAGATCTCTCTTCTTGCAGTAAATGAGGAGCCTGAGATCAAAACTAAAGTTTCCACAAAAAAAGGTGCTAAGGCGTCTGCTAAGTCAAATAAGAGGAAGAAATCAAAAAGTTCGTCAGAGTCAGAGGAGGAAGAGAACAGTGATGGTGATGAAAGTAATGACAGTGAAGAAGAGATGCATGGGCAAATGGACGACAAAAAGAAGAGGCAGTCCGATGGTGGTAGAGGTTGAGGTAAGAGTGCTAATAAGTCCTCAAGTGAAGGAAAAAGTACAGGGCGCGGGAGAGTTCGTCCTCCTTCAGCAAATAAAAGCTCATAGCCTCCTGCTCAAGCAACACCTGCTGCTGGTAAGAGAGGCCGACCCCGTAAGTCGTAACTTTCCCCTCTCTCTGTTCAATACAGAAATTTTGTTTCTCTATACGTAGAGAAGTGTATGTTATCTACGTACATTGCCCGGTGTATTTGCATCATCATTATTATTATTTTTAATTGTATTTATTTCGGATGGTAAACTCAATCACGCCAATCTAATGTGCTTACTGATGATGCTGAGGAAACAATGTACTTTATGAGGTCGGAGAGAAGTCTGAAAATTGTTTCCACTGGCGGCCAGCTTGTACCAAATTCTTATTTGAAGGAAAATTTCTCATGCTTTTATTATATTGGTGTTATGATAATTAAGCAGTATTTTTTTCCCCTTTAATGAGTCCTCTCAAACTGAAAAAAACACGAGGAGATATTTTGATACAAATTGAAACAAGAATTTTATCCATAGTAATTGAAACAACATGGATTTTTCTTCGATTTACTGGACTACTAAACTGATTTATAGTTTAATCATATAATTTTCCTAGCAATAACTCGTAGAGCATTCTTCTTATGCATGGTGATTCCATGAAGAACGTCAAAATCTAAATCTTCTTCCTTCATTCCAGCTGGCATTTCCCAATCGAAATTGTATAAAAGATTAGCAATTGCAAATTCTACAGTGGAAATTGCCATAGATATCCCTGGACAGATTCTTCTGCCACCACCAAATGGTATCAGTTCAAAATCTTGTCCTCTTAAATCAGTACTACAAGAACTCCCCATGAATCCATCAAATTCTTCAGGATTTTCCCATACTTCAGATCTCTACCTATTGCCCACGCGTTCAAGTAGACTAGTGTTTTGGGTGGTATTCGGTACCCATCCAGGATACATTCTTCAGTTGTTGCTTTTGGGATTAATGGAATGGGTGGTTGTAATCTCATTGTCTCTTTTACTATAGCTTTCAAATACGGTAATCTCTGAACATTGTCTTCGTTTACAAAGCCCTTTTCTCCAATTGAATATCTAATTTCTTCTTGAGCTTTCTTCATAGTTCTTGGATTCTTCATTAGGCAGTTCATCGTCCAAATCACTGCAGCTACTACCGTGTCTGTGCCGCCCACAAATACTTTCTACAATGAAAAAAAAATCATATAATAAATATATACAGTTTAAGTTAATACATTATTAGATTTTGGAGCGAAAAATAGATTACCATGAGGACTACTTTGGTGTGATCGGGAGTAATATCAATTTCCAATCCATGTTCTTTCTGAACTTGAAGTAGGACATCTATTATATCTTCGTGATCAGCTTTTCGCTTGTTCGAATTCAGATGCTCATCGATGAGTTCCTGGTAGAACGTATCAAATTTCTTGAAGTTTTTTTCAAGACGACAAATTTTTCCTGTGAGTCTATCAACCCATCCCATCAAAGGGAAATAATCTGAGAAAAAGAAGCTTCCTAACAAGGCCTGAGTTTCATTAAGCAGCTTATGGAATCTTCTTCTTTCACTTCTTTCTTCGTCATACCTTGTACCAAAAGCAACTCTACAAATAATAGAGCTTGTAAGAAACAAAATCACATTGTTCAACATAGTCACATTACAGATACAAATTCTGCATTAGCTGATTGGAAACCTTTGCCATCAAAACCTCTGTTTCACACAGGTCATGTAACATACATGAAGAATGAACCTGGACCTAATCAGATGAAAGATACATACACACTCAGCAATACAATTGTTGATTCTGGAGACTGAAGCTGACGTGAAGTCAGCTGTAGGAAGTTTGTTAGCAGTGCTGATGTGTCAGCTTATTATTGGATAAGGTTCCTGATTTCCAAGAGTTAGTTGAAAAGTTTGCTAGATGCTTTTTCAGATTCCAACAAGTGATAGTCATATGTATTCTCATATATATATTCTCATCTCTGTAAACTGAGTATTGTTGAATGAAAAAAGCTCTCAAGCTCTCTTGTGCTCTTCAATGGCAATTCACAAATCTTCTGTTCATCAATAGTTTTCTTTTCAGTTTTCTTTAGCTTTGTGCTATTTCTATTCATTTTCACACATCTCACTCAAGTTAATTGGTTCATAAGCAACAGCAGAATCTGATATCTTTTCGATCAAACGTAACACTTCACGAACATAACGAAATTTCAGCACTCTAATGGAGTTGAAGAGATAAGTGACACATATTTTTCTCTTCTCTTTCCAATAAGGATTATATGGTGAAAAAGCCAAATCCAAGACATTGTAAGACAACTTTTGCTGACCAAGCAAAGAGGGTCTTCCACAGAATTCAAGATCATGTGTTTTGAAGATCTCTTTGGACATTTTTGGTGAGGAAACCACCAGGATTGGTACGAAACCGAGACGCAAAGACATGAGAGGACCATAGTGTTTAGAGAGTTTGAAGAGATAAGTTTGAGTAGTTGAGTGAGCAAATTGATGTAAGTTACCGATAAAAGGAAGAGGCTTGGGGCCTGGTAGTGGTGGAAAATTAACAATAATTTTGGTGGTTTTGTTGTGTTTTTGGAGAAGAAAGAAGAGGAAGATAGAGAAGGAAAGAAAGACAACACTAAAAAAAAAAGGGATTTAATCATTTTCCCCCCTACTGTTCACTATATTAGAAAGTTGAGGACATGGTTTCTCAACTTTAGAAAGATAACCCCCTCAGAACAAACTTATTTAACAAACACCCCCTTCCGTCAAGAAAACCATCCAAATGAGGGTTGACCGTTACTGTTGAGGGGCAAATTTGTAAACTCCCCACCTCCAATGAAAATAATTAAACAAATTATAAATTAAAATTAAAAATTAAACAAAATTCCTCTTCTTTCTTCTCCACGACCAACTGACCAAGTTCTTCTTCTTCTTTCCCCACGTTCTTCGTCTTCTTTCTTCTCCACGATCAGTCCCCCTCTTCTTTCTTCTCCACGACCAAGTTCTTCTTCTTCTTTCCCCAAGTTTTTCTTCTTCTTTCTTCTCCACGATCAGTCGACCACCATCATCTAAACCCCCACACCCTGATCGGCCAAACACCCTGATCCAAGCACCAATTTCACCAAACCCAGATCAAACAAACAAATTGCACCATCGATCGATCAAACAAACCCAAATCAAGACATTAAAAAACCCATTGAAAATACGAGCAGGCAGAGGAGATGGATCGAGGAGAGAGAGAGGGTTTCGGGGTGGTGTGGTGGCTAGGGATTTTGAGAAATTGATTAGTTGGTGTTTGGTGATGATGTTGAAGATGAAGATGATGATGATGGCAGAGGAGATGGATCGAGAGAGAGAAATGAGATCGATCGAGGAGAGAGAGAGAGAGGAGATGGATCGAGAGAGAGAGGGTTTCGGGGTGGTGTGGTGGCTAGGGATTTTGAGAAATTGATTAGTTGGTGTTTGGTGATGATGTTGAAGATGAAGATGAAGATGATGATGATGGCAGAGGAGATGGATCGAGAGAGAGAAATGAGATCGATCGAGGAGAGAGAGAGAGAGATGAGATCGAGAGAGAGGGTTTCGGGGTGGTGGTGCTGGTGGTGTGTTGGCTAGGGATTTTGAGAAATTGATGGTGATGATGTTGAAGATGAAGATGATGATGATGGCAGAGGAGAATAGGAGATGGGTGTCTGGTGTTTGATTTCGGTGATGATGATGGCAGAGAAGATGGGTTTTTAATTTATTTTGTTTGAAGAGAAGGATTTGGTGGAAGTCCAGATTGGATCTCCACCGTCCATCCCATGAGATGGACGGTGGAGATCCAATCATGAGATGGACGGTGGAGATCCAATCTGGACTTCCACCAAATCCTTTTTTTTTTTTTTATGTTTTTAAATTCTTTTTAAATTATTTTAATTTAGGTTATTAAAATTAAATAAATAAAAAAAATCTCCACCGTCTATCTTAAAGATGGACGGTGGATCTTTATTTTTTAATTTTGTTAGTTTTTTTTAAATTTTTTTTTTTTTCTAAAAGGCAATGGAGGGCAAAATGGTCTTTTAACCAATTGTATCAGTTTTTCTGTTTAAAAAGTTAACAGAAGGGGTTGTTTGAATATTATTTTCGTTTGAGGGGGTAGACCGGCAATTTTCGGAAACCCTGTCCTCACTTTAATAATATGGTAAACAGTAGGGGGGAAATGATTATTTCCCAAATACAATTTAAAATTCAGAATTATTAATTTAAAATTAACATTTACTACGGACATAGGTGTGGCACTGTATTATCCACACCCTGTTTGCTGCGGCCAGCGGATATTACTGCTGTATTTTATAAATAAAAAATAAATTCAATTTTGTTGTTTGAATCACAAATAACGGTGTCCTTCAAAATCTCTCCTCCCACCACTCCAAATCCCTAATCCCCTGCTTCTCTGCCACATCCACCGCCTCCGCCAAGGTCGCCGACAGGATCATCGATCGTCGGGCTCGAGGGTTGAACAAGCACTACAGGCTCGTCTGCCAGGTGGTGCTCACAACTACCTATTCTGCTCGACATCACCTCAATCGACAGACGCCGCTCATGATTTCGCGTCCTTCCCGTTCGACATCCTGACCAAAATCGTGGTGTTGTTCACGAGTACTGAGAGATAGACAAGAAGGATGATGCTATCGCCTTGTACCGAAGAGCGACCGAGCTCGATAATCCGATTGCAAGGTACTGATTACTATGTCAATTTCACAGTTTTTCAATTAATTAGGGTTTAAGGAGATTCTGTTTACTCAATAAAACATTTTTGTGTAACAATTAATTGAATGAAATTAGTTGTTTTATCAGCATTAATAACATTGAGAGTATTCAATTTCCTTTAATTTATTGGTTAAAATTAAATTGTAAATATGCTGTTACTAGCTAGTTAGAAGTACAATAAATCACTGGCTTTGTTCCAGTAATGTGTAATTTCTGTGTTGAATTTTGCAGTAATGTGTCTCAGGCAGTTTACATGCAACTTTTGATAGGTATTGGTGGAGTGATAGCTGATTTGGTTCTAGAAAAACGGAGGCAGTGTCTGATATATATGATAAAGCCACCTAAGGTGGAGGAAGATGAGAGCTTAGAAGGTCATATTTGGTACATATTACTATTTAGAAGGTTATAAACTTTGCTCAACGGTTCATGTGAGCGGAAGAAAGGTGTTGGGCAGCAGCCATGTGGATGAGGGCATACTTGTGAGACCTCTTTCAGGTAAGGTACTGCATTTTGAAGTGAGTACCATATTGGTCACTATTATTTCTTGTTTATTTGGCTCAAGAATTTTATAAATTTTATCTGTTTCGATGAGGGGAGTTGTCCGAGCAGATTTTAACAATGATATTTGATTGATATTGTAGACTTGATATTGGCACAGACCACTTTGGGTACAATGGTTAAAATAGAGGGTGATGATGATGATGATGATACACCGTTTTCAGTTGAAAGTGCCATCAACTTGGGAAAATATGATTCCAATAGCCAGAATCTAATCATTAGCATTGTGTCATGTGATTGGTGATTGGGTGTTAATTCTTAGTATATGGTGGTGATCTCTCAGAATATGAGGTGATAAATGAAATTTCATTGTCTTGAAGCTGTATTTTTTCTATTATTTCATTATGTTTATTGTTAATGTGATTACATTTGAATGTATGATCTGCAGCACTCTCTAATTACGTAACTTTTGAAAGTTTGATCGGCTGAAATTGTTTTTATTTAACTTGTTTGTCTTCTATATGCAGGGTGAGAAATTGACAGAATGGAAGTTGATCTCACTGTTGAGGACACTAAATGATCACCAAGCAGTAAGCAAACATGCTTGCAAGCTCCTAAGCATGCGTGTTTTTCCTAGTGACCTCGTTATAGAAATATCCATTGATGACATGGAAGATGGGGATCAATAGGCTTGCTTGTCAAATAGTAGGAGCAATACAACTCCGATTCCAATTGGACCAGCTATATTAGACTCCGATTTGCCTACAATTGTAAGTTGCATTCTTGAATTTGGGTTGTAATGGGAACATTCTTGGGACTTTTTGAGGGATATAATCATTTTCCCCCCTGATATTTGCTCTATTAGACACTTTGCTCCCTCTAGTTCCAATAATAGCCATTCTTCCCCCTGGAACCCAAAATATTAGACGTTTCATCCCCTGCTGCTAGGATTTCCGTTAGACTAGCACTTTGACTGTCAAACACCAAGGCCAATATAGTAATTGTGCTAGGAGGAAATGAATTGGAAGGGTAAAAGGGTAAAATAACAATAACAATAACAATTAATGATTTATTAAAATAAATAAAAATTGAAAAAAAAATAATGAATAAAAAAAAAGCAAAAAACTGAAAGAAAAAAAAAAGTTAATAAAGATAAGTCATATTTTGTGTTATTTTATTTCATTTTTTGTGTTAATTGTTTTATTTATTTTCTAAAAAAATCAATTAAAAAAGGGAAAAAAAAAATAAAGATAGAACATTATATGGAGGAGAATAAGAGATTTGAAAAAAAATAAATAAAATTTGGGAAGAGATCTGAATTTTTTTTTGATCTCCTCTTACAAAGTCAATATCAATAATACTCCAAGTCTCCAACAACATCTCTCTCATTAACCAACATTTCACTTCTTCTCTTCCTCCACCACCAAATCCGGCTTGACCCCATCATTGACCAACCTCATCCCCCACAATCCCGATTCTCTCCATCCCCATCACCGCCAATCTCTCCTCCTCGGCCCCGTCGCGTCGACGCCATCCAACAAGCCGATTCCTACTTGACCCATCTCAAACTCACTGATCCCGACCTCAAGTTCTTCCTCCACACCTCTGATCGTATAGTCAAGGAAGCAAAGTGAGGTTGGTTTTTTTTGGGTGTGGAATCTAATTGAAGATGGAGCAGATTTGATGGTTATTTAGGATTTTTTTTTTTTTTTTTTTTGGTGGAATCTGATATTGATGGAGGAGATGAGTATGGATATGGATTGTTGAATGAATGAAAGAGGATAGCATTTTTTTGGGTGTGGAATCTGATTGAAGATGGAGCAGATTTGACGGTTATTTGAGATTTTTGTTTTTTTTTTTGGAATTTGATACTGATGGAGGAGGTGTGTGTATGGATATGAATTGTTGAAGGAATGAAAGAGGTATGCATTTGGAATTTTTTTTTTAAAAAATAAAAATTTGTGGAATTTGATTGAAGAAATGCATTTTTTTTTTCTTGATTGAAGAAAAATATTTGATGAAGTGTTTCTTGAAGAAAAAATCTCCTCCACGAGGAAGATGATGATTTTTTCCTTTTCATTTTTTATAACAATTTTTTATTCTAATGTTTCTTTGTTTCTTTTTTTTTTTTTTTAAAAAATAAAAAAGAATAAAGAAAAAATCTCATCCATTGAGATCACCAGGAGATCAAATCTCCTTCTCCCATTGTTTTTTAAATTAAATATTATGTAAAAAGTTACTGAATATTTCAGTGAAAGAACCATTAGGGTAAAACCGTATTTTTCCCATAACTCACATGTTCAAGGGCAATAAGGTCTTTCAATTAATTTTTTGACAGTCAAATTGTTAATCTAACGGAAATCCTGACGGTAGGGGGTAAAATGTCTAATATTTTAGTTTTCAGGGGAAGAACGGCCATTATTGGAATTAGGGGGGGCAAAGTATCTAATAGAGCAAACTTCAGGGGGGAAAATGATTATATCCCACTTTTTGACCTTAACTTAATTCGATGCGATTGGTAATATCATCTTCTGATACAGGTTAAGAAAAACATCTTGATCAAGCCTGGCTTGCCGGTTCTTCCAGATATTTGAACTTCATTATGTTCATTATATCATTCACCATATGATATATATCCATTTTTACTTCATTCTGCAATTGAACTTGAACTTCATTCTGTTCTCATGAGAAGAAACAACAAAGGAATCATGTGTGTATATGTTTTCTATGGCATTGCAATCAATGGAACCAAGCAATTATAACAGAGAAGAGTCTCTCTGTCTGCACTCAATAATTTGCAACTGTATCAAACGTAATCCACAAATTTGTGGTTGGGAAGGGGGTTACGATTTGAACTCACGACCACAACATATGGGTGTAAGGGGGTTACCAACGAACCATTTTAACTTTCGTTTGTGATTCCGTATTTAATATAGAGGAAATAATAGAGGGTTAGGTTAGTAGAACTTTATCGAAAACTGATGCCCAAATATGCTAAACTGTCTAAAATCATATCCAAATGATGTTGTCAACATCACATCTTTGTTAGTCAAAATTTCACAGCTGGGGGTATTTACGTCTTTTCAGGTTATTATTATTATTGGCAAAATAATGGGCCATGTGCTAGACGTCTCAGCTTTTTTCCAGCCCATGGCCCATGAACTTAATGTGGAGTCTAAATAATGCAGATTTTTGGTGGAGCAGACCCATATTATTAATTGGGTCTGGGAGCGCATGAAAACTGTCTACACTTTATTTATTTATTTATTAATATTACAATAATTCGAGGTTTTGAAATGTGGGAGATTCGAATCCACAACGTACCTTGTGGCGTGGGTGTAAAGGGCATATCATTAAACTAACCTCATCTTGTCAAAAACTGTTCGACACTTGAGATCAACTAATTTATACTACTACTACAATCAAACAAAAAAGATTATTTATTCAACTTATTTTTCAAACATATAAAGATACATAATTACAAATACAAACGAAAGATAGAAATCTAGAACCAGTCGGTCGAATTATTATATATTAGCTAGAATACTGTAATCAACTGTTCCTTTGTCCATTTCATTTCATATATAGTTTTTTGCAGTAAGCTGAAGAGGATTCTTCTTATGCATGGAAATGCCTGGTAGAGCATCAAAGTCTAAATCTTCCTTCTTCATTCCATCTGGCATTTGCCAATCAAATTTGTAAAGAAGATTAGCAAGTGCAAGCTCCACGGTCGAAATTCCCATATATATCCCCGGACAAATTCTTCGACCGGCACCAAATGGGATTAGCTCGAAGTTTTGTCCTTTCAGATCTATCGAATTGCCTATGAATCTATCGGGATCAAATTCTTCCGGGTTTTCCCAAGCTTCAGGATCTCTTCCTATCGCCCATGCGTTCACATAAACTACCATTTTAGTTGGTATTTCATACCCTTCTAGGATACATTTTTCAGTTGTTTCTCTTTGTACTAGTAATGGAGCGGTTGGTTGCAATCTCATGGTTTCTTTTACAACGGCATTAAGATATGACAATTTTTGAACGTTATCTTCATCTACAAAACCTTTGCTTCCTATTAAATTTCTGACTTCTTCTTGAGCTTTCTTCATTGCTCTTGGATTCTTCATTAAATAGGTCATGATCCAAATCACAGTAGCCGAGCTTGTCTCTGTGCCAGCAACAAATACGTTCTGCAAAGAAAAAATATTAATGATTAACGGTATAATTAAGCATAAATACATAATTATGAAGCTATATATAAATATATATAAATGAAGTTGAATAATTAATATATCTTGAACTATATAAATAGATACCATGAGCACTCCTTTGATGTGATCCATAGTAAGATCAATTTTAAATAAACGTTCTTTCCGAAGTTGAAGTAAAACATCAATGATATCCTCTTGTTCAGTCTTTGGTCTGTTTGCATCCAAATGTTCATCGATGAGTTCTTGGTAGAACGTATCAAAGTTCTTGAAATTCTTTTCGAGATGTGAGATCAATCCTGTAAACCTATCAATCCACCCCATGAATGGAAAATGATCTGAAAAAAAGAAGCTTGTGAACATGGCTTGAGTTTCATTAAGTAGGGCTTGAAATCTACTTCTTTCAATTCCTTCATCTTCATACCTCTTCCCAAAAGCAACTCTACAAATAATAGTACTTGTAAGAGAAATCATCAACTCACTTAAGTTTACAGGATTACAAGCAACAACCGATTTTGATATCTTCTCAATCATCCGAGAAACTTCATCTTCTCGAATGGGATGAAATTGCTGCACTCTATTAGAGTTGAAGAGATGAACAACACATATTTTTCTCATCTCTCTCCAATAATCATTATAGGGTGCAAAAGCCAAATCTAAGCCATTATAAGACAACTTTTGTTGGCCAACCAAAGAAGGCCTACTACAAAAATGAAGATCATGAGTCTTCATGACCTCTTTAGCCATTTTTGCAGAGGAAACAACTAGTATAGGCATGTTACCTAGACGCAGCGACATGAGAGGACCATACTCTTTAGAGAGCTTCCAGAGATACTGGTGAAGTTTGGAGTTATCAAGCTGGTGTAAGTTGCCGATTAGAGGAAGGCCTTTTGGTCCAGGAGGCAAACGAACACTAGTTTTGGCAGTACTTCTTTTGTGTATTTGGAATATGAAAAAGATGAAGATAGGGAGAGAAAGAAGGATGATAATCAAAGCCATAATAGGTTAACTTTGGAGCTATGGCCAATTGTATTGCAATTACTGCAAATGAAAAATCTCTATAAATAGAAGATTTAAACGTGCATGTATTTTCTTTTATGTTTAGGTGTTATTTGATTTTTATTTTTTAAAAACAAATAAATTCGGGAATTTTTAGAGAGGGGGAAGACTTAAACCCTTGACCTCATGATGTAGGTATAAGAAATTTACCACCAGATCAACCTCATATTTTCAGTGTCTCCTAAAACAAATGAGAAAATGCCAATCAATCAATTCAGGCTGGACGCCACTTCTAAGTTCTAATACCTACTACATAAATAAAATCATTTTCTTTCATTTTCTAAATATTTTCAAAATCTTCTTCTTTAGGTATTTGTAACTTTGAATTCAATTGATTGTTATGATAAAGAAGTTTCATAAATTGGACTATCTTTTTTTCGAACGTCACTTTAGTAGGGCCGGCTGGCTGATGCCTTAGGAAACTTAGGCCTATTTTTTTTTTTGAAAAGATAAATATTTTTAAAGCCCGAAGGCAAATGGGGAACACCCCAAACAGCAACAAAGAGGAAGAGAAACAGGCCCCAAACAGGGGAACACCCACCCACAAAAACAAAGAAACAGGCCCCAAAACAGAGGAACACCCACCAAACCAGATAAAGGCAAAAGCAAAACTTAAGTAATTGATTTAACAATGGAGTAGATATGGTTAAATTACATAAACTCCAAGTAGACTGCATTTGCAATATCAATTCAGGTTAGAAGAAGTTCGTGGGCATTTCTTGTACTCATTGTGAAAAAGACTCGCTTCTATCATCCGTGAGAGTTTTTTAATTTTTTGAACGATTATTTATTAAAACAGAGGCAAACAGCCAACAAACAGCCCCCAAAACAGGGGACAACAAGCACCAAGCAACACCCAGCAGCAGGGGTCCAGCAAAAATACGACAAAGAGGAGCAACAGGCCTCCAAACACACAGAACAGAGGCAAGAAAAAAGAAAGCGCCCCAGAAGCACAACGAGCCACTGGAAAGGATCACAAAACTTAGGTATATTTACAACAGAGGCAAACAGCCATCATCCGTGAGAGTTGGCAGCTATATTTACCAAACTTAGGTAGTCTAATCCTTTACTAATTGAGAAATAAAATAAGCTAAATGTAATTTAATTTTTGATTTGTTATATTTACTAAAACTTTTAGAAATTAAGTTGTGTAATTTCATTCCCTTCCAATTTATTTCTCAATTAATAAACCACCTCTTAACTGAAATTATTTGAATATGGCTGTGGAGTCTAAAATAATATATAGTATATTATAGTGGTTCTCTCCTATGTTGGCTTCAACAGATGTCGGAGAAAATCCCATATCAACAACCTTTTGCAAGTGGATTATGAAATGATGTACACAGTACACCAATTAAAACAATATCTTCTACAATTTGCTAAGGAAACAAGATATTTTATTAGTTAAAATAATAATATTATATGGCATGATCAGTAGTTACTAATATTCTTTACATATGCAACATTTTTCAAACTTATCTGGTTAATATGATTGGAAGAAATTTTTTTTTTTTTTTTTTTTTTTTTTAAGAGGATTATTTATCAATCTTAAAAAAAAAAAATTAAAAAAAATACAAGATTCTTGAAAATCCTAATTTTTTTCGACAACTTTCTCGAAAGAAGTGGAGCAATGGATAATAGGTGAATTTGGCTTTATCTCAGTCCTCTTTGTCTCCAATTATTTTTGCATGACACGTGGAAGATGGTCAATTCTCATTTTTTTTTTTGACAGGAATCTTGGTTTAGTTGTTTGCTGTTTATTATTATTATTTTTAGTTGAAATATTTCAAGATTGGAAAAAAGAAGAAACTAAGGGCCTGTCCTGCAGACCGTTTTCAGTCTGTTTTTGTTTTTGTTTTTCAAAAATGATTTCGAATTCGCGTCCTGTAAACCGTTTTTCATTTTATTTTTAAAATTCAAAAACAAAATGAAAAACAAAATCAGTGTTAAAAGTGAAAATTTTGAAAAACAAAAAAAAACTTGTTTTTCATGAATTTGTTTTTGTAGAGTGTGTGGGGGGTTGCTCCCTTGGCTGGCGTTCGCCAGCTTTTTATCAATAAATTTTTTTGCTGTTAAAAAAAAAATGAATTTGTTTTTGTTTTTCATATCAAGTGGGTCCCATATTATTAATAATATTTTTTATTCTTTTTTTTCCTCTTGAACCAGACACAGGCATCATCTTCATCTTCTTCTCTTCTTCTCTTCTTTCTCCTCCTTCTCGCCGCCGGTCCTCCCTCGCCTTCCGCCGGTCGCCGATCGTCGCTCGCCTTCCGCCGGTCGCCGATCGTCGATCGTCGCTCGCCTTCCGCCGGTCGTCGCTCGCCTTCCGCCGGTCGCCGATCGCCGATCGTCGCTCGCCTTCCGCCGATCGTCGCTCGCCTTCCGCCGATCATCGCTCGCCTTCCGTCGGTGTTGGTCGCTGCTCGCTGCGCCGCCGTCTTCTTCTTCTTCCTCTTCTTCCTCTTCTTCTTCTTCTCGTCGAGGGTCTGCATTGGGTCCGATCTCTTCTTCTTCTTCTTCTTCCCGCCGAGGGTCTGCATCGCCTCCAAGATCTCCTCTTCTTCTTCCTCTTCTTCTTCTTCTTCTTCTTCTCGCCGAGGGTCTGCATCGGGGCCGATCTCTTCTTCTTCTTCTTCTTCCTCCTCTTCCTCTTCCTCTTCCTCTTCCTTTTCCTCTTCCTCCCGCTGTCGATCGCCACCGATCTGGTCTCCGATCGCCGCCGATCTGGTCTTCTTCTGCTTCATCTTCTTCTTCAAGTCTTCAACTATTTAAAATCTGTAAACCCAATTAAATTACAAAATGTTTTTTGCTTTAATTATTTAATCATTTTATTTATAATTGTTATAATATTAAACAAAATTTAAAAATTGATATTTCAATTTTCGAAAGTTTTTGGTTTTCTACCGAACGCGTTTTTTCCGTTTTTATTTTCAAAATATGGATTCCAGTAAATGCTACCAAACGCGTATTCGGAATTCAAAAATGAAACCAAAAACACTGTTTTTGATTTCATTTTTCTTTTCGAAAAACAAAAACAGAAAACGGCTTGCAGGACGGGCCCTAATCAAATCACGTCATGATAATACAAGTGTGAGGTATATATCCAGGCAACCACCGGATGTGGGGGGACCCTCTCCCGTCCCAATGGACCCCCACACCCATCCCTAGGTGTGAGGGGTATACAATAGGCAAACCTTATATTGTCAAAAACTGTTCAACACTTGAGATCAGCTAATTTATACTACTACAATCAAACAAAAAAGATTATTTATTCAACTTATTTTTCAAACATATAAAGATACATAATTACAAATACAAACGAAAGATCGATATCTAGAACCAGTCGGTCGAATTATTATATATTAGCTAGAATATTGTAATCAACGGTTCCTTTGTCCATTTCATATATAGATTTTGGCAATAAGCTGAAGATGATTCTTCTTATGCATGGCTAGGCCTGGTAGAGCATCAAAGTCTAAATCTTCCTTCTTCATTCCATCTGGCATTTGCCAATCAAATTTGTAAAGAAGATTAGCAAGTGCAAGCTCTACGGTCGAAATTCCCATATATATCCCTGGACAAATTCTTCGACCGGCACCAAATGGGATTAGCTCGAAGTTTTGTCCTTTCAGATCAATCGAATTGCCTATGAATCTATCAGGATCAAATTCTTCCGGGTTTTCCCAAGCTTCAGGATCTCTTCCTATTGCCCATGCATTCACATAGACTACTGTTTTAGTTGGTATTTCATACCCTTCTAGGATACATTTTTCGGTTGTTTCTCTTTGTACTAGTAATGGAGAGGTTGGTTGCAATCTCATAGTTTCTTTTACAACCGCTTTAAGATATGACAATTTTTGAACGTTATCTTCATCTACAAAACCTTTGTTTCCTATTAGATTTCTGACTTCTTCTTGAGCTTTCTTCATTGCTCTTGGATTCTTCATTAAATAGGTCATGATCCAAATCACAGTAGCCGAGCCTGTGTCTGTGCCACCAACAAATACGTTCTGCAAAGAAAAAATATCTATGATTAACGGTATAATTAAGCAGAAATACATATGTATGAAGCTATATATATATACACATGAAGTTGAATAATTAATATATCTTGAACTATATAAATAGATACCATGAGCACTCCTTTGATGTGATCCATAGTAAGATCAATTTTAAATAAACGTTCTTTCCGAAGTTGAAGTAAAACATCGAGGATATCCTCTTGTTTAGTCTTTGGTCTGTTTGCATCCAAATGTTCATCGATGAGTTCCTGGTAGAACGTATCAAAGTTCTTGAAATTCTTTTCGAGACGTGAGATCAATCCTGTAAGCCTATCAATCCACCCCATGAATGGAAAATGATCTGAAAAAAAGAAGCTTGTGAACATGGCTTGAGTTTCTTTAAGTAGGGCTTGAAATCTACTTCTTTCAATTCCTTCATCTTCATACCTCTTCCCAAAAGCAACTCTACAAATAATAGTACTTGTAAGAGAAATCATCAACTCACTTAAGTTTACAGGTTTACAAGCAACAACTGATTTTGATATCTTCTCCATCATCCGAGAAACCTCATCTTCTCGAATGGGACGATATAGCTGCACTCTAATAGAGTTGAAGAGATGAACAACACATATTTTCCTCATCTCTCTCCAATAATCATTATAGGGTGCAAAAGCCAAATCTAAGCCATTATAAGACAACTTTTGTTGGCCAAGCAAAGAAGGCCTACTACAAAAATGAAGATCATGAGTCTTCATGACCTCTTTAGCCATTTTTGCAGAGGAAACAACTAGGGTAGGCATGTTACCTAGACGCAGAGACATGAGAGGACCATACTCTTTAGAGAGCTTCCAGAGATACTGGTGAAGTTTGGAGTTATCAAGCTGGTGTAAGTTGCCGATTAGAGGAAGGCCTTTTGGTCCAGGAGGCAAACGAACACTAGTTTTGGTTGTACTTCTTTTGTGTATTTGGAATATGAAAAAGATGAAGATAGGGAGAGAAAGAAGGATGATAATCAAAGCCATAATAGGTTAACTTTGGAGCTATGGCCAATTGTATTGCAATTACTGCAAATGAAGAGTCTCTATAAATAGAAGATTTAAGCGTGCGTGATGTATTTTCTTTTATGTTTAAGTGTTATTTTTATTTTTTTAAATATTACATAAATTCAGGATTTTTTGGAAGAGGGGGAAGATTCAAACCCTTGACATCATAGTGTAAGTATAAAGAATTTACTAACTGATCAACCGCATCTTTTCGGTGTTTCCTAGAACAAATGGAAAATGCCAATCAATTAATCAATTTAGGCTGGAGGCCACTTCTAGTTCTAATGCCTACTCCATGAATAAAATCATTTTCTTTCATTTTCTAAGAATTTTAAAAATCTTCTTCTTTCGGTATTTGTAACTTTGAATTCAATTTTTTTTTTTTAGAAGGCAACAAATTCATAGAAGGCGGCACCAAGCCAGGCAAACAACCAAGAGCCACACAACAACAAACAGAAAACGCAAAAACACCCCAGGAACAGGGGAACCCAAAAACAGACACCACACCGACGGCAAGCCAACAAAACCCACCCCGAACAACAACAACAACAGCAAAATTACAAAATTAAAACACACTCCACCACTCATCATTGAATTCAATCGATTGTTATAATAAAGAAGTTTCATAAATTGGACTATTTTTTTTTCGAACACGTCACTTTATTATGGCCGGCTGGCTGATGCCTTCGGAAACTTAGGTCTATAATTAAGCATGTATAAAATCTTCTTCTTTCACTTAAATTGACTGGTTCACATGCAAGAGCGAATTCTATATGAAAGTCACACACAAACATATGAAAGTCAGAGTGTAATTTTGCCAAGAAAGAGAAACATAAGGAAGAAAGTTGTAGATGTTATAATATATGTGGCTTTTACCACATGTATAATATCCTAGGAAGCACGGATACTTCATTTGGTGGAGGTAACTCGTATCGAACTCGTATCCAGTTCCGATACTTCCCTGATACTTCAGGATACGTATCCGATACACCAAATGGCGTATTCGTTGACTTTTTCATAAGTTTGACTGGAGGATACTTAGAGGATACTTGAGGGATACTTGGAGGATACTTGGGGGATACTTCGAGGATACGTTTGAGGCAATATTATAATTATTTTAGTATAAAACGGGGTTAAATTATAATTTCAAAATTTTAGGGGTCAAAATGAAACTGTAAAAAATTTTTGGCTTTAATTCCATTGACATGGAGAATAACGGGATACTTGAGATTACAAACCTTTCACTTGATGAACCAGAGTTAGATGCCGAATTATTTAGATCATTTAACAATGTGAATAATGATAATGAAGTTAATTAGGAATTTAGTATCTATTTTATGAGTTTATTTTATGTATTATTTGGATTTTGTAATATACTATAACTTATGTGATGTATGTTTTATTTGGATTTTCAATTTTGTAATATGTTACGACTTAATTTGGATATTGTAATATGTTAAATTGTTATGGCTTAGGTTGTTATGTGACATGTTTTATTTGGATGATTGGATTTGAATATGTTTTGATTTTTGAATGAATTATCAAATATCTTTTTATATATTCTTATTTAAAAAAATATATAAATATATATTATTTTAATTGACGTATCCTGCCGTATCCGTATCCTAGTTTTTGGAGATTTACTGTATCCCCGTATCGTGCCGTATCCGTATCCCGTATCCGTATCCGTATCCGTATCCCGTATCCGTATCCGTATCCGTATCCCGTATCCGTATCCGTATCCGTACTTCCTTGATAATATCACTCAAAATATCCTACAAAATATCACCCATAATATCTCTTAATATCTCTCATATAATATCTCCCAAATATCTCTCCAAAATATCTCCACTTGCCCATCTCTCTTCCTACACCACCGCCTCTCTCTCTTTCTCACATAATATCTCCCACTTGCCTCTCTCTTAAATGCCTATATATATATATATATGTGCTCTCTCTCTCATGTAAAGGTTGAAAGAAAAAACTGATATCAATACAAAAAGCTATAATCCCTCTCTCTTTATATCTCGTGTATCTCTCTTCTCTCATCTCTCATCTCTCATTTTTGTTTATTTATTTATTATTTATTAATTTACAACACGTTATCAGCACGATCGTATGTAAGTAAAAAGTATCTCCAGGTGAGTGATTTACTTACGGCTTGATATTCGTGTATTAAGTAAAAGGGATCCCTGATGGGTGATTTACTTACATCCCAATATTCTAGATCTATATATATTTCGTATACAAAATGGCTTTACCGTTAACGGAACATATATATATAGTCCTGAATTTATTTTCTCTAAATCTCAATATTCTGGATCTATATATATTTCGTATACAAAAATGGCTGTGCCGTTAACGGAACATATATATAGTCCTGAATTTATTTTCTCTAAATCTCAATATTCTGGATCTATATATATTTCGTATACAAAATGGCTGTGTTGTTAACGGAACATATATATATAGTCCTGAATTTATTCTCTTTAAATCCCAATATTATAGTTCTGGATTTATTTTTTATGCACATGGCAGGTGAGCTCAGCCTCCTGGAATTGTTTATTTACAGAACATATATACCGTTATGGAACTGTTTATTTACGGAACATAACAGGTGAGCTCAGCCTCCTGGAATTGTATATTTACAGGACATATATACCGTCCTGGAACTGTTCATTTTTCACAATATATGAGATTGGCAAGACCGATGAACCAAAACTTAAAGTTTCTGGAATTATGATATTTAAGTCGGCACGGTTTTGAAAACCATTGAGATACTGGAGTTCTAGATCCAGTGTTATATTCATGAATGCCTTACGGCACGGTATTGAAAACCGATGAGAACCTAGAATTCTGGATCCAGTGTTATATTCATGAATGACGTACTTCATTATTTGGAACCTGAGGTTTCAAATCCACTCATTATATGAAGTTTTCTATATTATAATTATATATGAACTTACAATTCATGGTCGAATTGGAGGTTTGAAAAATCATTATGATCCATGATTTTATTTTATCTCATATATATAAAGTGATATTTTTACATATCATTCATTTGAGAAAAATGATTTACACATCCAACAGGATGTTATGAGTATCGTAAAAGGGATTTAAGATCCTAAACGAATAATGAAATTGGAATTAATATTTTATCCATTTTATACACATCCAACAGGATGATGTGAGTATCATAAAAAATGATGTAAGATCCTAATGTTTAATGAAATTGGAAATAATATCTTATCCATTTCATACATGCTTAATACTCATGAAGAGCAATATTCAGAGAAGGATCTACACATCCAACAGGATATTGTGAATATCATAAAAATAATTTAAGATCCTAACGTATAAATAAATTGGCAATAATATTTTTATCCATTTCATACACATCCAACAGGATGATGTGAGTATCACATAAAATGATTTAAGATCCTAACGTATAATGAAACTGGATATAATATTTTATCCATTTTATTCAAGTTTGATGCTCCTGGAGAGCAAAATTTAGAATTGCTGAAAAAAAAGAAGGAGAATTCTGAGATCAGTAGTCTACTTGACAGTAGATGAACTTGATGAACATGTGAATGTGATGGGTGTTAGATAATCAGATCATCTGATCTAGTATCACCAAACCCCGATCTGAGTTTGCTTCTGGGTTGGTGGGTTTTCAACCCAGACCCATCGCCCCTCGGGTCAACGCCACCTCGTCGGTGAGCTTCACCGGTTTTTCGCACCAGCCTATTGCGTTTTACGGTGACGATCAATGATCGTCGGTCATGACCCACGATCTGGTCTATATCGATCACAGAGCTCGTTTTTGCTCTAGGCCACTTTTGGAGAATTCGATATTTTTTATGGACTGTTTTGCAATTATTTTGGGCCATTTTGTAATTTTGACAAAATTTTGGATCAATTTATAATTACCAAAATTTATTGATCCAGTTTGCAATTTTCAAAAAGTTTTAGGGTTGATTTATAATTAAAAAAAATTGAGGGACTTTTTGTAATTTTACAAAATCAGGGGCAACTTTGTAATTTCATTTAACAATATATTTATATATAAAAAAAAAAAACAAAAAAAAAATAATAAAAAAAAAAACCAAACAAACAAACAAAAAATAAAAAAAAATAAAAAAAAAAGGAGGGGGGATTATTATCATTTCACATGAGATATAAAATGACATTACAAATAATGTCCATAAAATTCCTAGAAGGAAAAATATATATCTTGTTGAGAGTGCAACGACTCATATAATTTTACGGAGTCAGAAATATTTTATGAATTCGACTTTGCTGAGGGCAAATGTTATTAATGTATTAGGTCCAACGGATTTGATAGAAAGCTTTGGAAGAGCCATGATATTGTTATCAAACAATACTAAATTATGTATCAGGTCCAACGGATCTGATAGAAAGCTCTGGAAGAGCCACGATGTTGTTATCAAACAATTCTCAATTATGTATCAATGATACTTGATATTATTCAAAGAATAACATAAAGAAATATGCTTAGTTCAAAAGCATTTAAAGTTAATACCAAATAAAATCTGGTGGATCTGATGGATCTGATTAAAGGCTCTAGAAGAGCCACAATCTTATTGCCAGATGGTATTCAATTGTGTATCAATAATACTTTATATCATTCAAGCAGAACATAAAGAAATCTGTTTAGATCAAAGACATGTAATTTTATTAATGTCATATTGAGATCATTAATAATAAGAATGTTGAATATCTGTGTGTGATTCAAGCCAGAAACTGATTATAGAAAAGCTGTGTTCTTTATCATCCGGATTATATTGTTGATCAGAAAAGGGATGTATGTAGATATATTCATCCACCAAATAAAACCATATCATTCTAAAGTTGGTTTTGAATCCCTATCATTCAAAGGGATATATGTGGACATATTCATCCACCAAAAGAATCCTTTCATTATTTTATGGTTCTAGTTGATGCATCTATGAGATGATCACATGTTTGTGTGTTATCAAACATCTCTAGTTGAGATAGATGTACAACATCCAGTTTTCACATATACACATAATCAGAATGGATGAGCAGAATCAATTATCAAAATGTCTCCAGGTAATTACGAAAACTTTATTATTCATTTACCAATTTTTATATGGGACATTCTATGTTACATGTTGATGCAGTCATCTATGTCTCACTACTTATAATCATTATTTACCATTACAACTTGTAATTGGTCATTAACTTGCTCACATTTTAAAGATATTTGATTGTGTAGTACATCTCCTTATTTCATCTCTATCATGACCTAATATAAGAATTATATATCATTATGAGATTAATATTGATTTTGATTAATCTCTATTAGATCATTTAAACTTATGAGAGTTTATATTTTTACGCACAATCTGTATATTATCATATTGATTAAATTCCAAATGGAAAGTTTCTCCAGAAAGAGTAAATGAAAAGTTACTCTTATATAAAATAGAGATACCAGTTCGGTTCTCTATATATAAATGTGTCTCATTTCAATCTTTGTATCACTCAAATACGAAAGATAATTGATCATCAGATAATTATTAATTTGTTACTTGATATATTAAAGGTAACAAGATTTATAAGTTGCCATATCATAAACCCCGGCCGGGTGATTGTTTCTAAAGAACGATCTGAGTAAAAAGCAACAAATAAATCATCTGATATATATTATAATTCATAAGCTTATGAACCTTTTTGAAAGGTATTGTTAAAACTCGAGTTATAAATAAATCCACTTTCTCTAAATCAACTCTGTAAGAGTCTGACATATTTAATGAGACACAAGTCTATGAAAAGACTAAATTCACTGTAATGGAAGAAATCTCAACAGAGATATAAGTATATTGAAATTGAGAAAATTTCTATACGAGTCTATGAAATGGCTAAATCCATTGAAATGGAAAGAAATCTCAACAGAGATACAACTATATTGAAATTAAGAAAATTTCTATAAAATCCATATAGTGATTAAATCCATTGACATGGAAGAAATCTCAACAGAGATTCAAGTATATTGAAATTGAGAAAATTTCTATAAATCATATAAGAGAAATGTGGAATCATAAAGAAACAATCATTGATGATGTATTTTTATACACAGTAGCGCTACTGAAATTATAAATGATAATTATGATATTCATAATATCAATGATTGTATACAAAAGGCATGATTAGCCTAAGTGAAAAGAAGCAATTCAAAAAGAATTGACTTCATATGCCAAACATAAAGTATTTAGACCAATAATACTCCAGACACCTGGAGATGTCAAACTAGTTGGATACTAATGAGTTTTTATACGGAAAACGTAATGAGAAAAACGAGATCGTGAGATATGAGGCACGACTCGTAGTACAAAGTTTCTCACAGAAACTTGGTATTTAATAAGTGACGAATACAATTACGTTTCAAATTTATGATAAATTTGGCTGCCTTTACAAGGCTTGAAATACGTCCTCTAGATGTAGTAATCATTTATCTATATGATTCACTCAATGCAGATATTTATAATCCCGAAAGGATTTAAAATGCTATAAGCATGTAAATCGAGATCTCGTAATCTGTATTTGATGAACATACAAAAATCCTTATATGGATTAAAAACAATCTGGACGGATGTGGTATAATCGTCTCAGTGAATATCTGATAAAATAAGGGTATAGTAATTATATTATATAACCAAGTGTCTTCGCAAAGAAATCAGAATTCGAATTTATTATATTCACAACATATGTTGATGATATGAATTTAATTGGAGCTCCTGGAGAGCTCTTGAAAACTCTTGAATTTTTGGTAAATGAGTTTAAAAAAATGAAAGATATGGGAAAGAAAATATAATCTCGACCTGAAGGTCGATCATAGATCAAATGGAATGTTTGTCCATCAATCAGAATATGTTGAAAAATTCTGAAAAGATTCCATATGGATATTACTCCATAAAGCAAGTCTTTGCTTATACTCCCTTTAATCATTTATGATGTTATTTCATTTCATGAAATAAACATCTGTATACCCCAGTTTAGCAATCTAGAAGATTATTTTAAAAGAACTTTTATCAGGGGGAGCATATCAAATGAAGTATATTAATTATATTAATTATATTGGGGCATATGTGCATTGTACTCTTTTCTTTACAATCAGGTTTTTGTCCCATTGAGTTTTCCTGATAAGGTTTTTAATGAGGCAATTCTCTACGCACACCCAAAAATCATTTGATCCACAAAATCATCATAAATATTACATTGGTTCAATATATCATCGTATATATGTTATCTTGATCAAAAATATCATTGTAAATGCACATCAAAAAAAATATATATATTACTTTGATCTTGCTAATCATCGTATATATATTACCTTGATCCAAAAGATCATCATAAATATTACTTTGATCCGACAAATCAATGGATATATTTGCTCAGGTTTTTATCCCACTGGGTTTTTCCTAGCAAAGTATAATTATGAGAAATGTTTTGAAGAAAATATTAACTATTAACATATTTGCATTGTGCTCCTTTTCCCTTCGATCAGGTTTTGTCCCACTGAGTTTTCCTGACGAGGTTTTTAACGAGACAATCAAGAGGAGCAAAGTTCTGAGCGTACATATGTGCACTATACTCTTTTTCCCTTCGATCAGGTTTTGTCCCACTGGGTTTTCCTGACAAGGTTTTTAACGAGATAGTTTTAAGAGCATCCAGCATCACAAGATCCAGGAGATCATTGTATATATTTTACTTAGGTTTTATCCTATTAAGTTTTTCCATAAAAGATTAATACATGTGGTATAAATCCAAGGGGGAGTGTTATAATATATGTGGCTTTTACCACATGTATAATATCACTCAAAATATCCTACAAAATATCACCCATAATATCTCTTAATATCTCTCATATAATATCTCCCAAATATCTCTCCAAAATATCTCCACTTGCCCATCTCTCTTCCTACACCACCGCCTCTCTCTCTTTCTCACATAATATCTCCCACTTGCCTCTCTCTTAAATGCCTATATATATGTGCTCTCTCTCTCATGTAAAGGTTGAAAGAAAAAACTGATATCAATACAAAAAGCTATAATCCCTCTCTCTTTATATCTCGTGTATCTCTCTTCTCTCATCTCTCATTTTTGTTTCTTTATTTATTATTTATTAATTTACAACAGTAGATAGAGAAACCTAGTGAAGGGAGGAAAGAAAATTGTAGAAAGAGAAACACAAATGGATGGGAGAGACGTACATATTATTTAGGGGTATTTTCGTCAACTCAGTGGCAACAACGAATTAAAAAGAAAAAAATTCAAGATTGGCTAGTTTGAATTTATTACTAATTTAATTTGAAAGGCAAAGTAGGAAATTTCATCCAACACTTTTATTTCCAAATTTAAATTATTGAGGTATCATGTGATGCATGTGACGATGGAGTAGATATGGTTAAATTACATAAACTCCAAGTAGACTGCATTTGCAGTATTTATCAATCTAAAGAAAATGAGAAACGGACACACAAAAAATGCAAATCAATTCAGGTTAGGAGAAGTTCGAGGGCACTTCTTGTACTCATTGTGAAAAAGACTCGCTTCCAAAGTCCGTGATAGTTGGAACTGCAGAGTCGGACCCACAAAATATTTGTTACCCGGGTTGAATTATATATAAATAGTTTTTTTTTTCATTGGTACGTACTAACGTTATAAAGTCAATTTCTTAGTTATAAATCGTTAAATTTATCTACTTTTGTTAAGTAAATATATTATAAAGGCTAATTAGCATTGATGTCCCCTGAACTATGGCTGAATTTGCACATTTAACCCTTATACTGTTTTCAGGGGGCAGATTCCTTCAGCGATTGCTAATTTACGAGAGTTCAGAGGGTTTAGTGCTGAAAAAAAAAAGTATAGGGGGCACAATACAACTTTCTGAAGAGTTCAAGAGATATCTGTGCCAATTAGCCTATTATAAATTTATAATTCTAAATTAACGGCTCACAAACACTTATACTAAATATGATAAAATCTGGGCAAGGCATGTGAGTTATTGATTAAAAATAAAAAACTTTTTATATAAATATTCTTGATGAAAATATTTGTTTAATTCTTTAAAAATAAGATGACATCAATTCAATATCGGACTACTAAAGAATATGAAATACATTGTAAAATTTATATATGAACAATTATTTAAACTTACAAATAACTTAATTCTATAATGTTAGAAACAATAATATAATCTGTATTTTTACAGCTTACTTTGAACAACAACAAAAAATATTTACATTTCACTACATTTTGACAAAACAATAGTTAAAATGCTAAAAGATATATATATATATATAGATACACATATATATATATAATGTTATAAATGGATTTTACAAGTTATTCAAATTTACTATTAATGACTAGATCAAATTATTTAATCTAACAATTGGATCAAAATGATGTGAATCTAAATTGTGTAATCAAGGAATATTATATGTAAAACAATCATAAAATTACATATATATATATATATATATATTTTAACATTAAAATTTTATTTGAAACAGCCAAACAAGGCACAGACAATCAACAACTGGAAACGAAGAAACAGAGCTGCCAACTGCAACTACCCAAAACAAAAGCAAGGAAAAAAACAAAAACAGCCACCTAACAGGAAAAGAAAACAGAGGAACAAAACAAACACCCCAACGCCACTGACAAATGAAATCAACCAGAAAGACTCCATTCCATAAAATCACCCACACAGCTAGATCCCATTTTAGCCAACTTATTGATGTTGCGGAAGCGTTTACAAGAAAAACTCGCAAGAACAATTTGAAAAGCAACCTACCAATATTCTGTTGATCCGCATACGGATACTAGAACATTAGGCTTCAAGATCATTGACTCGTGCAGGGTATTGAAATTGGGAGATAATTAGAGAAAACTCTAAAAATTTCATTAATTCAACAACAGAAGGAAACAAAATTGAAATCTCGTAGACTCCTAAAGATCCTAAACGAAATCGGGAAAGAATCCCGAATAAAAAACTAAAAACAAATTCTAATCAAAAAGGGCAAAAACACCTAATTAAAAATATAATAAATGGAAATAAAATAATATGTATTAAATATACAATATCTCTGAGGAAAGAAATTAGTTGCTCGAGGAAAAACGGACCAATTTGCCCCCGAGTAGCTCAAGATTGTACCGAATGTCATAAATTAAGTTGACATTATTCAGATTCCCCACACCTCCATCGTTGATCCAGGAAACAACTGTCTTAGAGTGACTCACTATCTCGATCTCGTGACCCACAAAAGAAGGGACTGAAACACAGAGAGCACAGGCTTTGTGTATCGCAAAAAGCTCGGCCACATTTGAGTCCTGAATTCCAATAAAATTCGAAAACAGACAGAGGACTTTGCCATTGGAGTCCCTCAAAACCCCTCCTATTCCGGACGAACCCAGTTTCCCCAAGGCCGAACCATCAACATTAAATTTCAAACCACAACCAAAAGGCGGAATCCAATCTTCAATCCTCTGCTTCTTACTTCGACTGAGCTCAACACATAGGTCCTTTATGTTCAGCATAGATGTTAATGTCTCCTTGGAACCTGGACCATGATGTTTAAACCACCAGCCCAATCTGAACTTAACCATGTCAATAGCTTGTTCTACATCAGCCTCCTTGTCCCTAAAGATTGCTTGATTCCTCTTCTCCCACGTGGTCCAAATCACTGCAAAGAATAACAGGTTCCTAGCTCTAGCGTATTTTCTAGCTGGCTGTAAACCTTCCCAGCTCACCCACCAATCATTCATTGACTTGTTCATACAACAATTCACCCCCCACCAATCCATGCACCTCTGCCACAGTTTCCACGTCCAAGGGCAGTGAAGGAAAACATGGTTCAAGCTAGGTTTCCTCATTGGTTTTACAAAATGGACAGTTCAAATCAAGACTTATATATGCCAAACCTTTGGAGAACATTCCCCACAAAGATTCTTCCTCTAAGTACTTGCCACGTAAATAGTTCGACTTTTGGGGGACATATCCCTTTCCAAGGCAGTCTAACATTCAAACTTTCCATACCTTCTAATTCCTCCTGGGCTTTGCGAAAGGAAGAGACAGAAAAAAGACCATTCGAATTGAACCTCCACCCAATGGTATCCTCAATTGACTTCCAAATAGAGATACAACTGAGACCCTTTTGGAAGCAATTCCATTGGCTTTTTTCCCAGTCAAAAGGCTGTCTTTGCAAGTTAACCTTCCACACCCACTTGTCACCCTACCAAGACCCGAAATCTGAAATGAACCCCTCCTTGACAGCAGCTAAGGGAAATATCCTGGGAAAGGCTTCCTTGAGCTGGACCGACTCCACTATAATATCTTCCCAGAACCTGACTTTATTCCCACATCCAATAACCACCTGCAATCCCTCTTCACAAACTTTCGCGGTTCGCGATCCTGGCTTGAACAAGTTAGCAATTGTCTTAACAAAATATGAAGAGGCTTTACAGCTTTGCCAATCCCAAACCATCCTTCTTTCATCAATACCATAATTAGCGCAAACCACATTTTTCCACAGAGAGGATGCTTCATAACCAAACCTCCAAACCCATTTGGCTAACATTCCAACAGTTTTATCCAACATCCTCCCAATCCCTAGACCCCCTTTCTTCTTGCTTTGACACACAGTGTCCCAATCCACTGCATGTTATTTTCGTTTGACTATTCCATCACCCCATAAGAACCCTCTTTGCAACTTTTCAATCCTCTTGGCTACCCCAACCGACATCTTGAACACCGACATATAGAAAGTAGGGATACTACTCAACACAGCTTTAATCAAAACCAAACTCCCACTCTCTGAAATAAACTTCCTCTCCCAAGGCGCCAAATGTTTCTCAAATAAAATTACATATTTTAAATAGTAACTTTTAATATTTTTTGATTTTAAGTTAGAAAGATAAATGAAATAAGTTACATTATTGGAAACTATTTTCAAATTTTTATTATGTAATTAATTATAATTTTCTAAATAAAAAAGAAAAAAAACCAATTTTATATAAATTAAGTTTATAAATCCTTTTTTGAAGAAATAAACTTATTCAAAAAGTTTTGCACATTAGGCTATGTCCCTATTGTCCCTATATCCAAATATCTAATGCTTTTCCAGCCTTCCATTACATTATTAAACTATTGATATATAGTAGTTATATACTGTACATTTTCTTTTCTAGAGGGCCGGTGCGGCCCTCCAATTGATCCGCCCCTAGTTGGAAGCTATATTTTTTTGAAACCAATAGAACTTTATTAAAGGCACAAAGGCCACCAACAACAAACAAAACCCCTGCAGGGACAGAACAGCCACCACCCAACCGCCCAAGCACAAGGCGCCAGAAAAACAGGGGAAAACAAAAAGCAAAAAAACACAACCAGCTGAAGAACAGAGCACGAGAAAGTAGAAACTACCCAAGATCCCATAACAGCACATCCTCCTGCGCCCCAGACCCCATCTTGGCTAAGGAATCAGCCACGGAATTTCTGATTCTGGAAAGAAACACCACCCTAACCCTGAACAGCAAAACCAAAAGCTCCGAATCTCGTTGATAATTGTCGCAACCACAGACTCAGCATCCCCATCCCCATTCACCCAAGAAACCGAAACTTTAGAATCACTGATAATAAAAATAGGCTTCCTTCTTAACTCCAGCGAAAGATAACATAATTGACAAGCTTTGAGAATAGCAGTGGCTTCCGCAACCAAAGCGTTAGCAAAGCCAATATTACTAGAGAACAAACCCATGACCTTCCTGGAATCACCTCTCAAAATACCCCCAATAGTCTAATCCTTTACTAATTGAGAATTAAAATAAGCTAAATGTAATTTATTTTTGATTTGTTTATATTTACAAAAACAAGTTGCGTAATTTGATTCCCTTCCAATTTAATTCTCAATTAATAAACCACCTCTTAACTGAAATTATTTGAATGGCTGTGGAGTCTAAAATAATATATAGAAGTATATTATAGTGGTTCTCTCCTATGTTGGCTTCAACAGATGTCGGAGAAAATCCCATAACAACCACGCGTAATGAACTAATGATGCAATATCAACCATTTGCAAGTGGATTATGAAATGATGTACTTGCAAAAAAAATATCTGAAAAAAAAGGTGTATATAAAGATCATGTATTTTGTATTAAACATACAATTAATTAATTTATAAAACTATATCAACCTCTGAGTGGGTTCATGCGTTAGAGAGCTGTTAAATCACTCCCTAATCGTTTATAAGTATCCACAGTAAGTCAACAACCAATCAAGAAAATTCTCAAAGAACCAAAAATACAATAGATATGATCGAACTAATTAATTTGAACATTTAAAGAAGTACAAACGAAAGATTTGGGATTATTTCGAAGGGATTCTACGTGTATATATATATATATAGAGAGAGAGAGAGAGAGAGAGAGAGAGAGAGAGAGACCTAGAGCTAATATAACAAGCTATACCTATTTCATATATATAGTACTTAATTACACACGTAGCTCAGCTGGTAGATGGACGAGTTGGGGATTGGGTTTAGGAAAATGACTTCCATTCAATGGCTTGAATCCTACCAATGACGAAAGTTTTCCAAAAAAAAACCTAGTCCTAAATTAATAGATATATATATATACATATATATATATATAATATTTAATTACACACATAAAATACAAATTCTTTTGGATCATTCATACATAGTTGTTTTCCATAAGCCGAAGAGGATTCTTCTTGTGCATGGTAAGGCCTGGTAGAACATCAAAGTCCAACTCTTCCGTCTTCATTTCATCGGGCATTTGCCAATCGAATTTGTAAAGAAGATTAGCAAGTGCAAGTTTGGTGTAGCGGAAGCTATACGAGAACAAAACCCTGTAAAACAAAATAGAAAACAACCTACTGAAAATAATTAACTCCGCGCACGAAGGATTATTATCAGGCTTCAAGAACTTCAAACTTCGCAAAGAATGATGTAATTGGATAAAGAGAAACTATCTCTGAAATTTTATTAATCAAAAAGCCCTTAACAAATAAAATTCAAACAACTTAAATAGACAAGGAAATAAGTTAACTTCCACAAGGAGTTAACTTCTGAATGTAGAAAAGAAATCCTAACTATGAAAGGAAAACAAAACCAAAATAAACAAAACTACTAAAAGACTTTGAATCCTGAAAGGTCCAGGACTCTCTTGCCAGCTCAAGGAAAAACAGCCACATCACTTTAGTTTGTCTTCATGCCAGCTCAAGGGAAAACAGCAACATCACTTTAGTTTGTCCAAGTCCCCTCTTCTTCCAATCGACACACCCCCCTTCCTACAGTCCATGCGTTCCAAGTAATCCAACACATAAGATGCTGCTGCATCATCCTCCCCAGGCGAAAGAAACGTTGACCTCAACGTATAATCCTCATCTGTCGCAGAACCATTAGCAAAATAAGGGACCAAATGTTTCACATTAAACACATCAGCCGTACGTATATGACTTGGAAGGAGCAAACGATACGCATTTGGGTTGATTTTCTCAAGCACCTCTAACGGTCCAATTTTCTTTACAGCAAGCTTATTGTATTCGCCAACGGGAAAACGATCCTTCGTGAGAATAGCCCACACTAAGTCACCAACCTCGAACTCCACATTCCGTCTTTTCCGATCAGCTGGCGAGTAAATCCTCAACTTGCCTTCTCAACTCTTCATGCTCACATGGGCTCATCCGATAGTGCGGACGGTTGGGTAATATCGCCCCAGTCTCGAGATCAATACGGTGTTGGATATCTCGTACAGGCGGAAGGCCATCAGGTAAATCTGGAGGAAAGACCTCCGTAAATTCCTCGATCAAAGGGGCTGCTGCCGTAGAGACCTCCATTGTTGCTGCCACCTCCTTGTTCAACAAAAAATACACCATCTCAGTATCCTCCAACTCAAGTTCAAATTTGGAGAAAGTCAGCAGGTTAGATCCGTTTGGAGTTCTCGTTTTGTCTAATGGTCTGCTAGGTACCAAAATAATATTCATGCTGTCGAAAAGAAACGAGTGAGTATTTTTAAAACCATCATGTTTTACTTTCCAATCATACTGCCAGGGTCTGCCGAGCAATAGATGACACGCGTCCATGCGTACTACGTCGCACCACACTTGATCCTTGTAATTTTTGCCAATGGAAAAATAAATGAGAGCTCGTTGTGATACGGTTACTTCGCCACCCTTTTGAAGCCACGCCAACTTGTACGGTTTTGGGTGATTACCCGTCTTGATCTCTAATTTGCACACAACCTCTTCAGAAATAATATTTTCACAACTCCCTCCGTCAATAATGAATCGGCACACTTTACCAAGGATTGTACATGTTGATTGGAAAACATTATTGCGTAACCAGTCACTCTCGTCCGCGCGAGGAGTTAAGAATGCGCGCCTTGTCACCATAGCTGCCCCATGTTTTTCTGCTGTGCCTCCACTGTCAAAGACCTGTAAATGGGCTGTCGCTTAGCCATCGAGACACAAAGATGCTTAGCCATCGAGACACAAAGATGCATCCCTATAGGCTGTTTCAGCTGCATGAATTCCTTTATCAACTCTGTCAGGTCTGAAATTCTCAAAAATTGTTACAATAGCTGGTCGAACTAGTAACATGGGACCAACATCTCCCTCTACTAAATCCTCTGCGATCACTTCTTCTTCATCAAACTGCAGATTATCCCCTATTTCAGCCATATCTTCTTCCTCATTATCAACGATCAACACCCTCTTGCCTACTGTCTTGCAATCCGACTGCCTATGACCCACCTCACCACATCTGAAACACTTCAGTCCACCTATCGTTCGAGGCTGCTGGTTTTGGTTCATGGCTGTGCGCTGGAGGTTTCCGCTACCGCTGGACGGCGCACGGTTGCCCAAGTTGCCACTGCTGCCCCCTGACCACAGTCCACCTCCACTCCTTCTTGTGACTGTCTTCTCTATTTGTAGAGCTCGTTGATGAGCTTCGGACACTGTCATGGGATCAAATAAATTTAAGACATCAAGGATTTGAGTACGTAAACCGCCGCAATATCTCGAAACTAGTTGATCTTGAGTTTCTTGGATATCATTACGCACAAGCAATTGATAGAATTCGGTTGTGTAGTCGTCGACTGTGCGTAAACCCTGTCGCAAGTGTTGCAACTTCTGATACATTAGCTTCTGAAAATTGTGTGGTAAAAATTCAGAGCACAATTTTCAGACCATCTTCTCCCAATTTGTGATTTTTGGTTTTCCCATTCTAGTTCGTGTGAGTTTGAGTTGTTGCCACCAAGCTGCGGCTCGTCCTCGAAGCCGAGTTGCCACCAAGGCTACCCTTGCATTCGCCGGTACGTTTTTAAACTCCAAGATTTCCTCCACGACTCCTAGCCAATCGAGGAATTCTTCGGGCGAAAGATTGCCTTGAAATTCCGGGATCTCTGTCCTCATACCTGATTCCCACAGCAGGTTGTCTTCGCGCTCTGGTGCTTGACGGCGCTGCTGTGGAACTTCCACTTGAGACTCACTTTCCTCGTCACTCTCTTCCTCAACGTCACCCGCGTTTGGATTCAAGGCATGGAAAGGGTTTTGGTTGGTGATTAACGTCGCGAGTTGCTCCGTTATTTGCGCCATATGCTGCTCCAATTGTGTCACACGGTCACGTTCGATGGCCTCGTCTACAGGGATCCGGTTAGGTTGTCGTCTCTTCGGTGGCATATTGATGTCCCGAACGAACACGACTCTGATACCAACTGGTGTA
Organism: Acer campestre; assembly: GCA_954870605.1. Classification (NCBI taxonomy): domain Eukaryota; kingdom Viridiplantae; phylum Streptophyta; class Magnoliopsida; order Sapindales; family Sapindaceae; genus Acer; species Acer campestre. The sequence goes on from OX940810.1 coordinate 31,035,993, forward strand.
GCGGAAGCTATACGAGAACAAAACCCTGTAAAACAAAATAGAAAACAACCTACTGAAAATAATTAACTCCGCGCACGAAGGATTATTATCAGGCTTCAAGAACTTCAAACTTCGCAAAGAATGATGTAATTGGATAAAGAGAAACTATCTCTGAAATTTTATTAATCAAAAAGCCCTTAACAAATAAAATTCAAACAACTTAAATAGACAAGGAAATAAGTTAACTTCCACAAGGAGTTAACTTCTGAAATTGATGTAGAAAAGAAATCCTAACTACGAAAGGAAAACAAAACCAAAATAAACAAAACTACTAAAAGACTTTGAATCCTGAAAGGTCCAGGACTCTCTTGCCAGCTCAAGGAAAAACAGCCACATCACTTTAGTTTGTCTTCACGCCAGCTCAAGGGAAAACAGCAACATCACTTTAGTTTGTCCAAGTCCCCTCTTCTTCCAATCGACACACCCCCCTTCATGCAGTCCATGCGTTCCAAGTAATCCAACGCATAAGATGCTGCTGCATCAAAGTTCAACTGTCGAAATTCCCATATGCATCCCTGGACAAACTCTTCGACCAGCACCAAATGGGATTAGCTCGAAGTTTTGTCCTTTCACGTCGATAGATTTGCCTATGAATTTCTCAAGATCAAATTCTTCCGGGTTATCCCAAGCTTCGGGATCTCTTCCTATTGCCCATGCATTCACAAAAACTTTCATCTTAGTTGGTATTTCATATCCATCTATGATGCATTTCTCAGTTGTTTCTCTTGGTACCAGTAATGGAACTGCTGGTTGCAATCTCATGGTTTCTTTCACAACAGCTTTAAGATATGATAGTTTTTGAACATCATTTTCATCTACAATTAAAACCTTTGTTTTCTATTAAATTTCTGATTTCCTCTTGAGCTTTCTTCATTGCTTTTGGATTCTTCATTAAGTATGTCATGGCCTAAACTAGACTTGCTGAACCCGTGAAATACGTTCTGCAAAGAGAAATATTAGATACAATTAAAGAATACATATTCATTTGAACTAGATATATAAATAGATACATGAGCACTCCTTTTATGTAATCCATAGTTAGATCAATTTTGAATAAAGGTTTTGTTCGAAGTTGAAGTAAAACATTGATGATATCATCTTGTTCAGATTTTGGTTTGTTTGAATCCAAATCCTCATCAATGAGTTCTTGGTAGAACGTATCGAAGTTCTTGAAATTCTTTTCGAGACGAGAGATCAATCCCGTGAACCTATCGATCCACCCCATGAATGGAAAATGATCCGAAAAGAAGAAGCTTGCGAACATGGCTTTTGCTGCGGCCAGCGGATATTACCTCTGTATTTTAAAAATAAAAAATAAATTCAATTTTGTTGTTTGAATCACAAATAACGATGTCCTTCAAAATCTCTCCTCCCACCACTCCAAATCCCTAATCCCCTGCTTCTCTGCCACATCCACCGCCTCCGTGATGCGGCAGCAGTGGACCAACTGGCATTAGATTATTTGGAGGGGTGGGATTTGAAACAAGCCAAGTAAGACCAAACTCGGGCGACGGAATCAGATTGATTTGAAATTTTGACAGCTGATGCGTTTCGGCGTTTCCGGAACTACTACGCAGCTTTGCTTCGTAAGCACGTCACTTTTTAGGCAAATTCCGTCGTTTAGGCCTTTAAATTAGTGTGTTTGCTATTTTAGGAAAGTTTTGTTTTTGCTTTAATTTGAGTTTCCCAATTCCGAATCGACTTCCGTCAATTCTGGAGTGTTTAGGATTCTCAGTAGAATCAGTTTTTGCTTTAATCTCGTTTTTGCCTTTTTTGGTAATTTTCCGTTTTTAATTCGTTTTTCTTGCTTTCCAAGGAATTCGATTAAGTTTAGGTTTTGCTTGCTTTAAATAAAGATGTAGGCCGAATTGGCCATTCAGTTTTTTGATTAATAAAATTGAGAGTTTTCTCTAATTATTCCAATTTCGGTATTCTTCGTGAATCAACGAATTGAAGCCTAATTGTCCGGTATTTGTGCGCAAATCAACGGATCGTTAGTAGATTGTTTCTAATCGTTTTACGTAGGTTTTTCTCGACAGAGCTTCCGCTACATCACTCCGCCAAGGTCGCCGACAGGATCATCGATCGTCGGGCTCGAGGGTTGAACAAGCACTACAGGCTCGGCTGCCAGGTGGTGCTCACAACTACCTATTCTGCTCGACATCACCTCAATCGACAGACGCCGCTCATGATTTCGCGTCCTTCCCGTTCGACATCCTGACCAAAATCGTGGTGTTGTTCACGAGTACTGAGAGATAGACAAGAGGGATGATGCTATCGCCTTGTACCGAAGAGCGACCGAGCTCGTTAATCCAATTGCAAGGTACTGATTACTATGTCAATTTCACAGTTTTTCAATTAATTAGGGTTTAAGGAGATTCTGTTTACTCAATAAAACATTTTTGTGTAACAATTAATTGAATGAAATTAGTTGTTTTATCAGCATTAATAACATTGAGAGTATTCAATTTCCTTTAATTTATTGGTTAAAATTAAATTGTAAATATGCTGTTACTAGCTAGTTAGAAGTACAATAAATCACTGGCTTTGTTCCAGTAATGTGTAATTTCTATGTTGAATTTTGCAGTAATGTGTCTCAGGCGGTTTACATGCAACTTTTGATAGGTATTGGTGGAGTGATAGCTGATTTGGTTCTAGAAAAACAGAGGCAGTGTCTTATATATATGATAAAGCCACCGAAGGTGGAGGAAGATGAGAGCTTAGAAGGTTATATTTGGTACATATTACTATTTATAAGGTTATAAACTTTGTTCAACGGTTCATGTGAGTGGAAGAAAGGTGTTGGGCAGCAGCCATGTGGATGAGGGCATACTTGTGAGACCTCTTTCAGGTAAGATAACTGCATTTTGAAGTGAGTACCTTATTGGTCACTATTATTTCTTGTTTATTTGGCTCAAGAATTTTATAAATTTTATCTGTTTCGTTGAAGGGAGTTGTCCAAGCAGATTTTAACAATGATATTTGATTGATTTTGTAGACTTGATATTGGCACAGACCACTTTGGGTACAATGGTTAAAATAGAGGGTGATGATGATGATGACGATACACCGTTTTCAGTTGAAAGTGCCATCAACTTGGGAAAATATGATTCCAATAGCCAGAATCTAATCATTAGCATTGTGTCATGTGATTGGTGATTGGGTGTTAATTCTTAGTAAATGGTGGTGATCTCTCAGAATATGAGGTGATAAATGAAATTTCATTGTCTTGAAGCTGTATTTTTTCTATTATTTCATTATGTTTATTGTTAATGTGATTACATTTGAAAGTATGATCTGCAGCACACTCTAATTACGTAACTTTTGAAAGTTTGATCGGCTGAAATTGTTTTTATTTAACTTGTTTGTCTTCTATATGCAGGGTGAGAAATTGACAGAATGGAAGTTGATCTCACTGTTGAGGACACTAAATGATCACCAAGCAGTAAGCAAACATGCTTGCAAGCTCCTACGCATGCGTGTTTTTCCTAGTGACCTCGTTATAGAAATATCCATTGATGACATGGAAGATGGGGATCAATAGGCTTGCTTGTCAAATAGTAGGAGCAATACAACTCCGATTCCAATTGGACCAGCTATATTAGACTCCGATTTGCCTACAATTGTAAGTTGCATTCTTGAATTTGGGTTATAATGGGAACATTCCTGGGACTTTTTGACCTTAACTTAATTCGATGCGATTGGTAATATCATCTTCTGATACAGGTTAAGAAAAACATCTTGATGAAGCTTGGCTTGCCGGTTCTTCCAGAAATTTGAACTTCATTATGTTCATCAAATCATTCACCATATGATATATATCCATTCTGTTCTCATGAGAAGAAACAACAAAGGAATCATGTGTGTATATGTTTTCTATGGCATTGCAATCAATGTAACCAAGCAATTATAACAGAGAAGAGTCTCTCTGTCTGCACTCAATAATTTGCAACTGTATCAAACATAATCCACAAATTTGTGGTTGGGAAGGGGGTTATGATTTGAATTCACGACCACAACATATGGGTGTAAGGGGGTTACCAACGAACCATTTTAACTTTCGTTTGTGATTCTGTATTTAATATAGAGGAAATAATAGAGGGTTAGGTTAGTAGAACTTTATCGAAAACTGATGCCCAAATATGCTAAACTGTCTAAAATCATATCCAAATGATGTTGTCAACATTACATCTCTGTTAGTCAAAATTTCACAGTTGGGGGTATTTACGTCTTTTCAGGTTATTATTATTATTGGTAAAATAATGGGCCATGTGCTAGACGTCTCAGCTTTTTTCCAGCCAATGGCCTATGAACTTAATGTGGAGTCTAAATAACTTTTATTGGGTTGGGCTGCAGTGCCGCACACATGATGCTGATTTTTGGTGGAGCAGACCCATATTATTAATTGGGCCTGGTAGCGCATGAAAACTGTCTGCATTTTTTTTTTCTTTTTTTTGTTGTTAAAATATTACAATAATTCGAAGTTTTGAAAGGTGGGAGACTTGAATCCACGACGTACTTTGTGGTGTGGGTGTAAAGGGCATATCATTGAACTAACCTCATCTTGTCAAAAACTGTTCGACACTTGAGATCAGCTAATTTATACTACTACTACAATCAAACAAAAAAGATTATTTATTCAACTTATTTTTCAAACATATAAAGATATATAATTACAAATACAAACGAAAGATAGAAATCTAGAACCAGTCGGTCGAATTATTATATATTAGCTAGAATACTGTAATCAACTGTTCCTTTGTCCATTTCATTTCATATATAGTTTTTTGCAGTAAGCTGAAGAGGATTCTTCTTATGCATGGAAATGCCTGGTAGAGCATCAAAGTCTAAATCTTCCTTCTTCATTCCATCTGGCATTTGCCAATCAAATTTGTAAAGAAGATTAGCAAGTGCAAGCTCCACGGTCGAAATTCCCATATATATCCCCGGACAAATTCTTCGACCAGCACCAAATGGGATTAGCTCGAAGTTTTGTCCTTTCAGATCTATCGAATTGCCTATGAATTTATCGGGATCAAATTCTTCTGGGTTTTCCCAAGCTTCAGGATCTCTTCCTATCGCCCATGCGTTCACATAAACTACCGTTTTAGTTGGTATTTCATACCCTTCTAGGATACATTTTTCAGTTGTTTCTCTTTGTACTAGTAATGGAGCGGTTGGTTGCAATCTCATGGTTTCTTTTACAACGGCTTTAAGATATGACAATTTTTGAACGTTATCTTCATCTACAAAACCTTTGCTTCCTATTAAATTTCTGACTTCTTCTTGAGCTTTCTTCATTGCTCTTGGATCCTTCATTAAATAGGTCATGATCCAAATCACAGTAGCCGAGCTTGTCTCTGTGCCAGCAACAAATACGTTCTGCAAAGAAAAAATATTAATGATTAACGGTATAATTAAGCATAAATACATAATTATGAAGCTATATATAAATATATATAAATGAAGTTGAATAATTAATATATCTTGAACTATATAAATAGATACCATGAGCACTCCTTTGATGTGATCCATAGTAAGATCAATTTTAAATAAACGTTCTTTCCGAAGTTGAAGTAAAACATCAAGGATATCCTCCTGTTCAGTCTTTGGTCTGTTTGCATCCAAATGTTCATCGATGAGTTCTTGGTAGAACATATCAAAGTTCTTGAAATTTTTTTCGAGACGTGAGATCAATCCTGTAAACCTATCAATCCACCCCATGAATGGAAAATGATCTGCAAAAAAGAAGCTTGTGAACATGGCTTGAGTTTCATTAAGTAGGGCTTGAAATCTACTTCTTTCAATTCCTTCATCTTCATACCTCTTCCCAAAAGCAACTCTACAAATAATAGTACTTGTAAGAGAAATCATCAACTCACTTAAGTTTACAGGTTTACAAGCAACAACTGATTTTGATATCTTCTCCATCATCCGAGAAACCTCATCTTCTCGAATGGGACGATATAGCTGCACTCTAATAGAGTTGAAGAGATGAACAACACATATTTTCCTCATCTCAATAGTAATTTACTAAGACCATCTCCAATGCCAATGCCAAATTTGGCACAAAAAAGTGTAAAATGCTATATTTGGCACATCAATTTAGCATTGTGCTCCAATGCATAATCCTATTTAAAATGCTATTTTTATTATTTTATTAATTAAAATTATAAAAGTAAACACTTATTATAAATGCATTCATTATTTCTTTTAATGTTTCAATGCAAAATTTCATTAATGCATTCATTATTTCATTTAAAATATATGTATAATGACATTTTTGTAATTAAAAAAAGAGCATTTATTACTGTGCCAAATTTGGCACTGCATTGGAGGAGGATTTTTATACTCTATGCTAAATTTTAGCATTGACACAATTATTTGGCACAGCATTAGAGATGCTATAATATGGACACATTACTTTAATTAAAAATAAACTAAATACTATATACACTAATTAATTATATCCATATCTTCAACTATATTTCTTTATTAAAAAAGAAAAAGAAAAAACTTACCTTTAAAAATAAAAATAATAAAAAACTTATAATAAATCTTAATTTTTATGATAAACCATAATTAAACTCTAATTTTATTTTAAGTATCAAACTTTCTCATTATCATATGATTATCATATTGTTTTTGTTTTTCTTTTATGTATAGTTACGAATTTTATTAATAAACAAAATATATATTTTTAATGATAGTTGTAGATATCAACAATTTGTTTTTTTCTTCAGTCATGTAAAATTAGAGATTTTTAGTTTTAACAATAATTTGTATATTCTACACTTTGGTTTTGTTATTATTTTCGTTAAAAAAAAAATCCATTTTTTTATTTTATTTTTTATTTTGAGCCTGACTCCAATTTTTATATTTTTACATTTATATTATTATTTATTTTTATATACTATAAATATGTTAACTTCAGTTTCTTTTCATTATTATTTTATTTGTTTAAATTTTTTGTTTATGTAAACAAATTGTTTTGTATTTTTTATCAAGGACATTTTAGATAATTAATAAGTTAAAATGGACATAACATAACAGATTGATTCAACACCAGCAATATCTTATCGAAACTTCAATATCTTATTGAAAGTGAAATAGAGTAATGAACATGACATTTATGAGTAAATAGAATTTGCCGACAAAGCACCAACAAGAATGATGTTACAGTTTCTTGTATTTTTTTTTTGTTTTTATTTATTATTTTTCGTTTTTAATTCTTTTTCAAAAAATTTATTTTGAACTTGGACTCCAATTTTTATATTTTTACATTTATATTATTGTTTATTTTTATATACTATAAATATGTTAACTTCAATTTCTTTTCATTATTATTTTATGGGTGCAGATATTGACACTCATAAAAGTTATTAGTACACCATTTTTGTAATTAATTAATTTTTAATAAAATATGGGTGTACTAATAAGTTTTATGGGTGTCACTATCGACAGCCTTATTTTATTTGTTTAAATTTTTTGTTTCTATAAACAAATTGTTTTGTATTTTTTATTAAGGACATTTTAGACAATTAACAAGTTAAAATTGACATAACATAACAAATTGATTCAACTCCAGCAATATCTTATTGAAACTTCAATATCTTATTGAAAGTGAAATTTAGTAATAGACATGACATTTGTGATTATATAGAATTTGCCAACAAAGCATCAGCAAGAATGATGTTACAGGTTCTTGTAATTTGTTTTTATTTGTTTTTATTTTTATTTTTTTGTTTTTAATTTTTTTTTCCATATTTTTATTTATTTTTTATTTTGAACCTAGACTCCAATATTTATATTTTTACATTTACATTATTATTTATTTTTATATACTATAAATATGTTAACTTCAGTTTCTTTTTATTATTTTTTTATTTGTTTAAATTTTTTGTTTCCGTAAACAAATTGTTTTGTATTTTTTATCAAGGACATTTTAGACAATTAACAAGTTAACATGAACATAACATAACAAATTGATTCAACATCAGCAATAACTTATTGAAAGTGAAATGGAGTAATAGACATGACATTTGTGAGTAAATATAATCTGCCAACAAAGCACCATCAAGAATGATGTTACAATTTCCTATAATTTTTTTTTTGTTTTATTTATTTATTTATTTTTGTTTTAAAATTTTTTTCCATAATTTTATTTTATTTTTTATTTTGAACCTGGACTCCAATTTTTATATTTTTACATTTATATTATTATTTATTTTTATATACTATAAATATGTTAACTTCAGTTTCTTTTCATTATTATTTTATTTGTTTAAATATTTTGTTTCTGTAAACATATTGTTTTGTATTTTTTATCAGGGACATTTTAGACAATTAATAAGTTAAAATAGACATAACATAATAGATTGGTTCAACACCGTTCACTCCAAGGATGATATGGTAAAATAACCCAACTTTCCCATACCAATCCCTTAGCCCCAAGCCACATTGCTACAAGGGTGTGAGTGTAATTTTCCTTTATTTCTATCTACTTTGTCTTATATAGCTATGGATTTTTCTCACCATGTATTTCTTGTCTTTATTTATTTTTCCACTAATATTTCAAAGTTTTTTTTTTTTTTTTTTTTTTTTTTTTCAAAACACAAATTTAACATTATCGAGTTAGAGGTTTGTCCATGACGAAGGGACAGAGGGAAGGGGGAACTATCAGAGGCCATGACCCCTGTTCCCTAAAAAAAACTTTAAAATCACTTTTAGAATTTGAAAGTTATTAGTAAAATTAACCAATTTCCACTTTGACTCTACTTTTTATTTTTATTTATTTATTTGGGTAAGTCTAAAACGAACTTAAATTTATGACTCTCTATTTTTTGACAAACAAAGCTTTATTAAAACCACAAAACTTACCAAAATAATTTGGCAATCTGCCAAGGAACTTACTAACACATATAGGAGATCCAGAACTGATCAATACTACTAAATAAGGCCATCTTAGCTAAGTAATTTGCTACCTGATTAGTCTTTCTAGGAATAACTAACTTCAACGGAACCAAAATTATAAAATAAGATTTTAATATCCGCTAAAATCAACCCCACCTTTGAGTATAACTTGCAGTCATTTTTAATCTAGTTAACAATTACTTGTGCATTAGATTCATTAACCACATTTGTGAATCCAGTTTCCAGAGCCAAAAGAAGTCCCATATAGATCGCAGTTACCTACGCCACTTGAGGAGGTTAGGTTGCTGGAATCCATTGTGTACTAGAGACCATCACCAAATCCTTTAAATCACAAATCATAATACCAACACCTATAGCCTTTCCAGCAGTATCAATAGCTGCATCTGAATTTACTTCATAATTATCTGGCTATGGTGGATTCCCCCCAAATTCCATTCAAGCCACTTGCCTGTCAGCACCTATATCAACTACATTTGCTCTTCTATAACCAACAACAAAGGATTGAGACCAATCCACCACCTCATTTAACTGTAACCATGTGATTATAGGGATGAGAATTTCCCCCATGGGGCCCCACCCCCCACGGGACCCCGGCCCCATTTGGGGCCCCATTTCTTCATTCCCCTATTTCTCTAAATTGGGGTGGGGTGGGGCCCCATTTCCCCATTTTCCCATATATATATATTTACTTTTATTTTCTTTAAAAAAAAAAAAAAAAACTTTATCTTTAAATTTGTTTAGACTTTTATATGTAATACTGTATTATTATAGTTATTTATATTAATTTTGGATTAAATTAAATTAATTATATATTTTAGATTATTTATTGGATTGGATTGGATATCGAAACAGGATGAACCAAACAATTGGAATGATCGAATTTCGAATCCCAAATTCTAAATTTCGGATTTCGAATTTAAAAATATTAGAAATAAAAATGGGAGAAATGAGGTGGGGGCAAGGGAACCTCCCCCCAAACACCCCCATCCCCACTTCCCCCAAATGGGGTTTGGGGGCGTGGGTGGGGGGAGGTTTTAAGAATGGGAATGGGGGTGGGGGTGGGGGTAGGGTTGCGCATTTTCCCTTAGATCCCCATTTCCCTACGTCCCCATCCCCATTTGGGAAAATATTTTTGAGGGGAAATGGGGAAATGGGTGGGGATGGGGATGATTTTTCATCCCCAAATTGAAATGAGAATGAGGATGGGGAGACCCTCCCTCATCCTCATTTCCCAATTTTCCCCACTAATATATTGAAATGGGGATGGGGATGGGGGGAGGTCCCCCCATCTTCATTTCTCCTAAAACATTATAAATATATATATATATATATATTATTTGAAAACCTAACTATATAAACCTCATTTACACTAATGGATAATTGAAATACTTTATTTTGTAATGGATTTTCTTTTATATTTGTAACGTACTAATGGATTTTATTTTATATTTACAATGAAATGCTTGTATTTTTTGTTTTTTGTTTTTTTTTTAATTTTTTTAATTTTTTAATTTGTAATCTTTAGTCAAATGGGAAATAACTGAAAAAAAGAGGAACTGGGGTTAGGGATGGAGGTACCTCCTCCCGAAATTCCCCATCCCCATTTCCCCATTTCCCCAATATGCAACACTAGGGTTAGGGGACCCTCCCCCGCCCCAATGGGCCCCCACTCCCATCCTTGGGTGGAACAGACCCATATTGGGCTTGGGAGCACATGAAAACTGTCTACACTTTTGTTGTTGTTGAAATAATACAATAAATCAGGGTTTTGGAAGGTGGAACTCGTGGGAGACTCAAACCCATGATGTACCTTGTGGTGTGAGTGTGAAGGGTATACCATTGAATCAACCTCATCTTGTCAAAAACTTTTCGAAACTTGAGATCAGCTAATTTATACTACTACAATCAAACAAAACAGATTATTTATTCAACTTATTTTTCAAACATATAAAGATACATAATTACAAATACAAATGAAAGATCGAAATCTAGAACCAGTCGGTCGAATTATTTTATATTAGCTAGAATATTGTAATCAACCGTTCCTTTGTCCATTTCATTTCATATATAGTTTTTTGCAGTAAGCTGAAGAGGATTCTTCTTATGCATGGCAATGCCTGGTAGAGCATCAAAGTCTAAATCTTCCTTCTTCATTCCATCTGGCATTTGCCAATCAAATTTGTAAAGAAGATTAGCAAGTGCAAGCTCCACGGTCGAAATTCCCATATATATCCCTGGACAAATTCTTTGACCAGCACCAAATGGGATTAGCTCGAAGTTTTGTCCTTTCAGATCAATCGAATTGCCTATGAATCTATCGGGATCAAATTCTTCCGGGTTTTCCCAAGCTTCAGGATCTCTTCCTATCGCCCATGCGTTCACATAAACTACTGTTTTAGTTGGTATTTCATACCCTTCTAGGATACATTTTTCGGTTGTTTCTCTTTGTACTAGTAATGGAGCGGTTGGTTGCAATCTCATGGTTTCTTTTACAACGGCTTTAAGATACGACAATTTTTGAGCGATATCTTCATCTACAAAACCTTTGTTTCCTATTAGATTTCTGACTTCTTCTTGAGCTTTCTTCATTGCTTTTGGATTCTTCATTAAATAGGTCATGATCCAAATCACACTAGCCGAACCTGTGTCTGTGCCACCAACAAATACGTTCTGCAAAGAAAAAATATTAATGATTAGTGGTATAATTAAGAAATACATATGTATGAAGCTATATATATATAAATATATATAAATGAAGTTGAATAATTAATATATCTTGAACTATACAAATAGATACCATGAGCACTCCTTTGATGTGATCCATAGTAAGATCAATTTTAAATAAACGTTCTTTCTGAAGTTGAAGTAAAACATCAAGGATATCCTCCTGTTCTGTCTTTAGCCTGTTTGCATCCAAATGTTCATTGATGAGTTCTTGGTAGAACGTATCAAAGTTCTTGAAATTCTTTTCGAGACGTGAGATCAATCCCGTAAACCTATCAATCCACCCCATGAATGGAAAATGATCTGAAAAGAATAAGCTTGTGAACATGGCTTGAGTTTCATTAAGTAGGGCTTGAAATCTACTTCTTTCAATTCCTTCATCTTCATACCTCTTCCCAAAAGCAACTTTACAAATAATAGTACTTGTAAGAGAAATCATCAACTCACTTAAATTTACAGGCTTACTGGCAACAACTGATTTTGATATCTTCTCCATCATCCGAGAAACTTCATCTTCTCAAATGGGACGAAATCGCTGCACTCTAATAGAGTTGAAGAGATGAACAACACATATTTTTCTCATCTCTCTCCAATAATCATTATAGGGTGCAAAAGCCAAATCTAAGCCATTATAAGACAACTTTTGTTGGCCAACCAAAGAAGGCCTACTACAAAAATGAAGATCATGAGTCTTCATGACCTCTTTAGCCATTTTTGCAGAGGAAACAACTAGGGTAGGCATGTTACCTAGACGCAGCGACATGAGAGGACCATACTCTTTAGAGAGCTTCCAGAGATACTGGTGAAGTTTGGAGGTATCAAGCTGATGTAAGTTGCCGATTAGAGGAAGGCCTTTTGGTCCAGGAGGCAAACGAACACTAGTTTTGGTAGTACTTCTTTTGTGTATTTGGAATATGAAAAAAATGAAGATAGGGAGAGAAAGAAGGATGATAATCAAAGCCATAATAGGTTAACTTTGGAGCTATGGCCAATAGTATTGCAATTACTGCAAATGAAGAATCTCTATAAATAGAAGATTTAAGCGTGCGTGATGTATTTTCTTTTATGTTTTGGTGTTATTTGATTTTTATTTTTATTTTAAATATATAAATTCGGGATTTTTTTTAGAGAGGGGGAAGACTCAAACCCTTGACCTCATGGTGTAGGTGTAAGAAATTTACCACCAGATCAATCTCATCTTGTCAGTGTCTCCTAGAACAAATGAAAAAATGCCAATCAATCAATTCAGGCTGGACGCCACTTCTAAGTTCTAATACCTACTACATAAATAAAATCATTTTCTTTCATTTTCTAAATATTTTCAAAATCTTCTTCTTTAGGTATTTGTAACTTTGAATTCAATTGATTGTTATAATAAAGAAGTTTCATAAATTGGACTGTCTTTTTTTCGAACGTCACTTTATTAGGGCCGGCTGGCTGATGCCTTAGGAAGCTTAGGCCTATTTTTTTTTTTTTTTTGAAAAGATAAATATTATTAAAGCCCGAAGGCAAAGGGGAACACCCCAAACAGCAACAAAGAGGAAGAGAAACAGGCCCCAAACAGGGGAACACCCACCCACAAAAACAAAGAAACAGCCCCCAAAACAGAGGAACACCCACCAAACCAGAAAAAAGCAAAAGCAAACAACCCTGGGAGCAAACTTCTTCCACTTAAATTGACTGGTTCAAATTACTGGTTCACAGCGATATCTTTTCAATCACACAGGACAAAGCACTGTAATGGAGTGGAGTAGAAGAGATGAGATGGCTCTTCAGGCTGCAGACAACTTCAAAAGTATTACAATATTTCAAGATTCCACAATCTCTTATTTAATTTGTCGGCCAATTCTTGTACTTGCTCTTTAAATAAAGTCATTTTCTAATTATTTTAAAAATATTTTTCTTTAAATTCAATTAATTGTTATAACAAGAAGTTTCATAAATTGAACTATTTTTTTCTACCGTCTCTTTCTTAAATATGGTTAAATTACAAAACTTAGGTAATTGATGTGGCAATGGAGTAGATATGGCTAAATTACATAAAATCCAAGTAGACTGCATTTGCAATATCAATTCAGGTTAGGAGAAGTTCGTGGGCATTTCTTGTACTCATTGTGAAAAAGATTCGCTTCTATCATCCGTGAGAGTTTTTTAATTTTTTGAACGATTATTTATTAGGCTAATTGGCACGGATACCCCCTGAACTATACCCGAATTTGCACCTTACCCCCTGAACTTTTTTTTTCGGCATTAAACCACCTAAACTCTCCGAAATTTGCAATTGTTAACGGAAATCCAACGGAACCCTAATTCCATCTAGGAAAATTATACTAAGCTCCCCTGATTATATATATAATTATATTAAACCCAAAAAAATATAATAATATTACCCGAATACCTCTCTGACCAAATTTTAAAAATAAAAATTTAAAATTTAAAATTGAAATAATGGTTAAATAATAATAAAATTTTGAATTTTATTATAAAGACAATAAAATAAATACAGAAATGAAAAAATTAAATTGATTTAATAATTATTAAATTATCTTTTTTTTTTTTTTAAATATCCCTAAATATAAACCCATATAAATATTTAAATTATTAAAGAAAAATAAAATAATGGTTAAATAATAATACAATCCCCTTTCAATAATAATAATAATAATAATAATAATAATAATAATAATAAAATTCTTATATTTTTTTATAAAGACAATTAAATAAATAGAGAAATGAAAAAAATCTCTATTTATTTAATTGTCTTTATAAAATTATTATTATTATTATTATTATTATTATTATTTAAAATTTAGAATTTAATAATGGTTAAATAATAATAAAATTCTAAATTTTATTATAAAGATAATTAAATAAATAGAGAAATGAAAAAAATAAATTGATTTAACAATTATTTAAATTATCTTTTTATTTAAATATCCCTAAATATAAAAACCTAGATAAATATATAAATTATTTAAGAAAAATAAAAATAATGGTTAAATAATAATACAATTCCCTTTCAAAAAAAAAAAAAATACAAATATGATTTTTTTAATAAAGAAAATAAAATTTAAAAAAATTAAAACATCTTTAAAATCTCAATCATCCATAGGGATGGCAACAAGTCGGGTTCGGGCGGGTTTTGCAAAATCCAAACCCGCACCCAAGAAGATTTTCAGCACCCACGCCCACCCGTGAACCCGCGAAAATAAACGGGTTCGGGTTTGGGTTTCACCCGCGGGTTTTATGCGGGTTAGCGGGTTCACGGGTCACACCCACCAACCCGCAAAATATATTAATTTATAAATATTTAATATTTAATTATATTTTTATATATACAATACATAACTCCTCTTTATTTATAATATATTATGGAGAATTACAAATACAATAATATAAAGCACTACCAAGAAAAACTCCAAATGGATCTCCAAAGACAAAACAAATAAGTAAGCATGATGTTTCATAAGAGTAAAACCAACAAGTGTAACCTATCATTAGCTATATATAAATGAGAGTTGAGAATTGTAATTCTCAAACTTAAAATGAGTGGAGTTTTTATATTTTATTCTCTATATGGTTAAAAAGGTTTAATTGGAGTTTAAATTTATAATATTTTAAATAATAAATACTATATAATTTTTATTTATATGGGTTCGCGGGTTCACCCGCGGGTTCGTTTTCCCAACCCACACCCGCACCCAAACCCATTGGGTTTTTATTTATACGGGTCATAAATTCACCACCCAAACCCGACCCTACAGGGTCGAGTTTGGGCGGGTGCCCATGGGTGCGGGTCAAATTGCCATCCCTAATCATCCATCTCATAGATGGACGGTGGAGAAATATTTATTAAAACAAATTCAAATAAAAAAAAATATTTTTTTGAAATAGATTGATTTATCTCAATTACAAAATAATAATAATAATACAAATACAAAATTTAAAAAATTGAAAATCAATCCAATTAAAAGCACATATAGAAGAATTAAAAATTAAATATTTTATTTTAAATTTACTGGGTGTTGGAAATTTAAATTTTTTATTTTCTTTAGAGAAGGAAAATTTTTAAGGATTGGATGGAGAAACAGGTGTTCGAAGTTCATTTAAAAATATTTATTCGAAATTTTTTATTTTAAGGATTTCTCTTCTCTATGTTCATTAATTTAAAAAATTAATTTAAAAAACACATTTCACAAACCAATAAAAGAAATCTAATTATAAAAAAATAAAATTAAAAAAAATAAAAAGAAGAAGAAGAAGAACATTGATGGATCTTCATATCTTCATTAATGGAGAAACTTATTATTTTATGTTTTTTGTAATTGAGATCAATCAATCTATTTTTAAAATGTTTTTTTTTTTAATTTGAATTTCTTTTAATAAATATTTCTCCACCGTCCATCTATGAGATGGATGGTAGAGATTTTAAAGATGTTTTAATTTCTTAAGATTTTATTTTCTTTATTAAAAAAAAAAATAAGAATTGTATTATTATTATTATTATTATTGAAAGGGGATTGTATTATTATTTAACCATTATTCTTAAATAATTTAAATATTTATATGGGTTTTATATTTAGTGACATTTAAATAAAAAAGATAATTTAATAATTGTTAAATCAATTTAATTTTTTCATTTCTATATTTATTTTATTGTCTTTATAATAAAATTCAAAATTTTATTATTATTTAACCATTATTTCAATTTTAAATTTTAAATTTTTATTTTTAAAATTTGGTCAGAGGGGTATTCGGGTAATATTATTATATATTTTTTGGGTTTAATACAATTATATATATAATCAGGGGAGCTTAGTGTAATTTTCCTAGACGGAATTAGGGTTCCGTTGGATTTCCGTTAACAATTGCAAATTTCGGAGAGTTTAGGGGGTTTAATGCCGAAAAAAAAAGTTCAGGGGGTAAGGTGCAAATTCGGGTATAGTTCAGGGGGTATCCGTGCCAATTAGCCTATTTATTAAAACAGAGGCAAACAGCCATCATCCGTGAGAGTTGGAAGCTATATTTACCAAACTTAGGTAGTCTAATCCTTTACTAATTGAGAATTAAAATAAGCTAAATGTAATTTAAATTTTGATTTGTTTATATTTACAAAAACAAGTTGCGTAATTTGATTCCCTTCCAATTTAATTTTGAATTAATAAACCACCTCTTAACTGAAATTATTTGAATGGCTGTGGAGTCTAAAATAATATATTGAAGTATATTATAGTGGTTCTCTCCTATGTTGGCTTCAACAGATGTCGGAGAAAATCCCATAACAACCACGCGTAATGAACTAATGATGCAATATCAACCATTTGCAAGTGGATTATGAAATGATGTACTTGCAAAAAAATATCTGAAAAAAAAGGTGTATATAAAGATCATGTATTTTGTATTAAACATACAATTAATTAATTTATAAAACTATATCAACCTCTGAGTGGGTTCATGCGTTAGAGAGCTGTTAAATCCCTCCCCAATCGCTTATAAGTATCCACAATAAGTCAACAACCAATCAAGAAAATTCTCAAAGAACAAAAAAATACAATAGATATGATCGAACTAATTAATTTGAACATTTAAAGAAGTACAAACGAAAGATTTGGGATTATTTCGAAGGGATTCTACGTGTGTGTATATATATATATATAGAGAGAGAGAGAGAGAGAGAGAGATAATATAACAAGCTATGCCTATTTCATGTATATAGTACTTAATTACATACGTAGCTCAGCTGGTAGATGGACGAGTTTGGGGTTTGAGAAAATGACTTCCAGTCAACGGCTCGAATCCTACCAATGACGAAAGCTTTCCAAAAAAAATCTGGTCTGAAATTAATAGATATATATATATATATAATACTTAATTACATACATAAAATACAAATTCTTTTGGATCATTCATACATTGTTGTTTGCCATAAGCCGAAGAGGATTCTTCTTATGCATGATAAAGCCTGGTAGAACATCAAAGTCCAACTCTTCCGTCTTCATTTCATCGGGCATTTGCCAATCGAATTTGTAAAGAAGATTAGCAAGTGCAAGTTCAACTGTCGAAATTCCCATATGCATCCCTAGACAAACTCTTCGACCAGCACCGAATGGGATTAGCTTGAAGTTTTGTCCTTTCACGTCGATAGATTTGCCTACAAATCTCTCAGGATCAAATTCTTCCGGGTTATCCCAAGATTCGGGATCTCTTCATATTGCCCATGCGTTCACAAAAACTTTCATCTTAGTTGGTATTTCGTATCCATCTATGATGCATTTATCAGTTGTTTCTCTTGGTACCGAGCCCACAGCCCAGGCGCCCAACAACACCAAACGCAAACAAAAAAACCCAAAAGCAACACAAAAAAGCCAAACCCCAGCTAGCAAGAAAACAAAGAGAACCAGCCCTGGAGAAGAAAACAGAGAAAAACAGAGACAGAAAACAGCAGAAGAACAACCCAAAGGAGCCGAAGAGACAACAACAGCAGGCGGCCACCGAAACAGCAAGCTAACCAAACTCCCACACTAGAATATAATAGTTTTTGAACATCATCTTCATCTACAAAACCTTTGTTTTCTATTAAATTTATGATTTCCACTTGAGCTTTCTTCATTGCCTTTGGATTCTTCATTAAGTATGTCATGGCCCAAACTAGACTTGCTGAACCCGTGTCTGTGCTGTTGGTGGGATGAGAAGGTTTGAGGTCACTTGTGGTGCACTTCTAAGAGAAAAAACGAACACTTAAAAAGAAAGGAGATGCTTTCAAACTTTTATTTCTCTCTAATTTTCTTACACCACTCTACACATTACAACACAATCTGAATCCCTTTATATAGGGAAATAAGATGAGATACAAACAAACCAAAATAAATGCAGAGCAATAAAAACGATCGGGTTGTAGCTGGGAGATGGGAGATGGAAGACGGTAGTTGGGAGATGGCTAGTTGAGGAAATTTCTTTGGACGGTGACTATTGTCAACAATGGCTACTTCTAGAATTTGGTTCTGCTGGAAGGTGAAGGTGGCTGACTGATCAAGTTTAATTTCCAACATCCCCCCTTAAACTTGACTCTCCATGTTTCATCATACCGAACATTGTCTTTAATCTTGAAAACACGTCATGTTTGACTGGCTTGGTAAAAATATCAGCAGCTTGATCATATGTCCTACAAGAGACTAGTTCCACCTCTTTATTCTTCACATGCTCTCTGATGAAATGATACCGCGTATCAATATGTTTGCTCCTTTCATGGAATACTGGATTCTTTGCTAGTGCAATCACTGACCGATTGTCGATGTAAACCTCTGTGGGATTAACTTGTGGAAATCCCAAGTACTGCAACACATTCTTGATCCAGATACCATGACAAATAACTGAGCAGGCAGCAACATACTCAGCTTCACATGATGACAATGTCACAATAGCTTGCTTTTTGGATGACCATGTGAACGCTGTATCTCCCATAAAAAAACGTAAAACCCGTTGTGCTTTTACGTTCATCCAGATCTCTTCCCCAATCACTATCTGAATAGCTAATCAACCTGCAATCTTCACATTTGGTATATAAAATACCATTATTAATAGTACCTTTTATGTAACGGAGTATTCTCTTTGCTGCATTCAGGTGAGATTGGTCAGGAGTCTCCATGTATCTGCTGACTAGTCCAACTCTATAGAGTATATCTGGCCTAGTACATGTCAAGTATCTTAAGCTTCCAACCAAGCTCTTGAAATAGGTTGGATCAACATTTCCTCTTTCATGAGAGAGAGAGTCTCTTGAGATGGATTTCACTGAGGAGGAAGTGGGAGTCGCCTTAAATAGTTGTGATGGGAATAAGGCTCCGGGTCCAGACGGGTTAAACCTCAATTTTTTTTAAGGTTAACTGGGAGGCTATTAAGAAGGATTTATGGAGTTTTTCAAGGAATTTCATAGGGATGAGAGTAAGATTAAAGTTCTCAATAACACTTTTTTGGCTCTGATTCCGAAAATTGCCAAACCGGAGTCCTTGAAGGATTTCAGGCCTATTAGTTTGGTTGGTGCTTGCTACAAGGTGGTTGCAAAAGTGTTGGCCAATCGTATTAAAAGGGTTATGGGTTATGTGATTGGGGATTTTCAAATGGCTTTTATTAAAAATCGTCAAATTCTGGATAGTTTCGTGATTGCGGAGGAGGTTATTCATAGGTGGAGGAAGAACAATGAAGGAGGTCTTATGGTTAAATTAGATTTTGAGAGGGCCTATGATAGTGTGGATCACGGGTTTTTAGATGATATGTTGGAAGGTATAGGCTTCGGTGATAGATGGAGGAATTGGATTGGGGAATACATCTCCTCTCCAATGATTTCGGTTTTAGTGAATGGTAGTCCGACTCATCGTTTTAGTATCGAGAGAGGGTTGAGATAGGGGGATCCACTCTCCCCTTTTCTTTTCAACATAGTAGCGGAAGGTCTGAGTGCACTTCTTATAAAGGCAACTGAGTTGGATATGTTGAAAGGGGAAGTGTTTGGTAGAAATGGGGTGCATGTGAACCACCTTCAATTTGCCGATGACACTATAGTCTTCCTCAAACCGTGTGTTTCCTATGTGTTGAATTTGAAGAGAATTTTACGGTGTTTCGAACTAGCTTCGGGTTTGAAGATTAACTTCTACAAATCTTGTGTTGTTAGAGTTGGGAAATGTTTTAATCAAGAGGAAAATTGGGCGGATTTGCTTAAGTGTAGGAAAGTAAATCTTCCTATTGTGTATTTAGGCCTCCCTTTAGGTGCGAGACCTTTTTCCAAGGCTTTTTGGAATCCGGTAGTGGAATCTATTGAGAACCGGTTGGCTCCTTGGAAGAGGAAGTTTCTTTCCAAAGCAGACAGATTAGTGTTGATTAAATCCGTTCTTAGTAGTATTCCGGCGTACTACATGTCGGTTTTTAAAATGCCAGTGGGGGGTGGCTATGAGGATAGAAAAAATCCATAGGGGGTTCTTATGGGGTGATGGGATCGAAAAAAGAAAGTTACATGCGGTTGACTGGACTACGGTGTGTCTTAGTAAGAAGAATGGCGGCCTTGGGTTTGGTAGAATTATGGACAAGAATATTAGCTTGTTATCAAAGTGGATTTGGAGATTCGGGGCAGAAAATGCGCCTCTATGGAAACGAGTGGTTTGTGCCAAGTATGGGATTGCTAATGAGAGAATCAGATGGGATTGGCAATGTTCTACGGCTGCGTCTTTCTTTGTCAGGACTGTGGCTAAGCTTTTCAATTCAGGTTTTTTGTCGGCTAAGGTGATTGAGGTGGGCTTTAAGGTGATTATTAGGAAGGGTGATAAAACCAGATTTTGGCAAGATATTATGGTGGATTCGAAACCTTTGTGGGCTGCTTTCCCCAGAATTTTTGCCTTGTCCTTATGCAAGGAAGGCTATGTTGCTGATTTTAGGCAGTGGTGTGATGATAGGTGGGCTTGGGATGTGAGGTTGAGAAGACAACCTTTTGACTGGGAGATGATTCAGTGGAATTGTTTCATCAAGTGTCTGGAGGGTATTGTTGTTCGTAAGCTTTTTAATGACACTTTGGCTTGGGGCTTTATTCCTTCGGGGTTGTTCTCTGTTTCTTCTTTTCGGCGGGCTCTTGAAGATTTCCAAAGGGAGGAGATTATGGCTTCCAAGCTTCCCTGGAAAGGGATTTGTCCCCCTAAAGTTGAGATGTTCTTATGGCAACTTCTTCGGGGGAGGATTATGGTGGGTGAAGTGCTCCAAAAATTTGGGATGAACATGGTGTTGAATTGTAGGCTGTGTAACAATAATAGTGAGATCTGAGTTCATGTGTTTCTGATGTGCCCGTGGTCTTGGAAGCTTTGGTCGAATTGTATGAAGTGGTGGAATGTCCACTGTTGCATTTCTGGTTCTTTTAAGGAATGGTGGGACGGTTGAGAGAGTTTAGTGCCTTCTTTGAAGTGTTCAAGGGCGTGGGATCTGTTGTTTTTTGCTGTGGCTTGGACTATTTGGGAGGCAAGAAACCAAGTGGTGTTTGGGGGAAAGGAGGTCAATGTGATGCAAGCTTCGGATATGGTAAAGTTTAGAGTGGCTTGGTGGTTCAAAAACCACGGTAAGGGCTCTACGGATCCTTTGACGTTGATCTTATTGGACATCAAGGACAGGTGTGTTGATCCAATTTCTTCTAAACCTCGGAAGGAGGAGACGAGATCTGTTCCGATTGTTTCTGGGCTTGTTTATAATGTGGATGGTTCTGCCCTTGGGAATCCTGGCCAGGCTGGTATGGGGGTGGGGGGTTTGAAGGAAGCCAATGGCAAAGTTCTCTGCATGTTTTCTTTGAGTTTAGGCTTGACTGATCCTATTTCTGCTGAGGTTCTTACTATTAAAAAAGCTTGCGACCTCGTTTCTTCGACCAGTTTGCTGCTTGGTCGTCAAGTGGAGATTATAAGTGATTCTAAAACGGCTGTTACTTGGATTCAAAGCAAGGGGATTGGCAACCTGAAACTGGTGAAGGAAATTTATGATATTAGGAGTTTTTTGGTTAATTATGGCAGCTGCATTTCCTTTCGTTCAAGAGCTACAAATGGCTTTGCGGATAATCTTGCGAAAAGAGGGGCGAGATTGTGTGGGGATTTTGTGGAATGGAGTGAGATCATTTGAGCTCTTGTTGTGTCTATTTTGGTGGCGCTTTCTTTTTTGGGTTTGTTTGTGAGGGCTGCGGGTTCTTTCCCCTGTTTTTCTTCCTTTGTTTTTTTTTTCTCTGTTTTGTTTCTGCTGTTCTCTGTTGGTTTTTGCGCCTTCTGGGGTGTTGTTCGTTCTGTTGGCTTGCTTGGGTGTGGGCTTTGCTCTGTTTGGGGCTTGTTTTTGTTGCCTTTGTGCCCTCTGTGGCTCTTAATAAATTCCCGTTTCAAAAAAAACATTTCATCTTTCATTCTTTCTTAACTTTAATCCTATTTCCACTGGAGTTGTGACAGGATTGCATTTTTCCATACCAAATCTTTTCAGAATTTCTTTTGCATAAATACTCTAGGAGATGAAAATACCTTTTTCGCTTTGCACAACTTCAATACCGAGAAAATGAGCCATTTGACCAATGTCAGTCATCTCAAATTCTGTCACTATTCTCCTCTTGAAATCTTCAAACATGGCTGGATTGTTCCCGGTGAAGATCAAGTCATCAACGTATAGGCATGCGTATAACAAGCTTCCGTTAGTCTCCTTCTTCATATACAGTGCATGCTCATACGGACATTTCTCAAATCTATTCTTTTGGAAGTAATCATCAATCCTCCTGTTCCATGCACGAGGTGCTTGCTTCAAACCATAGAGGGATTTCTTCAGTTTGCACACTTTATCTTCTTTGCCTTTCTTCGCATATCCAGGTGGTTGTTCCACATAGATTTCTTCTTCAAGAAAGTCTTTCAGGAATACTAACTTTACGTCAAGTTGGTAAATTTTCCAACTTTTCTGGGCTGCCAATGATATTAGCAATCTGATAGTCTCTAGTCTGGCAACCGGGACAAAGACTTCTCCGTAATCAACTCCTTCCTTCTGTTTATAGCCTTTTGCTACAAGTCTTGCTTTGTATCTCTGGACTTCTCCTTTCGCATTTCTCTTGGTCTTGTAGACCCATTTCACTCCGATGGTTTTTCGGCCTTTTGGAATATTAGTCAACTCCCATGTCTTGTTCTTTTCAATTGATTGAATCTCTTCATCCATTGCACTTCTCCATTTTTCTTCATGGTTAGCCTCTTCAAAGCTAACTGGATCACTTGTCATCAACAGACAATACATAGTAATATCTTCTTCCACTTGTTCTGTATTTTCATACAGATCTTCTAAGCTACGTGTCCCTTTAGGCCTCATATCTGGAAATTCACTTTCAATTGATAATGTAGCATCATACCTTTGTGGTGAAGGGGAACCACGTTGAGGAGTCTGCTGATCTCTGGGTATTTGTGGCTCTGTAACCACTTCTCTCCTTTCTTCTTCATGTATCAACTCTGCACTTCTGGAAGCTTTGGTTTGATCCCAATTCCAGGATTCATTTTCTTCAAAAATGACATCCCTACTGAAGATTACTTTATTGGTGACAGGGTTGTATAGCCGGTACCCCATAGTTCTATCACCGTATCCAACAAGGATACACTTCTCTCTTTTATCTTCAAGCTTGGTTGTTCTCGCTTCTAGGACCTTGATGTAGGCAATGGAGCCAAAAACTCTAAGGTGGCTCACACTTGGCTTGTGAGTGCTCCATGCTTCTTGCGGTGTCTTTGTATCAAAATTCTTCGTGGGACATCTGTTTTGTAGATATACTACACACAAGACTGCTTCGGCCCAAAAACTTTTAGGCATGTTTTTATCCTTTAACATGCTTCTGACCATGTTAAGGATTGTTCGATTCTTCCTTTCAGCTACACCGTTTAACTGAGGAGTATAAGCTAGTGTAAACTGATGTCTGATTCCTTATTGCTTAAGGAATTCCTAGAAAGCACCTGCAATGTATTCTCCACCTTGATCTAATCTCAGTGTTTTGATATAATAACCACTCTGCTTCTTCACAAGAGTTTTGAACTCCTTGAAATAACCAAATACTTCAGACTTCTTTTTTAGGAAATAGACTCAAGTCTTCCTGCTGTAGTCGTCAATGAAGGTAAGGAAGTATTGATTCTGTCCATTTGATACCGGCGTCAATGGACCACACACATCTGTGTGAACGAGCTCAAGTGGCATGGTTGCTTTCCAATTTGCCTCCTTTTCGAAGCTATTTCTGTGTTGTTTACTAAGAACACAGCTTTCACACATCTCATTTGGGTGATGGATGTTTGGCAATCCTTTCACCATCTTCTTACTTCCCAGTTGCTTTAAACTTTCAAAATTGAGATGTCCATACCTGAGATGCCACAACCAGTCTTTGTCATCGATGATAGCTGTCAAACACCTTGGCATATCAAGATGAATTTCGAGAAGAAACATCCTGTTCTTTATCATCTGGACTCGAGTAACCAGCTTTTCTCGAACATCTATAATGGTGAGTTGTATATTTTGAAGGCTAATATGATAGCCTTTCTCCAAGAGTTGTCTGACACTTAGGATGTCTGTTTTCATGTCTGGAACATAATAAACATTGGAGATGAAAGCATGATCTCCATTCTTCTGCTTGATCATGACATCTCCTCTTCCTTGGACAGAGATTTTAGAGAGGTCGCCAAATGAGATTTCTTCTTGAACTTTCTCATCAAGTTCAGTGAACAAGTCTTTCTTGCCAGTCATATGATTGCTGGCTCCAGAATCAAGAAACCAAACATTTTGATTTTGATAGGTTGAGTTGTGTGCCATCAACATCAACGATTCTCCTTCAACTTGCTCTTTCTCTGCGAAGTTAGAATTTTCATTTACCTCATTTGGGTTGCCTCTGCACTCGTTGCTGTAGTGGCCATATTTGTGGCAGTTATAGCATTGAACATTTCTTTTGTCAACATTCAGACGATTGTTGTAACTGTCTCTTCTTCCTCGTCCTCTTCCTCGTGGGACATAGTTCTGTTGTCCACGTCCTCCTCTATTTGTATCTCTTCCTCATCTGCCTCTACCTTTGGTTTCGGCATTTCCAAAACCTCTTCCACGAGATCCTCTACCTCATTCTCTTCCTTGTTGTAAGGTCCCCCCTTGCTCGTATCTTTTCTCATTGAGAGAGAGCTTTGATTGAAGAGCTTGCTCCAACACTCTGTCGTCACTTCTTTTACTGACTTTCTGCTAATGGGATTGCAATGATCCCACTAGTTCTTTAACAGATATCATCTCTAGATCTTTTGTTTCTTCCAGGGCCACAACTATAAAATTAAACTTTGGATCTAATGATCGTAAAATTTTCTCCAAAATTCTCATGTCTACGAGAGTTTCTCCATTTCTTCTTAGCTGATTCGCAACGACCATAACTCGTGTATAGAACTCAGCAATGGACTCATTAGATTTCATTCTTAGAGATTCGAATTCACCTCGTAGAGTTTGAAGACGGATCCTTTTCACTTTGTCAGCACCTTTGTAGATCTTCTGAAGGGTGTCCTAGACTTTTTTTGACGACTTGCAGGATGCTATGATCTCGAATGTGGCTTTATCTAGTCCTTGATAGATTATGGACTTTGCTTTACAATCCCTCTTTCGATATGCTTTGAGAGTTGTTGTTTGAGCTTCTGTCAGGGTTCCTTTAGCTTCTTTGGATGCGGGTTCTATGTATCCATCTTCCACAATATCCATAACGTCTTGAGAACCTAGTAGGGCTCTCATTTGTATGCACCAATTGTCATAGTTGTCTTTGGTGAGTTTCAGGATGACAACTTGAGCGTTTCCATTGGCCATCGAGCTTGAAGTGCTTAGAATACAAATCTGGAGTCTAAATTTGCAAAAACAGAGTGCACGATTGCGTCCGTAATGATCCAAAACTTTGGAAACCAGTCCGAGTTTGTCACAAAACGAGTTCGGAAGCGTCCGAAATGAGCGGTCAAACTTTGGCAAAAGTCAACCAAAGATAACGGAATATTCCTTTTCTGACGGAATATTCTATCCGTTATAATGGCGTTAGTGACGTCAGCAGAGAATATTGTCGGGTCACGAACCAGGTGAGTTCACCGGATCTCGTGTCGGATCGGATCTGATGGACCGGGTCGGATATGCGGAATGGGTGAAGAAGACGACTGGCGCGTGTTGGTGACGCGTCAGAGGGTTGCTGCGCGTGGACGGCGCGTGAATTCACTCTCCAATTTTAGACGGCGCCTGTAGTCTCTCTGTAGCTCCGATTTGGGTGAAATTTTCACCGTTGCACTCCTTACGACTAGTAAAACACACTGGTATGCTCAAATATCTGTTTTGAGCACTTTGATTTCTGGGCCAATTTGGCTTTGGCCTCTGTTTCTCGAATTTCTGGTTCTCCTGGGCTCTGATACCACTGTTGGTGGGATGGGAGGGTTTGAGGTCACTTGTGGTGCACCTCTGAGAGAAAAAACGAACACTCAAAAAAAAAGGAGAAGCTTTCAAACTTTTATTTCTCTCTAATTTTTTTACACCACTCCACACATTACAACACAATCTGAATCCCTTTATATAGGGAAATAAGATGAGATACAAACAAACCAAAATAAATGCAAAGCAATAAAAACGATCAGGTTGCAGCTGGGAGATGGAAGATGGCAGTTGGGAGATGCCTAGTTGAGGAAATTTCTTTGGACGGTGACTATTGTCAACGATGGCTGCTTCTAGAATTTGGTTCTGCTGGAAGGTGAAGGTGGCTGACTGATCAAGTTTAATTTCCAACATGTGCCAACAACAAATATGATGAATACGATGAATCTGGCCCAGCTATTGTACACCGGAAGTGCTTTTAAAAAGGGTGACAATTCTTGGCAAGTCAAGGTCTTCTTCACCAATTGGTGGTCTTGTGTCATATGTGAGTTCATCGGTGTGAGCTGTAACATGAGTAATATTCGTAGTTTCAGAGATTTTATGTTGCAGGCCAATATTCTTGATATTCCGCTTCATGGTTCGGCGTTCACTTGGTCGAATAATAGAGTTAGTCAAGCGTGGGCTAGGCTGGACAGGTTTTTGCTCTCGCCTTCTATTTTATTGTGACTTCCGAAGTTAATCCAAAAGAGTCTCCCAAGGTGCCTCTCGGACCATAATCCGATTTTGCTGTCTGATGAGTTGAGAAATTGGGGGCCAAGCCCTTTTAGATTTTGTAATTGGTGGCTTGAGGAGAAAGAGATGATGAAAGAAGCCATCACTGGTTGGAAGGGCTGCAATAGGTCAGGTTCGATGGGGTGTTCTTTTTAGTAAAGCTAAGGCGGCTAAAATTTCGCTGAAAAAATGGTTGAAGTCTTCTAAGGGGCTGTCGTTGGACTCAAAAGAAGTAGAAAGACAATTAGGAGAGGTGGATGCTAAGGCTGAAATTTGGGGATGGACTGATCAATCTAGGTTGGAACGGCAAGGTCTAATGGAAGAATTATGGAAGAGAATGAGAAGAGAAGAAATAGCATGGAAACAGAAGTCGCGGATCACTTGGCTTCGAGAGGGAGACAAGAATACTTCTTTTTTTCATAGTATTGCAAATGGTAGGAAGAGGAGAAATTTTATTTCTGAGCTTGTGATTGATGGGGCTGTGACTTCGGATGTTAGTGCTATTAGAGATGGGGTTGTTAAATTTTTTAAAAATCATTTAAAAAAAGATGAGTGGCTTAGACCGAATTTGTCTTGGGAGGGTATTCGGAAAATTTCGGTGGATGATATGAATGAGTTAGAGAAGGAGTTTTCGGTGGAGGAAGTTGTTTTGGCTCTTTCATGTTGTGACGGTGACAAAGCCCCGGGCCCGGATGGGTTCAATTTGAACTTCATAAAAGCTCATTGGGAAGATATTCAAGTGGATTTCATGAATTTCCTTCACGATTTTCATTCGGGTAGATCGTCAGTTAAAGAGCTCAATAATACTTTCGTGGCTCTTATCCCTAAGGTTGGGAAGCCGGTGATGATTAAGGATTATAGACCGATTTGCCTAATTGGGTCTTTGTACAAGATCCTTTCGAAGGTCTTGGCTATTCGTTTAAAAAAGGTTATGAATTCGATTATTGGGGAAACTCAGATGGCCTTTGTGGCTAATCGTCAGATTGCGGATTCGTTTGTGATTGCAGAAGAGGTCATTAACAAATGGAAAGGAGATAAAGAAGGGGGTTTATTAGTTAAATTGGACTTCGAAAAGGCCTACGACTGTATTGACCATGATTATTTGGATCACATGATGGAGGGTATGGGTTTTGGGGAAAAATGGCGTGGGTGGATTAAGGAGTGTATCTCTACTTCGTGTTTAGCCATTTTGGTGAACGGCTGCCCTTCTTCTCAAGTGGTCATGGAAAAAGGTCTCAGACAAGGTGACCCCATTTCGCCTCTCCTTTTTAACATTGCAGTGGAGGGGTTGAATAGTTTGTTTCAGAAAGCGAGTAGAATTGGATTGATTGAAGGGGAACGCTTTGTTGATGGTTCGGTCCATATTACACATCTCCAATTCGCGGACGATACAATTCTGTTTCTCAAACAACGGATGGAGTATGCCCTTAATGCTAAAAGAATCCTAAGGTGTTTTGAGTTAGTGTCTGGGCTTCGTATCAATTTCCACAAATCGTGTGTGGTGCAAGTGGGTACTAAGGCGGATTTACTATCTCCTAGATGGGCCGCTGCTTTCAATTGTAAACAAGCTTCGCTGCCTATTAAATACCTCGGTTTCCAGCTTGGGGGTAGACCCGGGAGGTTGAGTTTTTGGAATAATCTCGTTGCCAAAATTGAGAATCGTTTAACGCCTTGGAGGAGGAGATTTCTGTCTAAAGGGGGAAGACTCGTTCTTATTAAATCCGTGCTTTCGAGCATCCCTACGTATTTCCTTGCTGTTTTTAAAATGCCTAGAGGAGTGATCAAGAAAATTGAGAAAATTCAAAGAGATTTTCTATGGGGTGATGGGGTGCTTAAAAGAAAATTTCATGCTGTTAATTGGGTGGATGTGTGTAAGAGGAAACATTTAGGTGGGCTGGGTATTGGGTGCTTAGCGGACAAAAATTCTGCTATGCTTGCTAAATGGTTGTGGAGGTTTAGCAAGGAGAACAAAGCTTTGTGGAGGAAAGTTATTTGTGCCAAGTATAAGATTGATACAAGTTTGCTTGTTTGTGATTGGCAGAGCCTGAAATCTCCTTCTTTCTTTGTGAAATCGCTCCAGGACCTGTTTATAGAAGGGTCTTTATCGGCTGCTGTCTTAAAGAAAGGATTTGTTCTGGTTGTGGGAAATGGGAGGAGATTGCAGCTGTGGTCAGATTTTCAGGTTGAAGGGAGACCTTTATCGAGGGCCTTTCCAAGATGTTATGCGTTGGATGTCCTGAAGACAGGGGTGGTGCAGAATTTTGGTTATTGGATGGAGGATAAATGGGTATGGAACGTCGAAACGCGGAGACCTTGTTTTGATTGGGAAATGGAACAATGGAGAGTTTTCGTGACTTACCTGAATTGTATCCATATTAGGCGGGATGTAAAAGATAGAATGGCCTGGTCATTTGATATCAATGGTGGTTTTTCTGTTAAGTCATTCACAAAGAAATTAGAAGACTCTTCGAACTTCAGAAATTTGGTTCCGGTTTTCCTTTGGAAAGGAATCTGTCCTCCCAAAATTGAATTCTTTTTGTGGCAGCTGTGGCGTGGGAGGATCTTGGTAAAGGAGGTTATTGCCAAGATGGGAATGCAGCAGATTTCGGGTTCTAATTGTGTGTTTTGTGCAAATGCGAGTGAATCGATTGATTATCTCTTCTTGCACTGTGGATGGACGTCCTCTCTGTGGAGAAATTGTATGGGGTGGTGGGATGTGCAGTGTTGTATGAACCTTTCGTTTAATGATTGGTTAGAAGGTTGGTATGGTCTTAGTCCTGGGTGCAAGCAGGATAGAGCTTGGTTTTCTATGTTTTGTGCTCTTGTTTGGACTGTTTGGGAGTGTAGAAATTTAAAAAATTTTGAAGACAAGAGCACTGAGTTGAGGCAAGCTACGGATTTGGTTAAATTTAGAACGGTTTGGTGGTTCAAGCATTTTGGCAAAGGTTCGCAAGAGTCGATTAATTCGTTGATCTTAAATTTGAGTGAGTTATGCGTTGACAAAAAGAAAGGTAAATTTGTTAAGATTGTGGATTGGATCCCTCCGGATCCGGATAAGCTTAAATTTAATGTGGATGGTTCGGCTTTGGGTAAACCCGGTCCTTCGGGTATTGGAGGTGTTCTTAGAGACTCGAGTGGTAAAATTCTTTGCCTTTTTTCGTTTCATTTAGGGATTCTGGATTCGAACATAGCTGAGCTCTTGGCTATCAAAAGAGCATCTGAGCTGATTTTTGAAAATCCGAAGCTGTCTGGATGCGCCATTGACATTGTCAGTGACTCGAAGGTGGCTGTTTCGTGGGTTAATCAAGGGGAGTTCGGGAATGTGGCTCTGATTAATGAGATTTACGACATCCGTGAGGTCCTTAAGGACCCGAGTCTCGTGAAGGTTGTGTTCGACTCAAGAATGTTTAATTCTTTTGCCGACAGTTTGGCTAAGATGGGAGCGAATCGGGTTGGGGATTTTGTTGAATGGGGCGATTTCTGAGTTCTGTTTTTGGTGTTTGTTTTTCTTTGCTGTTTCTTTTGGTTTTGTTGTGGCTGTCGGTCTGCGCTTGGGTTTTGGTTGTGGGGTTTTTTTGGGGTTTCTTTTTTCCTGCTCTTTTGTGGTGGTGTGCTGGCTGCCTTGTTTCTGTGTTCTTTTTGCTCCTCGGTGAGCTGTGGCTTTGGCCCTTAATACAAGTTCGTTTTTCAAAAAAAAATATGTGAGTTCAATTCGTTCGAGCTTTGGTTTATTTATACAGGAACGATATCGGTATATGTTTGGGATTTTAAGCTTGGAAATATTATGCCTTCTCACTAGGTTTTAGAAGCCAATTATTATTGGTAATGAGTGGCTGGGTTTGAAACTTGTTTGTAATTTTGTCTGCTTTGGTCTGTCATATTTTTTTTCATGTGGCCAAGAATGTTTTTAGGTGCGTTGTCTTCTTAGAACAGAATGTTGAGGTCTATTCCTCCCCTTTTGGGATTTTCAGTTTTCTTTATAACACGTGTAAGAGTATTTTATTTTTCAAAAAAAAAAAAAAACAAATACTTTCTACAAAGAGAAATATTAGATATAATTAAAGAATACATATTCATTTGAACTAGATATATAAATAGACACCATCAGCACTCCTTTTATGTGATCCATAGTTAGATCAATTTTGAATAAACGTTTTGTTCGAAGTTGAAGTAAAACATTGATGATATCATCTTGTTCAGATTTTGGTCTGTTTGAATCCAAATGTTCATCGATGAGTTCTTGGTAGAATGTATCGAAGTTCTTCAAATTCTTTTCGAGACGAGAGATCAATCCCGTGAACCTATCGATCCACCCCATGAATAGAAAATGATCCAAAAAGAAGAAGCTTGTGAACATGGCTTGAGTTTCATTAAGTAGAGCTTGGAATCTACTTCTTTCAACGCCTTCATCTTCATACCTCTTCCCAAAAGCAACTCTACAAATAATAGTGCTTGTAAGAGACATCACCAATTCACTTAAGTTTACCGGTTTAGAAGCAACAACTGATTTTGATATCTTCTCAATCATCCGAGAAACCTCATCTTCTCGAATGGGACAAAATCGCTGCACTCTAGTAGGGTTGAAGAGATGGACGACACATAGTTTCCTCATCTCTCTATAGTAATCATTATAGAGTGCGAAAGCCAAATCTAAGCCATTATAAGACAACTTTTGTTGGCCATGCAATGAAGGCCTACTACAAAAATGAAGATCATGAGTCTTCAAGACCTCTTTAGCCATTTTTTCAGAGGAAACAACTAGGGTTGGCACGAAACCAATATGTAGCGACATGAGAGGACCATATTCTTTAGAGAGCTTCCAGAGATACCGGTGAGGTTTCGAGTTATCAAGTTGGTGCAAGTTACCAATTAAAGGAAGACCTTTCGGTCCTGGAGGCAAACGAACACTAGTTTTGGTTTTGTATATTTGAAATAGAAAAAAGATGAAGATAGCGAGAGAAAGAAGGATGATCATAAGCAAAGCCATATATGTTAACTTTGGAACAACAAAGTATTGCAACTACTGCAAATGAAGAACCTCAAGTTGTGTAAATAAAAAATTGAGAAAATGTCAATATTCAGGTTATGGGGACGTTCCAGGATACTTTTTTTTTTTTAAACAGCAAAATGTATTTATTAAAATAGGGATCAAACCCCGAAGAAGAAAGAGTAGCATATACACAGTCCGCAAAAACAACCAAAACGAACCCAAAAACCAGTTCAGCTACATCAACCTTAAGGCTTTAGACAAGCAACTAGTGCAGCAACAAAACAAACTGAAAACAACATGTTACGTTCCAGGACACTTGTTGTACTTACTTACTCGTTTTCTCGGAAATTGAAGAAGACAAAGACAAATAGAGCCATTTTTTTCATTCTCTCTATTTTAACTTTTCTATGTAGTTCCAAAACGTGAAATTTTTTGTTTCCAAATTTAAAATGTTCGTCTATCGTGTGACGGTGGAGTAGATAGATATAGTTCAGTAAATAAATTCCAAACAGACTGCTGCATTTGTAGTATATTATTTATCAATCTCAAAAAAAAAAAAAAAAAAAAGGTTTGAATACAAGATTCTTGAAAACCCTAATTTTGTTCGACAACTTTCTCGAAAGAAGTTGAGCAATGGATAATATGGTGAATTTGGCTTTATCTCAGTCCTCTTTGTCTTCAATTATTTTTGCATGACACATGGAGGAAGATGGTCAATTCTGATGTAGCGGAAGCTCTTTCGAGAAAAACCTGTGTAAAACGATTAGAAACAACCTACTAACGTTCCGTTGATTTGCGAACAAATACCGGAAAATTAGGCTTTAATTCGTTGATTCACGAAGAATACCGAAATTGGAATAATTAGAGAAAACTCTAAATTTTATAAATAAAAAACTGAATGGCCAATTCGGCCTACATCTTTATTTAAAGCAAGCAAAACCTAAACCTAATCGAATTCCTTGGAAAGCAAGAAAAACGATTTAAAACGGAAAATTACCAAAAAAAGGCAAAAACGAGATTAAAGCAAAAACTGATTCTACTGAGAATCCTAAACACTCCAGAATTGACGGAAGCCGATTCGGAATTGGGAAACTCAAATTAAAGCAAAAACGAAACTTTCCTAAAATAGCAAAAACACCAATTTCAAGGCCTAAACGACCGAATTTGCCTAAAAAAGGACGAGCTTACGCAGCAAAGCTGCGTAGTAGTTCCGGAAATGCTGAAACGCATCAGCTGTCAAAATTTCAAGTCAATCTGATTCCGTCGCCCGGGTTTGGTCTTACTTGGCTTGTTTCAAATCCCACCCCTCCAAATAATCTAATGCCAGTTGGTCCACTGCTGCCGCATCAAATTCTCATTTTCTTTGACAGGAATCTTGGTTTAGTTGTTTGCTGTTTATTATTATTATTTTTGGTTGAAATATTTCAAGATTTGGAGAAGGAAGGAACTAATCAAATCATGATGATACAAGTGTGAGGTGCATACCCAGACAACCTTATGGTGTTTGTTTGCTGCCTGTTGTTTGAAAATAAGTCCTTCATAATTACGTGGTCCATTTATATTCTTCGAGTTTATCCTAACTAATAAATAGTGTATGATATCGTCCTTTCCCAAATATCAAACAAGAATTGAGAGAAAATAGCCATTTAATTGTCAAGAAATGTGATGTGTATATAAAATAATGATAAATAGTTCTGGTTTAAGTTCTATGGGGAGCTAGGGTGAAGCTAGGATTTGGGTTTTGGGGGGGCCAAAACAAAAATTAATATTGAGGGTCACACAATCTTTAAATAATATCAGTAGGAATCTTGTACAAGAAAAAATGTGGAATCTCGCACCCAATAATTTTCAACAAAATATAATACCGTTCGGTGTTAAAAGTAATGATACAAATAAATAAGTAAAATAAACATTAACTAATTCAAAAAAAAAAAAACTAATTAAAATGTAACGAGTCTATTTTTTTTATATTTTTTTTGAACAGTGGATTTTATTAAGCCATAGAAGGCAGACAACAAAAGCAAACAGCACAAAAAAAAAACGGCAGCACAAGCAGCCCCGCAACAACACACGACACACCGCAAAAACAACCCAAAAACCCAACAGACGCACGCAGCAGAAACCTGCCAACGCCAGAAAACCCCCCAAGAAAAACCCCGAAACAACAGAATCAGAACACAGCAAACACAAGCAATCAGCCACTATCACACCACTCCACAAAGTTTTCACTCAATCTAGCACCCTGTAACAAGTCTATTTTATATATAGAAAATTATTTATAACCAATTTCTTCCTAATTTTCATTTCAATTATATAATTAAAGAGTGTATGAGAAAACATCTTTTATTTTGTTGCAAAACTTATGCCTATTCTTAACGGTATGCATAACTGAAAATAATATTTTAATAGTTCTTGCTTGTAAAATATAAATTTCAATAGCTTAAATAAAATATCATTATACCATTTATATATTGAAATATCAATTATTTACATACTTGTAACTTAATTTTATAATAATTTTGATCAAAATTTAAATAATAAACTAATAAATCAAAATTTATCAAAATCATATTAATAATTAACCTAACAAAATAAATAATATATGTAGTCACTATAAGAGCATCTCCAATGCAAAAGTGGCTTGCATACCAATAATTGTTGACATGGCAACAATGTCAAGAGACTTGCTTCCTATGTGGCATAAAAATAGACTTGATAGACGATCAACTCAAAATTTGATCTCCAATGCTTCCGTCTAAAACACAATGTTTTTAATGACATGTTCCTCTTTTTTTTCCTGATTTATTTTTTATTTTATTTTCTAACCAAAAATATATGAAAAATTAATGTCAATTTTAAATGTTTGCTGAGTCAACCTAAAAAATAGTTGTGCAACAGACCATCTGAAAGTGGACGGTCATGTTGGCAATGTCTAATACTTTTTTTGCCATGTCAGCTTGAAGTTGAATATGCACGGTTGCATTGGAGACACAATTGTTAACATAACGTCTATTTATCCTACGTGGCATCTCTTTTTTTCACAAGCCACGCTTGCATTGGAGATGCTCTAAGAGTTCAATATTTACTTAGTTTGTTCTAGTGAAATCTAAAAAATATATATTATATAATACACACTAGATTAGGTAATAATATATGAAATAATAGAAAATTAAAATATTAAAATGGATTGATTTTGTTTCCTATTTTCATGGTCAATAGAAATATGGAAACAAAAATTATTAGTTAATTTATATTATTAAAATAATAAAGGGATCGACAAGATAATATTATCACCTATTTTGTTTATATATCACATTTTATATCCAATAGTTTTTTTTTTTTTATTTGTTTACATTTTAATTTTATGTATATAGATTTTATTTTTAAAAAAAATTGGTTTGGGGGGGCCATGGACCCTATGGGCCCGCCCTTACATTCGCCTCTGATGGGGAGTGATTTGGGTGGTCCAGCTATTGATCTTTATATTGATCTAAGGGATTTGGAACCATTTTTTCGGAATGTGAAGGTGGGGGCTACTATTGCTAGATGGAAAGATGATGACAAAGGCTAGTCACGATTGGTGTTTTTAGTGTTGTCCTGTTCTTTGCTTTGGGCTTTCCTGGGTGCTGCTTTATCATTTGTTGCTTGTGTTCTGTCTTCTTGGCCTTTTTATGAATAAAATTGCTGTTATATATATATATATAATGATTTATACTAATTTCATGTATTAGTATAAATTTTACATATATATATATACATATACTAATTAAAATCGGCAACACTACCATCTCATATCAAACAAGAAACTCCCAAGAAAAGAAATAGTAGATATTTCTCTTTTATAGAACAGTTACAGCAGCACTTATTTAAATTTGCAAATAAAAACATAAGATTCTTTGAACAATTTAAAGAGCGAGGGAGGTGTCAGTCGTGCCAATGGCACTACTGGCAAATTATTATTGATACACAAACAAGGTTGGACCGATTACAAGAAACAAAGATCCTTATTAAATACACCCCAATATATAAATAACAAGCTGACAAGCTCTGAAAATTCATAAACATATATATAATCGAAATTCAAATAGCTGCCTTGGTGGGGCCTATTACATATGGTTCTTGGGCACGAGACAGAGAGCATGCTTCTTGTGCATGGCAATACCTGGTAGAGAATCCAAGTCCAAGTCTTCCTTCTTCATTCCAACCGGCATTTCCCAATCAAATTTGTAAAGAAGATTAGCAAGTGCGAGCTCCACTGTTACAATTCCCATAACCATCCCCGGACAACTTCTTCGGCCGGCACCAAATGGTACGAGTTCAAAGTTTTGTCCTCTCATGTCAATGGAACTGCCAATGAATCTCTCTGGATAAAATTCATCCGGGTTCTCCCAAGCTTCAGGATCTCTACCTATTGCCCACGCGTTCACCAAAACCGTCATTTTAGGTGGTATTTCATACCCATCTATAATGCACTTGTCGATTGTTTCTCTTGGAACTAACAATGGAACGACCGGTTGCAATCTCATAGTTTCTTTCAGGACAGCTTCAAGATAAGAAAATCTACGAATATCATCTTCAGCAACAAAATCTTTTTTTCCTGTTAAATCTCTAATTTCTTCTTGAGCTTTCTTCATTACTCTTGGATGCTTCATTAAGTAGGTCATAGCCCAAATCACACTCGCTGCACTTGTTTCCGTGCCGGCCGTAAATATGTCCTGCAAGGGGAGAACACTAACAATTTAATTATGATATAAGGATAAATTAATTTAATACAATTATATTTTTGAATTGGATTAATTCATACCATGAGTACTCCTTTAATGTTATCCCATGTAAGATCAATTTTAAAGTCACGTTCTTTTTTAATTTGAAGTAAAACATCAATGATATCCTCATGCTCGCCTTGTGGTCTCTTTGAATCAATATGCTCATTGATGACTTCCTGGTAGAATTTATCGAATTCCTTGAAGTTTTTTTCAAGACGAGAGATCATTCCGGTGAGTTTATCGGCCCAACCCATGTACGGAAAATAATCTGAAAAAAAGAAGCTTCCTAACAGGGCTTGAATTTCTTGAAGTAAAGCATGAAATCTACTGCTTTCAATTCCTTCATCATATCTCTTGCCAAGAGCAACTCTACAAATAATGGAATTTGTAAGAGAGATCATCATCTCACTTAAGTTGACAGGTTGATCAGAATTAGCAACCGATGATTTCGATATTTTTTCAATTAAACGAGAAATCTCATCTTCTCGAATGGGACGAGATTGTTGCACTCTAACAGAGTTGAAGAGGTGAACTACACATATTTTTCTCATCTCTCTCCAATAATCATTATATGGTGACATAGCCAAATCAGAGAAATTGTAAGTTAGCTTTTTTAGGCTAAACTTCGAAGGCCTGCTGCAAAATTGAAGATCATGAGTCTTCATGACCTCTTTAGCCATTTTTGTAGAGGAAACAACTAGGGTTGGCACGAAACCAAGTTGCAAAGACATGAGGGGGCCATATTGTTTAGAGAGTTTCAAGAGATAACTTGGGTTTGAGATATCAAAGTGGTGCAAGTTACCAATAAATGGAAGACCTCTAGGTCCAGGAGGCAGACCAAGTGATGATCTTCTGGTTCTTATGTGTTTTTGGAGAAGAAACAAGAGAAAAATTGGGAGAGATGAAAGGATGATGGTCATGAGCAAAGCCATTTGGTTGTATGTAGCAACGATATTGTAATACTTGCAAATGAAAAACCCTCTATAAATAACAGATGATAAGCTACTATTACAGTTTGAATATTCAGATTTATTGACGATATGAGATTGATGAATATTCAAGGAATTTTTTTTTTTTTTTTTTTTATCTATTAATTTGGGATCAGATATTTTTTTTCCCCAAACTCATCCATCTACCAGCTGAGCTATGCCACTGTTAACGATTTTAATAATTAGTAACTATCAAGTAGTATTCAATATCATTTCTATGATAAGGCTTGCATGTACACAGTACACCAATTAAAACAATATCTTCTACAATTTGTTAAGGAAACAAGATATTTTATTAGTTAAAATAATAATATTATATGGCATGATCATTAGTTACTAATATTCTTTACATATGCAACATTTTTCAAACTTATTTGGTTAATATGATTGGAAGAAACTTTGATAATGATAGACTGATCGATATATAGTTATTGACATTTTTTGTCAGTACTGATTAGTTTTTTTTTTTTTTTTTGAACAGCATTGCATTAAAAGGCCTAAACAGGCAAAACAAACCCAAAACAGGGCAGAGGGCGCAGCCACAAAGAAAACAAAGACCAAACAGCAAACAAAAAACAGACAAAAACGCAAGCTGAAAAAGAAGAGCCAGGCTACAACTCAGAAAAGCCAAAAAAGTACTGATTAGTTTATTGACAAATTCTTTCGTGGCGTCTGAGGAAAATTCAAAATTCTTAGGATTGAATCTCACTTGCATTAGGATTGGACTTTAGTTCAAAATTTCAAATATTCATCCTGATTTTCTTGAAGATCTGGTGATGATGCATTAAATTCCACAGCTTCTTCAAATTTATCCTCATTCACGAATCGCGTGCGGTTGAGCTTGGATGTTACAAACTCGTACAAGTTACTTGCCATCGTCTTCCAAATATGTCGACTTCAATCTTTGGCCTTTTTTTGTTGGTCGTCTGCCATCTCCACTTATCAATCTGGAGTTCTGTTTTTTATATGATACACGGAATAGAACTTTTCATAAATTTTATC
The DNA here is from genome assembly GCA_954870605.1 of Acer campestre. Classification (NCBI taxonomy): domain Eukaryota; kingdom Viridiplantae; phylum Streptophyta; class Magnoliopsida; order Sapindales; family Sapindaceae; genus Acer; species Acer campestre. The sequence goes on from OX940810.1 coordinate 31,075,079, forward strand.
AAAATCATTTTTATTTTATTTTTGGGTCAAACTCAACATGTAGGCTGCATTTGCTAGTAGGAAACGAAATGAAAGTGAATCAAGTTCTATGTGAAAGGATATCAGAAAAATAAACCTAATTCCTAAAGGGAAATCAAGCTCCGTCCTAACAACTTAATTTATGATTTATAGTGGAACCCACATAATCTGACTCTCGTACACATAGAATAATCTACTGCATGATACTGATTTTAGAGCTTCATTTGACCGAGCCTTATATAGCTAGTATAGATTATAGCCTGTAGATTTTCTCCACCATGATCACTTATTGACCTTGATGAAATCTATCGATTTTAACTATTGCATGTATCGTTCACCAACTCATTAATTTATGTATCAATTATAAATTAGGCATTTTTTTTGGTTATATGTTTGAAATGTTCTACTGTTCATTAGATCGGTTTCATTAAGAAATGGTAGAATGCTGGATCGGTTTTGTAGCGTGATTTATATATCTAAGTTAGCGGTCACATTTAATTTGGACTTTTTATCTACTACTTGTTGTTTCATATGGTCTAGCAATTTAATATGAACTAAAATAGTGGATTGGGCTCTTTAGAGCATCTCCAATGGTAATGTGGCTTGCATTTGAAAAAATGATGATATTTCAACATTGTAAAGTCAATTGCTTCATAATGTGGCATGTAACTAAACTCGATAGACATCCAAATGAAAAAGTGGTCTCCAATGCTTCACTTGTAAAATACATGTTTTTAATTACATATATTATTGGTCTCCTTAAATATACTTTAGCATTGTTGAATAAAATAAAGAAGATGACAAGAGTGGTTGTTGATTGGGCCAACAAAGTGGTTGTCCAACAGACCCTTTGAAATCAGAGAGTCATGTTGACATCCTCTAAAAAAAAGTTGTCACCTCAGCTTGAAGTTGTATTAGAGAGGTTGCATTGGAGATGAATTTTTTAACAAAGTGAATGTTCATCCTATATGACATCTAATTTTTTTCACAACCCACATTGCCATTGGAGATGCTCTTAGCATTGAAAATATCTACTTTAATGCTACAAAAATTTTAGTATTTATTTTGTTAAACATTATATTTGTTAACATGGTTTGTTTGTTACATATAAGAGAGAATGTCGATGAGAGAGAGAGTTAGTGGGAGAAGCTTTGGGTTATTTGGCAATGGTGGGAAAAAGAAAGCTGAAACTTTCAACCACAGTTGGGAGAAAGACTTTAGGGATAGTTTACATTCCATTTTTGTCAACAACTTGAATTTGAAAGTTGATGTGGTTTATCTTTGAGGAATTTTCAAGCATTTTGGTGTGGTTAGAGATGTATATTTGTCGGTCAAGAAAGGTGTTAGAGGAAGTTGCTTTGCTTTTGTTCAATTTGCTACTCTTTTGGAAGCTTCCAAGGGAGCTACAATGGTAGACGGCATACTTGTTTATGGCTGGCCGATTAATGTGAAAGTGACAATGTATGGGTGGAAAAACCGTCGGTCGGATGGGTCAAGATGGTCTATTTCAAAAGCCAAAGATGGAGGAGGAAGAGATGATGCAAAATGTGGAGAGTATAGAGGATACTATTAACAAATGGAGCATCAAGCAACTCGCTCTTTTGCGGAGGTTCTAATAGAAAGTTAGAAAGAAGATCGCAAGAAGGAGGCTACAGATGAGAGGAACCAGTTTGTTTTAAACTGTGAATGATCTCAGAACTATGTAAGGTGGCTCTCCAAGTGTGCTGTTGGTGTTCTTAAAGAATTCAAAGATCTTTCCATTGTGAACCAGTGTTTGTCCTTTAGAGGTTTTGCATGATCTATATGTTATTTGGGGGATAAGTTCATTCTTTGGCGTTTTACTTCTAAAAATGATTGTGTTGGGTTCATCAAGAACATATTTTTCTGGGACAATTGCTTTTCATCCATGGAAGAATGGATAATGTCCGTCATTCCTCAATCAAAACCAGTGTGGGTTAAGATTTCTAGAGTCCCCTTAAGCTGCTGGAACGACTCATTCATTTTAAAGGTGAGTCGGGCTCTTGGAGTTCCTTTGATAGTGGAGGATGAGACCTCTAAAAAAAAAAAGATTTGATAGAGGTAGATTGTTGGTTTTACTACCCTTTGATTACAAATGCCCAGCTAAGATTAAAGTGGTTCAAGTAAGGTGTTCATTCCTAGTTATGGTTGGGACAGTTTCTTCTCTGGTGGAATATCAATGGGTGGCAAGGCACCTGGGTTTGATAATGGAGGAACATCAGGCTAGTTTGAATTCCATTCTGAAATGGATAAAGCCGATAAGCAGCTTGATAATATGGTGTTTTAGGCACCTTTTTTATCCATAAACCGAGGGGTTTCTGAAAAGTCTTAGACTGTGTTTGGTATGAGGGAAGAATGGAGGGAGGGAGAGGGCTGGAGGGAGAGGAAATCACTTGTTTGGTTGGAGGGAGAAGTGAAGGGAGAGGATGAGAGGAGGGAGAAGAAATCCCTTTGGGCCCAAGAAATTGGATCCGCCCAACGATGGGCAGATCAATAAAGGGAGAGTGATTGGGGGGCAAAGACCAAAATGCCCTACCTTTTTATACTACCTTCCAATTTTTTTAAAAGTAATAAAGTAATTTTACAAATTAAATATCAATCCATCCATTCAATCCTCCTTTCAATACCAAACAACATGGAGGATTGATGTTATCCTCTCCATCCCTTTAACTCTCTCTCCCTCTTAATTCATCCATCCCTCGTACTCTCACTCCCTCTTATCAAACATAGCGTTATGGTGGAGTCAGACATGGGTCTGGAAATCGAGATGCGAAGGCTAGAAAGCAAGAGGTAGGTGAGGTTTTTCACAGGAAAAGTATGGAAAGAGACAAAGGAAGAAGACACAGCATTGGAGAGAGAAGCAATCAGCACATGGGTGAGAGTACCAAAAAGGACAACTTAAAGCTTAGAAAAGCTAGTGGGGGTACGGTGTTGGTACCAATGTTGGGTAAACCGAAAAAAATGAGGAGAGGGAGAAGTGTGGTTCGTTTGGGAAGTGTGATTTAGGCTCTTTTGATTCATTTGATGAGGTAGTTGGGTCTTGTGTTAGGCAATGTGATATTTAGGGAAGAAGTGTTAATGATGATAGTTATATGGTGGCTTTTTTGGATAGTGTTGAAAGTGATTTGGCTAATAGACATAGTGTTAAACTCTTTGGTTCGAAAGATGGGTTGTGTGGGGGTGTGAGCATTTCTGGTAACCAAGTGGTTTATATTAATTTTGAAGAAGACATAGTCTGCAAAAAGATGATGACTATTATTGTTGTTTTGGTGAAGAGATGGAGGTGGAGAGAAGTACCGAAGGTAATGAAGAGATGTACTGTAGCTTCCTTGGTTATTTGTGGAAATTGATTTGTAAAGTGTTAGAAAATAAATTTGAATATTAAAGTGGTAGAAAAATTATCCGTGACAAAAAATATTTTTAATTGAATTATGCACTAAAGATCTAAGAACAACTTCAGTTGTGTTGGATGAAATTTTGTTATGATTTTTTTTTTTTTTTTTTTGAACTGCTGAATTTTATTGAAAAATAGGAAAAAACAAAGTCCCTACAAAGAAAGCCACGGGATACACAACAAACAACAAACATACCTCAAACCCAAAAAGTAAGAGACCATCAACCAAACATCTAAAACAAAGCAAACAAGAGACAACCACAACAAAAACGCTAAAAAAAAAAAAAAAAAAAACAGAGCTCTGAGCAGACTTGAAAGAGAAACAGAGAACCTATAAACAACAACACAAAGGAACATGCCATAACCCCAAAGCTAACAAGAAGAAAAAATCAACCTAGCCACCACCTCAAGTAATCTCCCACAAAAGTTTATCTTCGCCCGAACTAGAACCCGATTTCAGAAGACCAGAATACCACCATAACCCAGCCTAAGCCATCTTTCTTCTTTCAAATGCAGTAGTCTCTCCCATATCCTTACCAATGCCACTACAACCATTCACAATCCCCTCCTCATAGTACCAATGAATTTTATCCCACCAATAGAAGATCTAGTATTCATACAATGTCTTGTATGAGTAAGACAATCTTTCCTCCCCCTTCTATTAGAAGCCTTAAACTGAGAGCTTACATGCTCACCAATCTCCACCCTTGATACTTGGCCTCTTAAGTCAACAAAAATATCAATGGAAGGACCACCAACCTTTCCACTCATTAAATTAGACCCATTCCCATCTTTAGAGCTATCATGACAACATAAAGAGCTAGTCCCTATTAGCACTACATCACAAGTCCTTTTTAAAATAAGCTTTAGCACAACACACCAAACTTTTTTTTTAAAGCAACCTCCTCCTATCAGAAATCTCAGCCAATAAAAGTTACTCCAATCCACCATTACCTAGGTTGCTTCTCATGCCTTTGTTAGAACCAAAACTACATTTAGAATTTCAAAAACCTGACCCCTTCTCATAGTCTTTCTCTCTCTTACCACCTTCTTCCTTCACTTTTTCTATAGACTTTGGTTTTTCCCTCTTACCATTTGAATTTCAAAAAACTGACCCCAAGTTAATGTCATCATCAACCTTTCCATAGCTTACCCTAACCTCTTTTTCAGCCTTTTGCTATAAAAAGTTCCCTACAACCTCACCTCTGTTGATACGACTATCACTCCCCTCATTTAAGCTTTCTTCCTCACTTTTTTTTTTCCCTAAACTGGTTGCATTTGACTTCCACCCTATCTTTTCCTTCTTTTCCTTTCCTTTCTTATGAAAAGCTTGCTCCACACAACAGATGTCCTTCCTAGAATCAATTAGGATGAACTGATCATCAGCTTTGTTCAGCACCAAATCACTATCACCTTTAGGCCTATCTTTTCCATTTTCAGTAACAAATTCAAATCCAATTATGAAAGTCTATCCTTTAAACCCAAAACTTGAATCAACCAAGAATGTTACACCGGCCCTTGATCTTCCTCCAACTTCACCAAATATGAGGCCTCTTCTAGAAACGCTTTAACCTTGTTGCAAACCCGACAATCATGAGGAATCAACACCAAAATCTGACCTCTGTCTAGCCTAAGTTTTCTTAAAGTTGCCTTATCCACCATAAGTGATTCTAAATAAACCAACCTATCTTATTGAAAACTCCCGATCCCAACATCAAAGGGGAACACCCAAGACATTAATCCATGCAAGTCTTGCTTGAGTGATCAAAGCTTCCGACCACCTAGACATAGAGGAGAAACAATCATTCCAATAAAATATGTTAGTCATGAAAACTTCATTTGTCTCTTCCGAATCAAAGAACCAAATGATGCTTTTGTCCCCTAAATAAGAAGAGGGGAATGAGACTCCCTTATCATTTAGCCTCTTGTTAACATTTAAAATATTTTCAAACTCCTTTAACACCCCCACAGCACACTTGGACAACCAGGTCTCAGCTTCCCTTTGTCTATGCCAAGAAATATGCAAACAACTCTCATCTTTAAACTTCCTTTCATCAACGACCATACTCCGGTCTCCTCTTACCACATCAACAAATGATCGACACCTTTGAAAAGCATGCTTAATAATCCCAGTCCCTTTATTTCTTTCTCTATATAAGCCTGATGCTAACCTCATGTTAATGCGACTTGTTGGAGAGGACCTTCTATTATTCCAGTCATATGAGGCCAATTTTGAGTTGATAGGCCACTCGAACATATGTATCCCGTTCACCATTTTTGCCACTTTTAAAGCCTCCTCAAAAGAATCGAAACGAATGAAAGCAAAATATCTTTTCTTCAAATTAGTCTTTGAAGATTGGAATACATCTCTCACCCTTCTAAAAGGCTTAAACAGACCCTATAAGCACACCAAATCCACTCTAGGATTCAAGTTATCGATGAAAATGAAGAAAAGGCCCTCCCTAAAATCCTTCCTTCCTAGAAAGCTTATACCACTAGAAAACTTTCTCTCATTACCTTTCTCCTTGCAAACTAGACCATCCCTATAGTTCTTTCTTCCAGGAGAGTTCAAGTGTCACATCTTCAGTTTGCGGACGATACTATTATTTTCCTTAGTCCCAAGACTGAGGTTGTCCTCAATGCTAGAAGGATCCTTCGGTGTTTTGAGTTAGTTTTGGGGCTCAAGATTAATTTTCACAAGTCTTGCGCGGTCAGGGTGGGTATTGGTAGGGCTAGGGAGTCGACGTATTGGGCGTCCATTTTCAAATGCAAGGAGACGTCTTTTCCTATCATCTATCTTGGATTCCCTTTGGGAGGTAGACCGAGGGCGAAAAGCTTTTGGGATCCGTTGGTTGTCAAAACCAAGAATCGTCTTGCCACTTGGAAAAGAAAATTGTTGTCTAGAGGTGGGAGACTTGTGCTTTTAAAATCGGTGCTTTCTAGTATTCCTACTTATTTTTTGTCGGTATTTAAAATTCAGGTGGGGGTTGCGAATCTGATTGAAAAAATGCAAAGGAAGTTTTTGTGGGGCGACGGGGAGAGTAAGAGAAAGATTCATGCTGCCCGGTGGGATGAGGTTTGCTTGAGTAAAGGAAATGGTGGGCTTGGGATTGGGAGAATCATGGATAAAAACAAAGCGATGCTTGTTAAGTGGCTGTGGAGATTTGGGAGAGAAGAGAAGGCGCTGTGGAGGAGGGTTATTTGCTCTAGATACAAAATTCAGGACACTGCCTTGTTTTGGAACAGGCAAGCCAATAAAGGGGATTCCCCTTTTGTAAAGTCTGTGATAAGTTTGTTGAATCCTGATCTCTTACGGAGAAAATCATTTTAGATGGCTTCAAGACGATTGTGGGAGATGGTAGAAGTGCTGCTCTGTGGACATATATTTTTATTGAGGATAAACCTTTGAAATTGGCTTTTCCAAGGTGTTTTGTGCTAGCCTCTAAGAAGAATGGTGTGATTATGGACTATGGTAGCTGGGAAGGAGATTCTTGGAAGTGGAAAATTGATTTTAGAAGACAGCTCTTTGACTGGGAAAAGGATCAGGAGAAGTGTCTTAGGAAGTTCATGGACTGCATCTCTATGCGCAGAGGTTTTGTGGATGGTATCGCTTGGGCTCATAACTCTTCTGGTCTTTTTTCTGTGGGATCTTTTCGCAAATCTCTGGAGGCTGCTACGGTTCTCAGAAGGTCTGTCCCTAGTATTCTCTGGCAAGGTATAAGCCCTCATAAAGTGGAAATTCTGGTGTGGCAGCTGTGGAAAGGTAAAGTTCTTGTCAAGGATGTCCTCTAGAGGCACTGGATGAATCAGATTTCTGATGGTCATTGTCAGTTATGCAGTAAGGAGGTTGAAACTGTGGACCACCTCTTCCTCCATTGCAATTGGTCGGCAGCATTATGGAGGAAAGGCATGTCTTGGTAGGGAGTGGTTTTTTGCATGAACAATAAGGTGAAGGAGTGGGTTGAGGGTTGGATGGGGCTTTGTCCGATGGTCATGAATGAGAGAGCTTGGTGCTCTTTGCTTTATGCCACGGTGTGGACAATTTGGCAATTTAGAAACCTTCTTGTTTTCGAAGGGAAAGACCCGAATTTAGAGCAAGCTGCTGATATGGTGAAGTTTCGTATTGCTTGGTGGTTCAAACATCTCAGTAAGGGCTCTAAGGATTCGGTAGACGCTTTGTATCGCAATTTAAATTGCCTTTGTATGGACTATAAGAGGGTTAAAAGAAAGAGCATAGCTGACTGGATTCCACCGATGCTAGACTCTCTGAAGTTTAATGTTGACGGTTCCTCAAGAGGGAAACCTAGTCCAGCTGGTATTGGGGGAGTTTTGAGGGACTCCAATGGGAAGGTGCTCTATCTTTTTTCATTGTTTCTGGGGATTTTTGACTCTAATGTTGCGGAGCTTTTTGCCATCAAGAAGGCTGTTGATTTGTGTCTTTCCAATCCTTTTCTTCGCAATCGTGATATCATGGTGGTGAGTGATTCTAAAGTGGTGGTTTCTTGGGTGAACTCGACGGATTTTGGGAATGTTGACCACATAAACACGATCTATGATATTCAGAGTATGTTAAAAGTGAGGGGTGATATTCAAGTGGTGTTTGATTCCAGAATTTATAATGCCTTTGCAGATAGCTTGGCGAAGATGGGGTCGGATAATAGAGGGGATTTTCTGGTCTGGAGTGAGTGCTGAGTCTTTGGCTTGGCCTGGTAGGGGTTTCGTTTTTGGGGTCTGGGGGGTGCTTGGCTGTCCTGTTTTTTTCCTCTGTTTTTGCCGCTCCTGTGTTTTTTGGCTGTTGTTGTTCTTTTTGTTTGTTTGTCTTGGTTGGTTGGGCGTTTCTTGTGCCTGCTGCCGGGTTGTGGCCCGCTTTTGTGTTTTGCCTTTTGGCTGGCTTTTGCCTCAATAAAGTTGCCTTTTCAAAAAAAAAAAAAATCGTAATTACGTGATCCTTTTATATTCTTCGAGTTCATCCTAACTCATAAATTATAGTGTATGAACTAGCCCATTCTCAAATGTCAAACAAGAATTTGGAATGGGATATATATATATATAATACTTCTCTAATTAGGACCATCCTGACTTTATAATTTCAGAACGTCCAACCATAGCCACACATTCGCAGTTGGCCCATGACCCCACATTAACAAATACCCACACCCAATATGAATGTGTGGCTATGATTGGACGCCCTTAACTTATAATTTCATGATGTCCTTACTAGAGAACCACCCTATATATATAGTCTTTCTATTGTCAGTTCGTCCTGACATAAAATATATCAGGACAAAGAATGTGGACCATAGATTATAGAGAAGTTTTGACAAATGCATGCATTTAGAGTCAAAGTATGTAAATCTAATAGTCTACATTCTCGTTCTGATATATTTTATATCAGGAAAAACTGACAATAGAAAAATTATATGTATATATATATAATATCAGTTTTACTAATTTCATGTAATAGTATAAATTTCATGTATGTAAGTGTACTAATTAAAATCATTTTTTTGTACTGATCAGCAACACTACAATATCATATCAAACAAGAAACTACCAAGAAAAGAAATAGTAGATATCGCTCTTTTATAGAACAGCAGCACTTATTTAATTTTGCAAATAAACATAAAGATTCTTTGATCAATTTAAACAGCGAGGGAGGTGTGCCAATTATGGTACTACTGGCAAATTATTATTGATACACAAACTAGGTTAGGCCAATTACACGAAACAAAGATCCTTATTAAATACACCCCAATATATATATAACAAGATGACAAGCTCTGAAAATTCATAAACATATATATAATCGAAGTTCAAATTGCTGCCTTTGTGGCCTATTACATATAGTTCTTGGGCACGACTCACGAGACAGAGAGCATTCTTCTTGTGCATGGTAACACCTGGTAGAGAATTCAATTCCAAGTCTTCCTTCTTCATTCCAACCGGCATTTCCCAATCACATTTGTAAAGAAGATTAGCAACTGCGAGCTCCACTGTTATATTTTGGATGGTATTTTAATGGTTGATTTTGTCAAGTTTGAACGACCTTGACAGGTTGATTTTAGAATTAAAAAATAAACATTTCAATTGTCCAATATCTACCTTGGCTGGCTCATCATTTCAAATTAAAACTGTCTTCTTCTTTTTTTCTTTCCTTGTATTTTGGAAATAAAAACTGTCTTATATTTGTTAAGAAAACGTGATACTAACAAAGTAACAATACCCCACCATTTCATAATTTTCATTTACATTGCTTTTTTAGTTAATTTTTAAAATTATCTTACTCTAAATTAAATAATATATGTGTCATGATCATGCCAGTTGCATCGTCATTTTTAATAATATTCATATATAATACCGGTGTCTTTTTCCTCCTTTTTCTTTAATCTTTACGCAAGAAAAATCTTACTAACTTATTTGGTTAATAATTGTAAGAAACTTTCATATTGGTATTTTTGACATTGTGAGATAATATTTTTTCGGGTCCCTACGTTTTGATCAAAATCACATTTTAAAACCCCTTTTAATGTCAGCAAGTCTTTAATTTTTTTCAAAATACATTAATTTAGTTTTTCCTTCAGTCAAATGTTACTCCCACTTAATGAAACTATAATTATTTTGGTCATTTGCACATGCATGTGACATGACAAATAAATTATATATATATATATCCATCAGCTGTGGAGATTCAGATATTTCCAATATATCCAAATGTCTGGATTGTGTTGGGTAAATTTTTCTAGTTACTTTATTACAAGCCTTTCCTGGATTTTCTAGTTTTATTTATGATTTTAACAAAAATTTAAAAAAAAAAAATTTAAAAAAAAAGACAAAATTTAAACATGAAGAAGATGATCAAAACGCAGAAGCACTCGGCTTTTAAACCCATAAAAGTATAAAACAAACAGAAGTCGGGAGTTTGATTTCATTATGCGCCAAATGAAGAAGGTAATCAAAACGCAGCGTTTATCTTTCCGGTTGCAAAACGCACGTATCCACTAAAATTCTAAATTTAAGGACCATAAAAAAGTAGGCCCAAATGGAGACTATAAAGTCCAGTTATGCCAAGAATGATGTCATATCATATATTCACTTGGTTAAACCAACTTTCAAAATTTTATCTAATTTCAAGTCTCAATTGAGTAAGGGAAGTTCTAAACGCATCCATGTTACTACGACTAAGATTCGCCTTTATTCTGCAACTTTATCGGCCCATGCAGAATTACATCATGTTGTTATTTCTAATTGGGCCGCACCGTTTGACGCAGAAGGAAGTGGTTAATTTTATACCTTTATAGGTTTATGTTTATTTGCCTTCTATTGAGGTCTGCGTACCTTTTTAAATTATTGTTTAGGGCACGCGCATCACTTTGCTTTCGTTTTTTTTTTTTTTCTTTTGTTTTCTTTTTTTTTTTTTATTTTAATAATATAGTCAGCTTAATAAAATAAAAATAAAAATAATAAAATAAAATAAAATAAAAAACCTAAAAAGTGAGTATTTCAAAAAAAAAAAAAAAAAATTTAACAAATGTAATACAATCATATAGTTACATTGAATTTTAATCTTCACTTATTTATTTATCGAATGATTATGGCTTCATGAGAGGTTTATTTATAAAATCGTGATACATTAAAATTAAAATAAATAGTTTTTTTTTTTTTTTTTTGGATGGAATTAATTTACAAACTATAACAGTTTTTTAGACAATTTAATACTATCCGACGTGTAAGATTGATGGTTTTGGAAATAAATTAAAGTAATTTAACATAAAAATGGTTTATATATATATATATATAAACATAACAATGTTTAATCTATTAATAATCATACTGAATTTGTATAAATTAGATTGTGAAGATGAAGAGAAATAGCAAGAAGCTAGGGTTACTGGCAAAATGCTTCAAAGAGAAGAGTAATGAAAATCTGCCATTGATGAGCTCTTGAGAGCTTCCAGGATTTCATTGAAGATATTTTTCAGATTGTACTATAGAATGAAATCAGAAAACGATTATAGATACAGACACGCTTTTGTTGCTTCTCTAAGACTAAATAATTGTCTAACAAACTTTCTAACTAATTCCTAAAAAGCATGATAGTTAGCCAATTACAAGTTGACACTTCAGTGTCTGTTAACTAACTTTGTATAACACAAATCCACGTCAGCTTAGTCTCCAGGGTCAATCAACTCTCTGTTAAGTTGGCACTTGGCTTTCTTTTGGTTTAGCACAAAGTCATTCTCCTAGCAATAGGCAAGGCCAGTGTAAAGTAGAGAATTGCAGCTTTGGTGAAGTTTGGAAGTCTCTCTTGAGCTTATATTAGTAGATACTCTAACAAAGATATATATATATATATATTTATTTTTTTTGAAAGTCATAATTTTATTCAAAGAGCCATAAGGCCAAAGACAGAGCCAACGCCAGTAACAGGAACAAAGAAAAGAAAAGGATCCAACACCGCAACCAAAAGAGCAACAACAAAGAAAAGGAGAAACAGACCACCCACGGCCATAAAACACAGCCGGAAAATCAAAGCAAAGAAACCAAAAATTAAAGCAAACTCCATTTCAACATATCTCCTTCTCCCCTAGCCCCTTTTTTTTCCAACGAGTCAACTAAGGAATTGGAATCTCTATAGCAAAATTCAACGGAAGCCTGGCCAAAATAGCACAAGAAACATTTGATGTCCAAAATTGCCTGAAGGTGGATCATATTACCCAAGCTGCTATTATTAATCCAAGAGACAGACGTCTTGGAATCACTCAAGATCACTATAGTCTTACTCTGCAAACCAGGATTTGAAGCACACAAATTGCTAGCTCTGCAGATGGCTTGAATTTCTGCAGTGATGGCATCTTGAATGCCGATATTGGCCGAAAAAATACATAAAATTTTACCGTTATGATCATGAAGAACACCCCCAATACCCGCTTGACCAGAAGAACCCCTAGCCGAGCCATCAACATTAAAACATAACACATCCTGCTGAGGAGGAATCCACTCTTTCATTTTCGAAATCTTCACCCTGGAGCTGTCCACACAACGCTCCAAGATGTTCAAAAGGATTAAAGTGATAGGATCGTTGGACCCCTTGCCGAGATTCTTGAACCACCTAGGTACACGAAACCTTACCATGTCCAAAGCTTGCACCCGATCCGCCTCCACCCCCTTAAACACCTTCCCATTTCTCACTTCCCAAATAGTCCAGGTCACTACAAAAAATAAGGACAACTAAGCTCTTTCATACAACTTCTTGGGACACAAGCCGAACCAACCTTTCCACCAATCCTTTAGAGAGAACGAAGAACAATTGGCACCCCACCAATCCATACAGCCGACCCAAATACCCCAAGACCAGCTGCAATGGATAAAAATGTGATCAATAGATTCTTCAAAAGCACTGCACAGAGGACACGCCAAGTCTGTCCCAACTTAGATCCTAAAATTCCTCATAACCTCCTTAACCAAGACTCTACCATGCAAAAGATTCCACATAAAAATTTCAACCTTAGGGGGATAAAAAGCTTGCCAAATATGCCTGAAAACTGAATGATCCCCAGTGATCCTACCTTCCAGACTTCTCCAAAAAGACTTGACAGTGAACTGACCATCAAAGCAAAGAGACCACCCAATGGTGTCAGGGATAGGCTCCTGGATTTTAATATTGTCAAGACAGATTCTGAAATTATCCCATTGAGCTTTCTCCAATCAAAGCACGGTCTCCTTAGAGGAATATCCCACGCCCACACATCACCCACCCATTTGCCAAAATCTCTAACACAACCTGAGTTGTTGTTGACAAGAGAGAACACCCTAGGAAAAGCCACCTTCAGCTACACACCATCCACCTTAACATCAGACCAGAGCTTAGCCCTGTCTCCCCTACCCACAACCACCTTAAGACCTTCATCAATGATCGCAGTTGATTTCAAACCTTGGTCAAGAAGCCTACCAACCACTTTCACAAAAAAGGAACTTGAGGAACCACCATTCCAATCCCACCTTAAAAAAGTCAGAGGGATACCATATTTAGCGCACAAAACTCTTTTCCATAGAGGCTTTTCTTCCTTCCCGAATCTCCATATCCATTTCGCTAAAAGGCCTTTATTCTTGTCAATAACAGAACATATACCCAGACCACCAACACTCTTGCTTTTCCGAATTGTCTCCCACTTGACCGAGTGCGTCTTCCTCCTCTCACTACCATCCCTCTAGAAAAAACTCCATTGAAGACTTTCAATTCTCTTAGTAATGCTCACCAGAATTTTGAAAACCGACATGAAGTAAATAGGAATGCTAGACATAATAGCCTTGATGAGGACTAACCTACCACCCTTGTTGAGAAACATCCACTTCCAAGGGGCAAGACGATTTTGGATGCGACCGACTAAACCTGACCATAAAATTTTAGAACACGGGTGGCCTCCAAGCGTAAGCCCCAAGTAAGACATAGGAAGCACGGCGCTGGCACACCTAAAAATAGCAGCCCGATTAACCGTCCCCTCCCCAATCTTTCCAACCTTCACTACTCTAGACTTATTAAAGTTAATGCGTAAACCCGACGCCACTTCAAAGCACCGTAAAATACGTCTAGCATTTGTGAGATAATCCTTTTTAAGCTGGAGAAATAATATGGTGTCGTCCGCAACTTGCAAGTGTGAAACGTGGACTACACCCTCCCTAAAAGTGACCCCTTTCATAAGGTCCATAGCCTCCGCTTTCCTAAATAAGGTGCTCAAACCTTCAACCGCCACGTTGAATAAGAAGGGAGATAAATGATCACCTTGACATAGACCCCTCCCTAACTCAAATTGTCTTGAAGGGCACCCATTAACAAGCACTGATATCATCGGTGTAGAAATACAATAACCAATTCATTGTCTCCATTTCCTCCCAAATCCCATATTGTTCAGCATATCATCCAAAAAAAAACGTGATCCAAACTATCATAAGCTTTTTCGAAATCCAGTTTGACCATAAGACCCCCCCTCCTTACCCTTCCTCCAATGGTGAATAATTTCTTCAGCGATAACAAAACTGTCAAGAATCTGACGGTTCTTAATGAGAGTCATTTGGTTTTCTCCGATCATTGAGCTAATAACCTTTCTCATACGGTTCGCCAAGACCTTAGCCAAAATCTTGTAAAAGGACCCAACCAAGCTAATAGGCCTATAATCCTTCATGGTCGAAGGTTTGGCACATTTAGGAATAAGGACAATAAAGGTCCTATTTAAATCTTTAACAATGGAACCGTCTTGGTGAAATTCCTCCATGAACTTCATGAAATCATCCCTAATAAATTCCCAATGTTCCTTGATGAAGTTTATGTTGAATCCATCCGGCCCTGGTGCCTTGTTGCCGTCACTACTAGACAAGGCCAACCAAACCTCTTCCTTGGTAAACTCCTCCTCTAAGGAATCCTGATCCACATCCGAAAATTTAGAAAGGTGAAGGTTATTAATTTTATGCCGTCTCCAAGAGACATTCCTATAACGATCCTCAAAAAAATCTGCAATACCATTTCTAACCTCTTCTGGATTTGTTCTAACAACCCCTCCAAGAGACATACTATCAATAAGATTACTCCTTTTCCTCCCACTCGCCACACAATGAAAAAATCTCGTTTTCCTATCTCCCTCTAGGAGCGATTTCACCCGTGACTTTTGCCTCCATTGACGTTCCTCAAGAGTAAGAGCCTTCCAAATATCCGTTAGCGTCTCCAACCTCTCCTTTCTCAAAGAGTCCGACCATCCGAAACCAGCAGCCCTGTCATCTATCTTGGCTAAAAGTTCCTCTAACACCTTGGTAGAATTCACATCTTTGACCTTAGATGTCACCCACCTCTTTATGTTGTTCTTGGTAGCACGCAGTTTGATGTGCAGAGAATTACTACTTGAACCAAATGAAGATCTGTCAGCCCACACCTTTTTAACCTCCACCATTAAGTCTTTTTCATCCAGCCAAACATTATCAAATTAACCTAAAAGGTCTTGGCCCCCAATTCACTTTCGAAACCCCCAAAGTTATTGCTGAATGATCAGATATAGTTCTAGGATGCCCAATTTGCTCAATATCGACCAAGTTGTGGATTTGAGTAATCATCTCCTTAAAAAAAATAATAATAAAAAAAAAAAAATCCTGAATTTATATAATACTAAAAAAAAAGTCAATAAATATGTGTCAATAGCATTATTCACAAATTTTTATTCATATGTAGTCTTATTACAAGTTTACAACAAAAAAGAGTAAGATTTCTAATTCCCAAACAATAAAAAGCTCTGAAAATTCATATACGTATTAAAAATTAATACGTGCACACGTTTTTTTAGTGAGATTTCGATTGGTACGCAGGAAAAAAAAAGGTGCGTTAATCACATGTAGTTCTTGGGCACGAGGCAAAGAGCATTCTTCTTGTGCATGGTAAAACCTGGTAGAGAATCCAAGTCCAAGTCTTCCTTCACCATTCCAATCGGCATTTCCCAATCATATTTGTAAAGAAGATTAGCAAGTGCAAGCTCCACTGTTACAATTCCCATAAGCATTCCCGGACAACTTCTCCGGCCGGCACCAAATGGTAAGAGTTCAAAGTTTTGTCCTTTCATGTCAATGGAATTGCCAATGAATCTCTCCGGATAAAATTCATCTGGGTTCTCCCAAACTTCAGGATCTCTACCTATTGCCAACGCGTTCACCAAAACGGTCATTTTAGGTGGTATTTCATACCCATCTAGATTGCACTTGTTGATTGTTTCTCTTGGAAGTAATAATGGAACGACTGGTTGCAATCTCATAGTTTCTTTCAGGACAGCTTCAAGATAAGAAAATCTATGAATATCATCTTCATCAACAAAATCTTTTTTTCCTGTTAAATCTCTAATTTCTTCCTGAGCCTTCTTCATTACTCTTGGATGCTTCATTAAGTACGTCATAGCCCAAATCACACTGGCTGCACTTGTTTCCGTCCCAGCCACAAATATGTCCTGCAAGGGGAGAACAATAACAATTTAATTATGATATATATAAGGATAAATATATTAATTTATAATAAACGCATATTTTTGAACTGGATTAATTGTACCGTAAGTACTCCTTTAATGTTATCCCAAGTAAGATCAATTTTAAAGTCACGTCTTTTCTTATTTTGAAGTAAAATATCGATGATATCCTCTTGCTCGCATTTTAGTCTTTTTAGATCTAAATGCTCATCGATGACTCCCTGGTAGAATGTATCAAATTCTTTGAAGTTTCTTTCGAGAAGATGGATCATTCCGGTGAGTTTATCAGCCCATCCCATATACGGAAAGTAATCTGAAAAAAAGAAGCCTCCTAACACGGTCTGAATTTCTTTAAGTAAAGCATGAAATCTACTGCTTTCAATTTCTTCATCATCATATCTCTTGCCAAGAGCAACTCTACAAATAATGGAATTTGTAAGAGAGATCATCATCTCACTTAAGTTGACAGGTTGATCAGAATTAGCAACCGACGATTTCGATATTTTTTCAATTAAACGAGAAATCTCATCTTCTCGAATGGGACGAGATTGTTGCACTCTAACAGAGTTGAAGAGGTGAACTACACATATTTTTCTCATCTCTCTCCAATAATCATTAAATGGTGACATAGCCAAATCAGAGAAATTGTAAGTTAGCTTTTTTAGGCTAAACTTCGAAGGCCTGCTGCAAAATTGAAGATCGTGAGTCTTCATGATCTCTTTAGCCATTTTTGCGGAGGAAACCACAAGGGTTGGCACGAAACCAAGTTGCAAAGACATGAGAGGGCCATATTGTTTAGAGAGTTTCAAGAGATATTGTGGAGAGCTATCAAACTGGTGCAAGTTACCAATGAAGGGAAGACCTCTAGGTCCAGGTGGCAGACCAAGTGATGATCTCTTGGTTTTTGTGTTTTTTAGGAGAAGAAACAGTAAAAAAATTGGGAGAAATAGAAGGATGTAAACATGTGAAAGTAAATTGATAAAGTGAAGAGAAGAAAAGAAGATGTTTGGGAGCTAAGAAAATCTGCTCTGAATATTTTCTCTAGAATTTATTTCTGTTATTGTATTTTTCAACAACTGAGCCAACGACTCATTTATACACTTTCAGAAAACCATGCTAAAAGTGTTTCCTTGATTCAAGGAGATACTAACCAATCAGAAACATTGATTGAGCCACATCACCTGAATTAGTTACTAACAGAAGTTGACAGCTGTTTTCAACAGTCAACTAACATTCTTGACTCTACTAGCTACCAAGTTAACAGTCGTCATCTTCTACCATTTAGTTCCAGGATTGTTGATTATCAAATGGTAGTCAGATGACTCCTCCTTGTTGAAGTATTAGCAGCGTATTGTGATGAGATGAGCTGATGCTCTGTTCTGAAATTTGTTCCAGCATTGTCTATTGTTTTAACACTCAACATACTTGTTGGTACTGCAATTGAACCACTAGAATTGCACTCCTTATCATTCCCCCGCAAACTGAACTGGGGAGATGTCACCAGCTGCAGTTTGGAGCACAAAAAATGAAAACGAGGCTTCGCAAAGCTCTTGGTGAAAATGTCCGCAACCTGCTGCTCAGTTGGGACATAACGAGTGTCAATTTCCCCGGAAGCAACCTTTTCTCTGATGAAGTGAGTGTCAACATCTATGTGCTTAGTGCGCTGATGAAAAACAGGATTTTGGGAGAGTGAATTAGCTCCAATGTTGTCACACCAAATCACAGAACTTGCTGAAGTTGGAATATGCAACTCTGTTAACAGAGAGCGCAACCATAGAACATCAGTAGTTACTTGAGCTAAGGAGCGATATTCGGCCTCCGTGCTGGACCGCGCAACAACCCTCTGCTTGCGTGAGCTCCAGGACACCAAATTTCCACCAAGAAGGACACAAGACCCACTGGTTGAGCGCCTGTCATCAACACAGCTCGCCCAATCCGCATCAGCGAAAGCTTCAAGTTTCAGAGAAGATGCAGGCCGAAAACACAAGCCAAGATGAGGGGTACCCTTTAAGTAACGAAGAACCCTCTTTGTAGCCTGCCAATGAACAGATGTTGGAGATGCCAGAAACTGACTAAGCTTGTTGATGATGAACGAAATGTCTGGTCTGGTATTTGTAAGATATTGGAGGGCACCAATGGTGCTTCTATACAAAGTAGCATCCTCAAATGGGACACCATCAGACCTAGAAAGCTTTGTGCCACCAGCAACAGGAGTCTCGCAAGGATTCGAATCAGCCATAGCAGTTCTGCTCAACAAATCCTTGATGTATTTAGCTTGAGTAAGATAAAGACCAGACCTGTCACGAAATGCCTCGAAGCCAAGAAAATAATTGACAGGACCCAAATATTTCAATGCAAAGGCACGATTAAGGGTGGAAATGAGATCATGAATCAGCTGTGAATTGTCACCAGTGATGAGTATATCATCAACATAAACAAGGACAAACAAAGAATGAGAACCAACAAACTTCATGAACAAGGATGTGTCTGATTTCGAGTTGGTAAACCCCCATGAAAGAAGAGCAGCTTGGAGCTTATGAAACCAACTACGGGGAGCCTGCTTCAGGCCATATAAAGACTTCAATAGTTTGCAAACATGTGTAGGCTGAGAGGAGTCCACAAAGCCTTCAGGCTGAGTCATATAAACCAGCTCTTTGAGGTCTCCATTCAAGAAGGCATTGTTAATGTCTACCTGCTCAATTTGCCAACCATAGGTGACTGCTATGGAGAAAATTACTCTTATTGTTGATGCTTTGACAACCGGGCTGTAAGTGTCTGAAAAATCCAAACCTGGTGTTTGATGAAATCCCTTGGCTACCAACCTAGCCTTGTGCCTTAAAAGACTACCATCTTGGTTGAACTTTGTTCGATATACCCATTTACAGCCAACAACATTCATTTCGGCTGAAAAGGGGACTAAAACCCATGTATTGTTTGATTGCAAGGCACTATACTCATCTTGCATTGCCTTGCACCACCGAGGATCCTTCAATGCAACCTTAGTTGATGTAGGATCACTGTCAGCAAGATAGCTGCAAGGAACCAGAGATGACTGAAAAATTTTTGGTTTATAGATACCATTCTTTGACCGAGTTGTCATAGGATGCGTGGAGATAACAGGAGCAGACAACAAAGTATTAGATGGCACAAGAGGAGAGGCAGTAGGTAGCATGCTTTGAGTGGTGGAACTACTCTGCCTGGAGGCTGCAGGAACAGAAAAAGGAGAGTGACTTGAGAGCACAGGCGAGGAATGGCCTTGCATAGGGGATAATGGCGTGCCATGTGATGGAGAGAACATGTGTCCAGGAGATAAAGGCTGTTTAAAAACCTGAGAAAGTAAAGGACCACCTGCAGATTTGCCAAAATTGGAACCACAACCTGTTACATGTGAGATAACTCGGTGGACAGCTGAGATTGGCATACTTGGTTGAGAAGAAGTGACTTGACATGAGTCTTGAGTGGAAAAGAGGGCAGAATAAGGGAATTCCAGCTCATTAAACTCCACATTTCTGGACACATACACTCTCCCTGAAGGATGCAAACACTTGTATCCTTTGTGTAATTGACTATACCCAATGAAGAGGCATTTACTAGTATGAAAATTGAATTTGCTTTTAGAATAATCCCTAAGATAAGGGAAGCAACTACACCCAAATGTTTTGAAAAAATTGTAATTCGGTTTCCTTCCATAAAGCTTCTCAAAAGGAGATAAAAAATGAAAACATGCAACCGGCATGTTATTGACAAGAAAAGTTGCTGTGCTAAAAGCTTCATACCAGAAATTTAGAGGCATCTTGATTTTCCTCTCAAATTGCAGTTCAACATTCTTCTGAAATCTCTTGAATACCTCAAGTGCTTCAGACTTGAGCTTTAACGGAAATAACCAAGTGAAACGTGTGAAGGCGTCAACAAACGAGATGTAATAGCGGAAGCCTTCAGTAGAGAGCATAGGGGCTGGACCCCAGATATTTAGCTCCCAAACATCTTCTTTTCTTCTCTTCACTTTATCAATTTACTTTCACATGGTATCAGAGCTGATGCTCTGTTCTGAAATTTGTTCCAGCATTGTCTATTGTTTTAACACTCAACATACTTGTTGGTACTGCAATTGAACCACTAGAATTGCACTCCTTATCAAAACAAAGCCATTGTGTTCTATGGAGCAACAACCATTGCAATAATCCTTGCAAATAAAACCCTCTATAAATAACATATTTTAAGCTACTATTACGACGCCTTAATTATTTACATCATTTTAAATTTGATTATTCAAAATTTGAACCATTTCAATTGTTTGCATAAATGAGTATTTCCCCTTCACATGTATGATAGGGTTCGAGTTACAATTTTATTCATTAAATTATAATGTGTAGAAGATTTCTCACCTGTAGTCGGAGATATATATTTGAGATCGTAATCATTGATTTTTTTAAGTTCAATATCTATCTTAGCCGGCCAAACTGTCTTTTTTTTTTTTCTTTGTTTGTTTTTGGAAATTAAATATGTCGTCTATTTGTCAAAGAAAACGTGGATACTCTTACTGTTAAAACAATACAATAATATTTTGCCCTTCCTATTCATGTTAGGGCCAGTCCTGACGTATTTGAGGCCCGGGGCGAGAAATCTGAAATGGACCTCTCATGAACAAAATTTGTCCCATTTATTTAGAAATCTGAATTTTTTTTTTTAATATATTCCATATATATAATTAAAAAAAATAATAATTTGACCCTTCCTTCACAGTCACAATTTTTTAAATATATTCTATACATATTATATAAAAAATGAATTGGGCCCATTTTTATAAATATATTCTATACATATAATTTAAAACAAAAATGAATTGGGTCATTCATCACAATTCTATTTTCTCTAGGCCCTCAAAACCCAATAATACATATTGACTTTAATAAAAAAATAAATTGGAGCCCAGGCGGTTGCACTCGGTGCACCCCTCGACACTGATTCATGTCATATCATTCACCCCCACCATTTCATAATTTTCATTTAAAATATCATTTACATTGTTTTCTGAGTTAATTTTTAAAATTATCTTACTCTAAAGTAAATAATATATGTCATGATCATCCAAGTTGCATCATCATTTTTAATATATTCATATATAATACCGGTGTCTTTTTCCTCCTTTTTTTTATGCAAGAAAAATCTTACTAACTTATTTGGTTAATAATTGAAAGAAACTTTCATATTGGTTACTTTTGACATTGTGATTTGTGAGATAATATTTTGTTGTCCTTACTTTTGACGAAATGTCATATTTTTAAAAGCTTCTGTTATATTAGTAACTTTTGTCCCTAATTTTTACATAAATACGTTACTTTAGTTTTTCCGTCAATCAAACATTAAATCGCATTAAAAGTGTGCTTAATAGAGAGGAAAGAAAATAGGAATGATAGAAAGATTTGGAGAATAAAAAACATGAGGGAAAGAAAGGAAAATAATTTCCCTTGAGCTTTTTGGTAAACAAAGGAAAGAATAGATCTTCTTTATCAATTTTACTATTTTACCTTCGCATTATAGTTTATATATTAAAAAAGATGGACAAATTTATAATTTTAATTAAACCTAAATGCATTTCCTCTTTTCTCTCCCTTTTCCATCCGGTTGTAGGAGGATTAAAAATAGTGGGTCCTACCCATAAATTGTTCCTCCCATTTTTCTCTTCCGTCCTTTTTTTCTCTCTATACTAAACAAATACTTCCCCTTTTTCTTCTCTCTTTTACCCCCACCCTTTTCTTTCCTCTTCTTTTTCATTACTATCAAACACACTCTAAATGAAACTTTAGTGCTAGGCACATCACGAGTTGACTCGGACCAGGAAATATTGATTAGAAGCGACAACATTTCTGCGCATCGAAAAACCCCGCTATATCAGCTTTTTTAATCCCATAAAAACGCACAAAAGTCGAAAGTTTAATTTCGTTATGCGCCGAACGAAGAAAATGATCAAAATGATAGCGTTTGTCTTTCCAATTACAAAACCGGATAAAATTCAACATTTATGGCCATAAAAAAATAGTGGGCCTAAATGCAGATATTTTAGTTGTTAAAATAATAATATTATTTGTCTTTTTCCTCCTTTTTCTTTACAGATGCAACATTTTTCAAACTTACTGAAATTTTTTCTCAGTCTATGTAAATTTTTTCAAACTTATTGCACACAAATTCTTTAGTTGCATCTCAGTAAAAATCTTAGGATCGTCGAATCTCATTGGCGTTAGGATTTTGTTTACTTCAGATATTTATCCTGATTTTCTTAAAGATTAGGTTTTCAAGTAGGGATGGCCATTTTCCCCTGAGGCCCCAAATTCAGCTCCCCCATCTCCATCTGGGTGAAATTTTTTAAGGAAAAATGGGGAAATGGGGAGGGATGGGGATATAAATCATCCCCAAATTAAAATAGGGATAGGGATGGGGATGGGGATGGGGATGGGGGTAAGTACCCCCATCCTCATTTCCCCCACATATAATAAATAATATATTAATACATTTTTACTTTTATTTTTTCAATATTTTTATTCTTACTAACTATATATACATTTTTATTATATAATTTTTGTATTTGATGTTATTTTGTATTTGAATTTAATGGATTGTGTATTTTTTTATTATGTAATTTTTAATGATATAGGAAAAATTGGGGAATGGAGAAATGGGGAAATGGGGGGGAGGGGGGGTTTGGCAAATGGGAATGGGAATGGGGATGGGGGGACCTATATCCATCCCCATTTCCCCATTGCCAATCTCTACTTTCAAGTTTATCCAGATTGAGCTGGATGATACAAACACATTGAAGTATAGGCCCAGGCCGTTGTCTTCTTCCAATACGTGGACTTCAATCTTTGGCATTTTCAGTTACATCCAAATATGCATGAATGTTCTTGATCGTTTGCCATCTCCACCTGTCAATCTGGAGTTCTCTTTCACATTCACCGATTACCATTAATACTGATTTTAGAGATCCATTTGACCGAGTATATATAACTATTAGTCTATTATAGTTCCTCTCAGGCCGTCTCCAGACATTTTGGGGCCCGAACAATTTTATGATATTAACAAAAATCGGGGCCCTATATAAAATTATTATCACTAACATAAAAATTCAACATTACAAAGAAAAAAAAATAACGTCAAATCCAATTTAAACTAAATTCAATAGATACTTCAAAAGTTCAAAAATAAAAGCAACTGATTTTGTAAATTACAAGAAATGGTAAATTGTTTTCAAAAATAAAATAAAAGGAGACATTGAGAGGTGAGACAAACACCTTTTTGGAAGAAAATCGAAATGGGAAAGGAGGCTAGTTGACGGAGAGAGAGAACGGCGATTTTGACTTGGACGATGTCAAACTAGGTTAGCAATTGGACTCTCTTTTAAAAGAAAAAATAATTCAATTAGACTCAGACAATTTTGACTCAGATGATATCAAACTAAGTTTAATATATTATAATTCAATTGGGTTTTGATGTTTATTTTTATTAAATTGAACTTGATATAGGTAATTGGGCCTTATTAAAAAAAAAGTAAAGAAAGGTTTGAGATTGGGCTTTCTTAAACTTAAATATATTGGACCTGAGGCCCCTAGTTTTATAAAACATGAAGAAGTAGATTGGACCATTTGGGACCCCTAATTTGACAAAAGCTGAAGAAGTAGATTAGACTTTTTAGGGACCCCAGTATTTGGCTGGGCTTGCTGCCCTCATGGGCCGGCCCTGCCATTAAGTAATGCATTTGAACTCTCCTGTATTAATCCAACACGGCACCGAGGAGCAAACGCGCTCATTTGGACTG
Source organism: Acer campestre (assembly GCA_954870605.1). Lineage (NCBI taxonomy): Eukaryota > Viridiplantae > Streptophyta > Magnoliopsida > Sapindales > Sapindaceae > Acer > Acer campestre. The sequence goes on from OX940810.1 coordinate 31,099,314, forward strand.
ACTTTTTCAATTAAAATCAGAGGAAAAGAAACCAATTATTTTCTTCATTAATTCATATATGAATTTTCTTCACATTTTAAATAAAATTTTTTTGGTTGTAGAAATAGTCTTTTTTCTTGCTCTACGAGCGATTAATAGTTTGAGATAACTTTGACGGTTGACAATTCAAAAGACAGAGACAGCTGCATTTTCTCTGCAGTTGCATCGTACTTTCCTAGGGGGAAGTTGACTGATTCTATGTATGATACTTGAATATAAGTATTATATATATAGGCTATCTTTAAAGCACAAAAAACACCTCTCAAGAATATCATTTATCACATTATGGATTCTTACATGCTTCTTGGTTTTGTGGGAATTCTAAGAGAAGTCCCAAAAATGTTGTGCAAAAACGGGCAGCTCATGGCCTGTCTCACCTTATTGATCCTCTCCTTCTACTCTATATTCTACCTCTCAAACATCTTCTCTATCAAACCACTGCTTTTTGACATGTTTAAGTCAGGTCTGGTTATTGCTACAGATCCCACCACCCCCCAATTAGCCTACCTCGCCACCAGAATAAAAGAAGACATAAGTGCCTTCGTTGGACTGGAATGGATTTTCATTCTCATCAGCACTATCACCTCCTTGTTCTTTGCCACCGCTACAATCATCTTGTCAGCTGCTTTACACGGTGGGAAAAACTTGTCTGCCAAGGAACTGTTTTTTTCAACAAAAAGATCAATAAAAAGGCCATTCTATACTTGGTTCTACACGACCCTTTTCACGCTTGGTTACAATTTCTTTGTCCTGGCAAACCTGTTGCCTATGGTGCTAATTGTTCAAAATCCATTCGCCGTAAAAGCCTTATGCATCATACTTGTGATCTTAGCTTCAGTTCTCTATATTTACTTAGCTGTCGTTTGGATTCTAGCATTAGTTATTTCAGTACTTGAAGAAAAGAGTGGAATTGAGGCACTTGGGAAGGCAGCACAGCTTCTCAAGGGCATGCAAGTACATGGTTTTCTTCTGAATCTTCTCTACACAATATTAGTCTGTGTTCTGTTCCAGGGCATAAGGCCGATGCCTATTAAAGAACCATCACTTTTTCATATAACTATTGGGTTACTTGTCGTAAACTCTACTCGCCTGGTTTGGATGTTTGGTTTGATGGCATTCACAGTTTTCTATCACCAATGTAAGAAAACACATGGAGAAGAAGTTGAGTTACAAGTGAGCTTTGAGTATAGCAAAATTGCTAATACACTATTTCTTGATGAAAACATACCATGAACTGGAAGGTCCGATCCTCTGTGTAATTTATGTATTCCTAAATATTGTTTTTTTTCCCCTTCTTGTATTACATCTGGTACAATTGTTTTTGACGCTAAATTTGGATGCCAGAACTTTCAAGTATTGTAAACTTTTGCTGCAGAAGCCAAGAAACAGAATATTACAAAATAAAGATCTATTATCATCTATTTGTGTTGGTTCTTCATTTCAATTTCATTTTCCTGATGCAAATATTATACCATGTTAAGAGTATAAAGGCTCCCAAAATTTCAGATTATATTTTAAAGGCTGTAACAATGCCTCTATAGGTTCTGATTTCAACAGAATGCAAGAGCTGTATTTTTTCAAGTTTGAAAATCTGTTTTTTCCTGGACTAGAGTTTTCAATCTGTAATTTGTAAAGTTTGACAATCTATGGTGTATAATTTTTTTCATATAATAAATTACCACTAGTTGATGAAAATATAATATACTATGATGACCAGGAAGGTTATCTTTTTATGTAATTGTGATGCAGTATGATACCATTGTTTTAAAATTCTGATTATAAGTCTTCATGCCCTTAATTAGTAGAAAAGTTGACGTGAAAACAAGCTTACATAATGCAAACTATCTGCACTGCTTGTTAATTAATATTATAGCAAGCACTTTCCAGAGAATATGATCTTCTTTTCTTGGGAAAGATGTTCCATAGAGTGAGTAATTACTAGAATAGTTACAGGCTTTGTATTTCTTCATAGATTCCAAATAAATCAAGGCAAACAAGGTTTGTTTTTTTATAAAAAAATAAAAAATAAAAAATAAAAAAAATTATTGATTTGTGTCAAGTTTGACTACAGAAAAGAACCATGAATTTTGTTCATCCTTATTTTATTACATTTTAGCCAGGTTTCTTTACAAGAAATGTTCCACTTAATTAAGAATTCATACAAGTGAATGGTCAGGGCTATCTCCAGATATTTTGAGGCCCTATCGATTTAATGATGTTAACAAAAATCGGGGCCCCTAAAAAAGAGTAATACTATACAATCTAAATAATTAATCCAAATTTCAACCCAAACGATGTGGCAAATGAGTTGTCATCACCACACACAACATGAGTCGATATGGTTAATGAAAAAAACCATTTACCAGGTCATTTGGGTTGAAATTTAAACTAAATTTTTTGGTTATCTAGCATTAGTGCTAAAAAAATTATTATTATTGACATAAAAATGGGCTTAAAAGATTAGGGTTAGTTTCACACTTTCAATTCAATCTAAAATGGGTCCAAAAGATTGTGGGTAGTTTCACATTTTCACAAATCACAATTCAATTCAATCTGGACCCAAAAACAAAGATATGAAAAAGATTGGGCCCTGAGCAAAACCACCACACAAACAAAAAAATAAAAAAATAAAAAGCAAACATTTTTTTTTTAAGGAGATTGGGCCAGTTGGGGGCCCAGCAAAATGCTGGGTTTGCTGCCCCCTAAGGCCGGCCCTGGTTCCTCTTATAGCACGTTACTTGTCAAGAATCCTAACGAATTAATGAAAGTGAACTTAATTTCTGATTTATGATTATAAAATTAAATTACGTGAATATCACACATAAATAAGAAAGTTCCAGTTGGAAAGAGTAAACTAATTAAATTCCCCAACCGCCTAAGGAATTAATTAAGTTCCCTTTCATTTCATTCTCAATTAGTAAATGTGTTATTTTGCTTAGCCTAATAAAATAAATTGTTATATATCCCAATTGATTTATAACTATTGCATGGTTCACCAACTCATTAATTTATGTATCAATTATAAATGGCTACGTAGGCTTCAGGTGTTTGTTCTAATTAAGTTTGTGTAGATAGAAAATAAAAAATGGAAATTTGCAAAATATTATTGATATACAAACAAGGTTGGGACTTGGGACAATAGCAGCGAGCTTTGAAAATTCATGAACATATACGTATATCAAATTGTTGCCTTTGCCTAGCTATCACATGTAGTTCTTGGGCACGAGACAGAGATCATTCTTCTTGTGCATGATAAGACCTGGTAGAGCATCCAAGTCCAAATCTTCCTTCTTCATTCCATTCGGCATTTCCCAATCATATTTGTATAGAAGATTAGCAAGTGCGCAAGCTTCAATTCACTGTTGCAATTCCCATCAGAATCCCCGGAAAGCTTCTTCGGCTGGCACCAAATGGTATGAGTTCAAAATTCTATCCTTTCATATCGATGGAACTGCCGATGAATTAAAACAGAAAATATATAAACTTGAAGAATAAGGGCCTGTCCTGCAGGCTGTTTTCAGCCTGTTTTCGTTTTTGTTTTCCAAAAATGATTTCGAATTCGCGTCCTGTAAACCGTTTTTCATTTTATTTTCAAATTTCAAAAACAAAATGAAAAACAAAACCAGTGTTAAAAGTGGAAATTTTGAAAAACAAAAAAAAACTTGTTTTTCATTTATTTGTTTTTGTTTTTGTTTTTCATTTAAGTGGGTCCCATGTCATTTAAAATTATTTTTTTTCTTTTTTCTCACCCACCACCCACCACCCACCACCCATTAGACCTTATCTTCTTCTTCCTCCACTCATCTTCTTCCTTCCTTCATCCATGGCTCCCGCCACCCATCTTCTTCTTCTTTCTTTCTTCTTCTTCCTTTCTTCTTCTTCCTTCCTTCTCCGGTCGTAGCCGTCGCCGATCCATCGCCTCCGACGGCCGCTGCCTTTCTTCTTCCTTTCTTCTTCTGGTTTTCGGCCTTCCTTTCTTCTTCTGGTTTGCGGCTACCGCCGCCGATCCACTCCACTCGCCTCCGACGACCTTCTTCTGGTCTTCGACCGTCGCCGATCTTCCTCTTCTGGTCTTCGAGTTCTTCTTCTTTTTCTTCTTCATTTTATTTATTGGTTTATTATTAAATCAATTTATTTATAATTATTATAATATTAAACAAAAAGTAAAAATTGATATTTTAATTTTCAATAGTTTTGGTTATCCTACCGGACGCGTTTTTTCCATTTTTATTTTCAAAATACGGATTCCAATAAATGCTACCAGACGCATATTCGGAATTCAAAAACAAAACCAAAAACACTGTTTTCATTTTCATTTTTCTTTTCAAAAAACAAAAACAAAAAACGGTTTACAGGACGGGCCCTAAGCTATGAACAAGTACATTTTATAGCCGTTGTGTACTTGACCGCTGGTTGTATTTATACCGTCACCGACTCACTAAAGTGGTTTTTGTTTTTATTTTATTATTTTTGTTATATTTCGACTTATTATTATTATTTTATTTTATTAAAAGAAATATACGGTGTATATATATTATGTTTAGAGAAAATTACACCCAAGCTCTCTGGGGTTTAACTATTCACAGTTAAGGAAACAAGTTTTTGAAATATTGACAAATACCTACTCTAGTGTTAGTCAAACTTAACAAAATGAAATGTATTTTCATTATTTCCATCTTAATTCTTAAGTATCTTTTCTTTTAAATAGTAGAAATTAAAAAAAGAATAAAAAAAAAAATTAAAATAGATGGATCTCCACCATCCATCTCTAAGATGGACGGTAGAGATCAAAAATAACAAAACAAATTTTTTTTTTTAAAGTTGTAAAAAAATAATAATAAATGGATAAAAAAACACTGATTTTTTTATAAAATTAATTAATTAATTAAAATTAAAATTAAAAAAATTAAAAAATAAAAACTGAAAAGATAATAGAAATGAAAATTGAGGTTTGGAGATCCAGACGTCCATTTTCCAATATGAACGGTGGAGCAAAACCAGTCTCCATGGGAGGCTCGTTCCTCTTCTTCTTCGAATTTCATATCAATCCCACATTTACGTGAGTGGTGCACAACTGCACATTCCTGTTATTTAGCTTTATCAGTTATTGCTTCATTTGTTATTGTCAGTTTACAAACTCATTCGTGTCATCTCCAGCCTATAAATAGCTGGATGCAATTGTATCGAGATTATGTTGAAAATATATGAAATAATCTTTCCCTGCTAAAATATATGAAATAATCTATCTAAAATTCTTCTATTTCTTCCAAATTCTCTTAAATTCTTTATCTATTGTATTTGATACACAACATCCTGTTCTTTGCTTTGGTTTTCCTGAGTGCTGCGTTGTCAGCTTATTGCTTGTGTTCTATTGCCTTCTTGGCTTTTTTATGAATAAAATTGCTGTTAAAAAAGAAAAATATTGATTTATACTAATTTCATGTATTAGTATAAATTTTACATATATATATACTAATTAAAATCATGTTTATGTACCGATCAGCAACACTACAATCTCATATCAAACAAGAAACTGTCAAGAAAAGAAATAGTAGATATTTCTCTTTTATAGAACAGTTACAGCAGCACTTCTTTAAATTTGCAAATAAAAACATAAAGATTCTTTGAACAATTTAAAGAGCGAGGGAGGTGTCAGGTGTGCCAATGGCACTACTGGCAAATTATTATTGATACACAAACAAGGTTGGACCAATTACAAGAAACGAAGATCCTTATTAAATACACCCCAATATATAATAACAAGCTGACAAGCTCTGAAAATTCATAAACATATATATAATCGAAATTCAAATAGCTGCCTTGGTGGGGTCTATTACATATGGTTCTTGGGCACGAGACAGAGAGCATGCTTCTTGTGCATAATAATACCTGGTAGAGAATCCAAGTCCAAGTCTTCCTTCTTCATTCCAACCGGCATTTCCCAATCAAATTTGTAAAGAAGATTAGCAAGTGCGAGCTCCATTGTTGCAATTGCCATAATCATCCCCGGACAACTTCTTCGGCCGGCACCAAATGGTACGAGTTCAAAGTTTTGTCCTTTCATGTCAATGGAACTGCCAATGAATCTCTCTGGATAAAATTCATCCGGATTCTCCCAAGTTTCAGGATCTCTACCTATCGCCCATGCGTTCACAAAAACCGTCATTTTAGGTGGTATTTCATACCCATCTAGAATGCACTTATCGATTGTTTCTCTTGGAAGTAACAATGGAACGACCGGTTGCAATCTCATAGTTTCTTTCAGAACAGCTTCAAGATAAGAAAATCTACGAATATCATCTTCATCAACAAAATCTTTTTTTCCTGTTAAATCTCTAATTTCTTCTTGAGCTTTCTTCATTACTCTTGGATGCTTCATTAAGTAGGTCATAGCCCAAATCACACTCACTGCGCTTGTTTCCGTGCCAGCCGTAAATATGTCCTGCAAGGGGAGAACACTAACAATTTAATTATGATATAAGGATAAATTAATTTAATACAATTATATTTTTGAATTGGATTAATTCATACCATGAGCACTCCTTTAATGTTATCCCATGTAAGATCAATTTTAAAGTCACGTTCTTTTTTAATTTGAAGTAAAACATCAATGATATCCTCATGCTCGCCTTGTGGTCTCTTTGAATCAATATGATCATTGATGACTTCCTGGTAGAATTTATCGAATTCCTCGAAGTTTTTTTCAAGACGAGAGATCATCCCGGTGAGTTTATCGGCCCAACCCATGTACGGAAAATAATCTGAAAAAAAGAAGCTTCCTAACACGGCTTGAAGTTCTTGAAGTAAAGCATGAAATCTACTGCTTTCAATTCCTTCATCAACATATCTCTTGCCAAGAGCAACTCTACAAATAATGGAATTTGTAAGAGAGATCATCATCTCACTTAAGTTGACAGGTTGATCAGAATTAGCAACCGATGATTTCGATATTTTTTCAATTAAACGAGAAATCTCATCTTCTCGAATGGGACGAGATTGTTGCACTCTAACAGAGTTGAAGAGGTGAACTACATATATTTTTCTCATCTCTCTCCAATAATCATTATATGGTGAAAAAGCCAAATCATTGTAAGTTAGCTTTTTTATGCTAAACTTCGAAGGCCTGCTGCAAAATTGAAGATCATGTGTCTTCATGACCTCTTTAGCCATTTTTGCAGAGGAAACAACTAGGGTTGGCACGAAACCAAGTTGCAAAGACATGAGGGGGCCATATTGTTTAGAGAGTTTCAAGAGATAACTTGGGTTTGAGATATGGTGCAAGTTACCAATAAATGGAAGACCTCTAGGTCCAGGAGGCAGACCAAGTGATGATCTTCTGGTTCTTATGTGTTTTTGGAGAAGAAACAAGAGAAAAATTGGGAGAGATGAAAGGATGATGGTCATGAGCAAAGCCATTTGGTTGTATGTAGCAACGATATTGTAATACTTGCAAATGAAAAACCCTCTATAAATAACAGATGATATGCTACTATTACGGTTTGAATATTCAGATTTATTGACGATATGAGATTGATGAATATTCAAGGATTTTTTTTATTTTTTTTATTTTTTGACAATATCTATTAATTTGGGACCAGATATTTTTTTACCCCAAGCTCATCTATCTACCAATTGAGCTATGCCCCTTTAATAATTAGTAACTATCAAGTAGTATTCAATATCATTTATATGATAAGGCTTGCATGTACAGTACACCGATTAAAACAATATCTTCTACAAGATATTTTATTAGTTAAAATAATAATATTATATGGCATGATTATTAGTTACTAATATTCTTCACATATGCAACATTTTTCAAACTTATTTGATTAATATGATTGGAAGAAACTTTGATATTGATAGACGAGTAAATATATGTGCAACCGGGGTCACGGCACCGCCGCAACCCTGTAGTGTAAAAAAGAAAAAAAAACACGCGGGCCCCATGTATTTAATACGCAGGTCCCACATGTTTTTTCAATTTTTTTACACTCGGCTAACTTGTTAATACCTCCGCCCCTGCATCTGGAGTCTGTTTTTCATATGATACACGGAATAGAACTTTTCATAAATTTTATCGAAATCATTTTTAATTTTTTTGGGGGTCAAACTCAACATGTAGGCTGCGTTTGCTAGTAAGAAACGAAATGAAAGTGAATCAAGTTCTATGTGAAAGGATATCAGAAAAATAAACTTAATTCTTAAAGGGAAATCAAGTTCTGTCCTAAAAACTTAATTCCTGATTTATATGTGGAACCCACATAATCTGACACTAGTACCCGTAGAATAATCTAATGCATGATACTGATTTTAGAGCTTCATTTGACCGAGTCTTATATAGCTAGTATAGATTATAGTCCGTAGATTTTCTCCACCATGATCACATATTGACATTGATGAAATCCATCGATTTTAACTATTGCATATATCGTCCACCGACTCATTAATTTATGTATCAATTATAAATTAGGCATTTTTTTTGGTTATATGTTTGAAATGTTCTACTGTGCATTAGATCGGTTTCATTAAGAAATGGTAGAATGCTGAATCGGTTTTGTAGCGTGATATATATATATATATATATCTAAGTTAGCGGTCACATTTAATTTGGACTTTTCATCTTATACTTGTTGTTTCATATGGTTTAGCAATTTAAAATGAACTAAAATAGTGGATTTGACTCTTTAGAATATCTCCAATGTAATATGATTTGCATTTGAAAAATGATGATATATCAACAGATTGCTTCATGACATGAACAAAAGTCACGGAAACCCCACCCAAAGAAAGAACGAGACCACAAATATAAAGACAATAAGTACTCCCGCATCAAAACAAATTTAGCTATCAAATCACGTGCCAGCTGCAGACTTTGGCGTATTGCTACAGCCTCAGCAACTTGCGGTGAGAATGTAGATATCAGTTTTTGGGAGGCAGCAGCCATCACAAAACCATTGAGTCACGAATCACCATACTAGGACCCACGTTATCTGTAGGCTGTAGCAGCATCTGTATTCAGCATATCATGTGGTCTCCACGCCACCACACCCTACTCCCTCAACATAGCTGATCTAAAGGCTGTTTTTTTTTTATTTATTTAAAATCTTATAAATTAAGGTACTATAAAATATTTGTTTTTTTTTTTTTTTACATTTTTAATAATTTATTACAAATATAAAATTGATTAGATTGTATTAGAGTTTCTTTAAAATTTGAAATTTTTAGAAAATTGATTTGTAGGATTTTATTATTTGTCGTAAAATTATATATGTATAAATTGTTATAGAACATTTGTGAAAATTTATTAAAAAACTATAACGTATCACTTTTTGAATAAGATAAAAGTCAAATTTTTTTACTTTTTCTAAAAGACATATATATCTTAAAATAAGATATAAGTTGGAAAACAAACAAACCGATTTATCTTAATTTAAAATATAAGAGACAATAAATCTTATAGTGAAAAAAAAACAAACAGCCCCTAAGTCTACCACAGTACTCCTAAAATTCATTGATTAAATTACAGGACCAGACAACAACATTAGCAATATAAATACCTGGAGAACCATGAAGCACCAAATTTCTGTGATACCAAACTCTCCAAACGACCACACAAAACAAGGGCATTGTATGACGTCGTCTGCTGGCCAAGTACAGTGTATAAAAAAGAAATATACAGTGTATATATATTATGTTTAGAGAAAATTACACCCAAGCTCTCTGGGGTTTAAGTAATCACAGTTAAGGAAACAAGTTTTTGAAATATTGACAAATACCTCCTCCAGTGTTAGTCAAACTTAACAAAATGAAATGTATTTTCGTTATTTCCATCTTAATTCTTAAGTGTATTTTCTTTTAAATAGTAGAAATTAAAAAAAGAAAAAAAATTAAAAAAATAGATGGATCTCCACCATCCATCTCTGAGACGGGCGGTAGAGATCAAAAATAACAAAACAAATTTTTTAAAAAAAGTTGTAAAAAAATAATAATAAATGGATAAAAAAAAACACTGATTTTATTATAATAATAATAAAAAAATTAAAAATAAAAATAAAAACTGAAAAGATAATAGAAATGAAAATTGAGGTTTGAGATCCAGACGTCCATTTTCCAATATGAACGGTGGAGCAAAACCAGTCTCCATGGGAGGCTCGTTCTTCTTCTTCTTCGAATTTCTCCTTGTTCTTCTTGAAATCTTTGATTTTTCACATTCAAATATTCTTCAATTTTTTAAAAAATTTCTTCAACAACTTCATTTTTTAAGCATTGATCTTATGTTTTCTCTCAAAATTCATGTTTTTCGCCACAACTCCGTTTTTTAAACTCACCAAACAAAAGAAAAAAAAAACACTATCATTTAAAATAAGCTTTAATCAGAACCCAAACAAAAACTTAAAAATCCCATATAACATTCAAATCCATATCTCCATTTTCACCATTTCAAATCTTCTCCAAACATTTGTCAAAAAAAAAAAAAAATCTTCTCAAAGCAAAGAAGATTTGCCAAGTGCTGGGTACAAAAATGACGGCGTTCGTCTTTCCGATTACAAAACTCACCGTATCCAATAAAATTCAACATGTAAGGGCCTTAAAAAGTAGTGGACCCAAATGCAGGTTATAAAGTCCAGTTATGCCTATAAATAAAAGCAGCCCAACTCAAAAACGAAGTCATATATTCACCTGTTTATTTTCGAAAGGTTATAGCATCGTGAGAGATCTTTTATGTTGTTATAACTTATAAGCAATTTTCTGGTTATCTTATGTTGTGTTACTTTCTTTAATGTAAATATAACGAAAAAAAAAAAAACATAAAATGAAAAAAGAGTTACCATACCAATATCTAATCACCCATTTTGGTGGGGTTGACGGATTCAGTTAGAGACCGACACTGTTAAAACCATCAAAATTTATATTCTAATAGTTAAACTACAAAAAATGAGTATAATTGGACTAAGAACACATTTTTAATGTAAATACAATCAGCAAATATAATCAAATGAAAAAATGGCAGAATACTTCTATATAAAAACTTGTTTTGGTGGTTCGATGGATTCGCTTTCAAACTGAGTACATCGAAACCACGGAAACTCGAGTATAAATTAGACTAAGAACAAGAGTTTAATGTAAATACAAACAACAAAAAAGATCAAATAAAAAAAAAAATGGCTACTGTACTTACATATAAGAACCCGTTTTGTGGTTTCGACGGATTCGGTTTGAAACCAATTCCGTCAAAATTGTCAAAACCGTCGAAACTTAGATTATCATAGTTAATTGTGTTTAAAATATAATTGTGTTTAAAATCTGGAATAAAAAAAAACCTGAATTTAAAAAAAAAAAAAAATCTGGAAAAAATTTAAACAAAACAAAATCTGAAATTTTTTTAAACAAACAACATTCAAACTTAAGCACAACAACAACCATAACCTAAAAAAAATAAAATAAAAAATAAAATAAAATAAATCTGAAAAAAAAAAAATTTAATAAAATCTGAAAATTAAACACAACCACAACCCCAACCCAAACTTAAACACAACCACACAAAAAAAATTTAACAAAATGAATCTAGAAAAAAACGAGATCTGAAAAAAAAAATAAAAAAAATTAAATCTGAATTTTTTTAAACAAACAACACTCAAACTTAAACACAACAACAACCATAACCTAAAAATAAAAATAAATAAAAATAAAAAAATAAAAAATCTGAAAATAAAAAATTTAGTAAAATCTGAAAATTAAACACAACCACAACCACAACCCAAACTTAAACACAACAACACAAAAAAAAAAAAAATTAACAAAATGAATCTAGAAAAAAACGAGATCTGAAAAAAATAAATAAATAAATCTTTTCCTTTTTTTTTTTTTAACAAAACTCAAACCCAAACACAACTTTCACCATTCATAAACACAAAAACCACCCTCAAATCTAGAAATTTTCTTTGAAAAAAACGAAAACTGAAAATTTTTGCTTAAAAAAAATCTGAAATTTTTTTAAAAACTTGGAAAAAAACTTGAAAGAGAAAGAGAAGAAGAAGGAGAGAAGAAACGACGGAGAATAGAGGAGAGAAAGAGAGAAGACGGAGTAGAGAGGAGGAGAGGAGGAGAGAAGAAAGAGAGACGGTGATGATGGTGAGAGAGAGAGAAAGAAAAAAAATAAGTAACTGCTGTGAAAATGAGAGAGAAAAGGAGAGAGAAGAGGTAAAGAAAAAAAAAAAAGCAATTTTGTCTTCATAGTCATTTTGTTGACAAAAACAATAAAAATGATAATTATTGACAAAAAACAATAAAGCCCCGTAATTTTTGACTAAAACCCTATTTCCTCAAAAAAAAAGATTTATACTAATTTCATGTATTAGTATAAATTTTAGAGGAAATAGGGGTTTTTAGTCAAAAATTATGGGGCTTTATTGTTTTTGTCAACAATTATCATTTTTATTGTTTTTGTCAACAAAATGGCTGTGAAGACAAAATTGCTGCTATTTTTTTTTCTTTACCTCTTCTCTCTCCTTTCTCTCTCATTTTCACAGCGAGAGTTTCTTTTGACAATCCAATTTTTTCTTTTTACACTTCTTTTCTAAAAACACTTCATTCTCAAAATTTAAATTTTAAAAAGGTCTAAAGACACTTCATTTTATTACAAGATTATCTTTTTTATCTTTTTTGAATTAAATTATTAAAAAAAAAAGTATCTCTCCTAAATCATTTGATTAATTATTTCATATTAAATACTTTCTCCTAAATTTTTAATTTTCATATTAAACTCTCTCTCCTCCAATACATATCTCTAATTTTTTACCTCCATTCTTTCTCAAACAAGACTAACAGTTAAGAAGAAAAAAAAAAACTTACTAATAAGTTTGATTTTTAATAACCATATGTATGTATATATTAAAAAAGAAAAAAAACGTACCTTGTTTTTTTTTAATCGAAATATGAAAATGTTTTTTGTTACTCTTGTAGGTATGTGATTGCCTAGAGAATTTTAATTCTTTAATTGGTCTTAGAAATTATGGATTTAATTGAATTTAGTTAAAGCAATTTAAGCTTTCATATATCTTTTTTATTTAAAAAAAAAATTGACTTTTTTAAAAAATATATATATTACTGTTAGTAAAAAACTAAAATATTGATAAGTTTTTTTTTTTTTTCTTTAACTATTAATCAGCGAATGATCGAGAAAGTATGGAAATATGATTTTTTTTTTTTTTTTTTTTGAAAAATGGAGAGAGATTAATTAGGAAAGAATGTTTAATATGGTAATAATAGATTATGAGAGAAAGTTTAATATGTAATATTTAATCTAATGATTTAAGAGAGATAATTTTTTTTTTAATAATTTAATTAATTTGGAGTGTCTTTAATTTTTTTTTTTTTTTTTTTTTTTTGTCTTGTTTAGTAATTTTAATTTAGGTTAAAATTGTCATTAATAAAAAAAATCAAATTGGAATGTGAATAGATAATTTGTGGATTGTAAGGAGAATCTCTCTTTCACAGCAGCCACTTATTTTTTTCTTTCTCTCTCACCATCCTCACCATCTCTTCTTCTTCTCTCCTCCTCTCCTCCTCTCTCCTCCGTCTTCTCTCTTTCTCTCCTCTATTTTCCATCATTTCTTCTCTCCTTCTTCTTCTTCTCTTTCTCTTTCAAGTTTTTTTCCAAGTTTTTAAAAAAAAAATAGATTTTTTTTAAGAAAAAATTTTCAGATTTCGTTTTTTTCAATGAAAATTTCTAGATTTGAGGGTGGTTTTTGTATTTATGAATGGCAAGATTTGTGTTTGGGTTTGGGTTTGGGTTTTGTTAAAAAAAAAAAAAAAATCAGATTTTTATTTTTTTTTTTTAATTTTTTTTTTTTAGATCTCGTTTTTTTCTAGATTCATTTTGTTTAAATTTTTGTGTGTGGTTGTGTTTAAGTTTGGGTTGTGGTTGTGGTTGTGTTTAATTTTCATATTTTATCTTATTTTATTTTTTCAGATCTCGTTTTTTTTTTTTTTTTTTTTTTTTTTTTTTTTTTTTTTTTTTTTTTTTTTTTTTTTTTTTTTCAGGTTATGGTTGTTGTTGTGCTTAAGTTTGAGTGTTGTTAGTTTAACAAAATTTCAGATTTTGTTTTGTTTAAATTTTTTCCATATTTAAAAAAAAAATTCAGGTTTTTTTTTTTATTTTGAAAAAATTCCAGATTTCAAACACAATTAAATTCCAGATTATGTTTTTTTTTTTCCAGATTTTCATGTTGAAATTGAAGTCCAGATTTTCCAGATTTTAATTATTATTTTTCCAGACTGGTGTGTTTAATTGGGTTGGAAAAATGTGTGTGTTTAATTGGTTAATACTGGACTACTTGTGTGTTTAAATGGTTTGAATTAGTGTGTGTAAATCAATTAAACACATAGGGCAACCCAATTAAACACACCGGCGAACCCAATTAAACACCAAGGTTGACCAATTAAACACACCAGTAATAAATCAATTAAACACATCAGACTAATTAAACACACCAAGGCAACCCCATTAAACACACCAGGTGTAAATCAATTAAACACATCAGGGAAACTCAATTAAACACATTAGGGCAATCTAATTAAACACACCAGGACAAATCAATTAAACACACTGGGGGACCCAATTAAACACACCAAGACTGACCAATTAAACATATCAGGTGTAAACCAATTAAACACACCAGTTATAAATCAATTAAACACACCAAACTAATTAAACACACCAGGGCAAGACTAAATTAAACACACCAAGAAACACAGTTAAACACATCAGGGAAGAAGAATAAGAAGAAGATGAATGTCTGAAGAAGAAGAAAAAGAAAAAAAATAGAAAAAAAAAAATTTCTGGAAGAAAAAGAAGAAAAAAAGTGAAATTTTTTATTTATTTATAAAGAAGGGCAATCTTGTCCAAAAAGTGGATACGCCGACAAAAACAATAAAAATGATAATTTTGGACAAAAACAATAAACCCACTAATTTTTTTGGCTATTTTTAAAGTTCTCCCTAAATTTTACATATATATATATACTAATTAAAATCAGCAACACTACAATCTCATATCAAACAAGAAACTGCCAAGAAAAGAAATAGTAGATATTTCTCTTTTATAGAATAGTTACAGCAGCACTTCTTTAAATTTGCAAATAAAAACATAAAGATTCTTTGAACAATTTAAAGAGCGAGGGAGGTGTCAGGTGTGCCAATGGCACTACTGGCAAATTATTATTGATACACAAACAAGGTTGGACCAATTACAAGAAACGAAGATCCTTATTAAATACACCCCAATATATAATAACAAGCTGACAAGCTCTGAAAATTCATAAACATATATATAATCGAAATTCAAATAGCTACCTTGGTGGGGCCTATTACATATGGTTCTTGGGCACGAGACAGAGAGCATGCTTCTTGTGCATGGCAATACCTGGTAGAGAATCCAAGTCCAAGTCTTCCTTCTTCATTCCAACCGGCATTTCCCAATCAAATTTGTAAAGAAGATTAGCAAGTGCGAGCTCAACTGTTACAATTCCCATAACCATCCCCGGACAACTTCTTCGGCCGGCACCAAATGGTACGAGTTCAAAGTTTTGTCCTTTCATGTCAATGGAACTGCCAATGAATCTCTCTGGATAAAATTCATCCGGGTTCTCCCAAGCTTCAGGATCTCTACCTATAGCCCACGCGTTCACAAAAACCATCATTTTAGGTGGTATTTCATACCCATCTAGAATGCACTTGTCGATTGTTTCTCTTGGAAGTAACAATGGAACGACCGGTTGCAATCTCATAGTTTCTTTCAGGACAGCTTCAAGATAAGAAAATCTACGAATATCATCTTCATCAATAAAATCTTTTTTTCCTATTAAATCTCTAATTTCTTCTTGAGCTTTCTTCATTACTCTTGGATGCTTCATTAAGTAGGTCATAGCCCAAATCACACTCGCTGCGTTTGTTTCCGTGCCACCCAAAAATATGTCCTGCAAGGGGAGAACAGTAACAATTTAATTATGATATAAGGATAAATTAATTTAATACAATTATAATTTTGAATTGGATTAATTCATACCATAAGCACTCCTTTAATGTTATCCCATGTAAGATTAATTTTAAAGTCACGTTCTTTTTTAATTTGAAGTAAAACATCAATGATATCCTCTTGCTCGCCTTGTGGTCTCTTTAAATCTAAATGCTCATTGATGACTTCCTGGTAGAATTTATCGAATTCCTTGAAGTTTTTTTCAAGACGAGGGATCATCCCAGTGAGTTTATCGACCCAACCCATGTATGGAAAATAATCTGAAAAAAAGAAGCTTCCTAACACGGCTTGAAGTTCTTGAAGTAAAGCATGAAATCTGCTGCTTTCAATTCCTTCATCATCGTATCTCTTGCCAAGACCAACTCTACAAATAATGGAACTTGTAAGATAGATCATCATCTCACTTAAGTTGACGGGTTGATCAGAATTAGCAACTGATGATTTCGATATTTTTTCAATTAAACGAGAAATCTCATCTTCTCGAATGGGACGAGATTGTTGCAGTCTAACAGAGTTGAAGAGGTGAACTACACATATTTTTCTCATCTCTCTCCAATAATCATTATATGGTGACAAAGCCAAATCAGAGAAATTGTAAGTTAGCTTTTTTTGGCTAAACTTCGCAGGCCTGCTGCAAAATTGAAGATCATGAGTCTTCATGACCTCTTTAGCCATTTTTGCAGAGGAAACAACTAGGGTTGGCACGAAACCAAGTTGCAAAGACATGAGGGGGCCATATTGTTTAGAGAGTTTCAAGAGATAACTTGGGTTTGAGATATCAAACTGGTGCAAGTTACCAATAAATGGAAGACCTCTAGGTCCAGGAGGCAGACCAAGTGATGATCTTCTGGTTCTTATGTGTTTTTGGAGAAGAAACAAGAGAAAAATTGGGAGAGATGAAAGGATGATGGTCATGAGCAAAGCCATTTGGTTGTATGTAGCAACGATATTGATAAGCTACTATTATGGTTTGAATATTCAGATTTATTGATGATATGAGATTGATGAATATTCAAGGATTTTTTATTTTATTTTATTTTTTTGACAATATCTATTAATTTGGGATCAGATATTTTTTTACCTTAAACTCATCCATCTACCAATTGAGCTATGACGCCCCTGTTAACGATTTTAATCAAGTAGTATTTAATATCATTTATATGATAAGGCTTGCATGTACACAGTACACCGATTAAAACAATATCTTCTACAAGATATTTTATTAGTATTCAATATCATTGGATGAAACTTTGATATTGATAGACTGATCACTGATATATATAGTTATTGACTTTTTTTGTCAGTACTGATTAGTTTATTGACAAAGTCTTTCGTGGCGTCTGAGGAAAATTCAAAATTCTTAGGATTGAATCTCACTTGCATTAGGATTGGAGTTTAGTTCAAAATTTCAAATATTCATCCTGATTTTCTTGAAGATCAGGTGATGATGCATTAATTTCCACAGCTTCTTCAAGTTTATCCTCATTCACGAATCACGTGCGGTTGAGCTTGGATGTTACAAACTCGTACAAATTGCTTGCCATCGTCTTCCAAATATGTCGACTTCGATCTTTGTCCTTTTTTCATTGGTCGTCTGCTATCTCTACTGATCAATCTAGACAGGGACGAAGCCAGGACTTATTGTTTGGATGGGCTAAATGTATAAAAAAAAAAAATTGGTATACCACATGCGGTGTAATGAATCAAACTTGGAACATTGTCATACTGAATGAACGTAACTTGGGACATTAACAAACGAAGTTTGTTTATTTTATTTATGGAATGGATGGAGAATTGAAAATAAATGAAAACTTTAATTTGTTTAAGTGTCAATAAAAATATTAAGTATATCACCCTAATGATTCTATTAAGATTATCTCAATTAAATTAAATTATAAACTAGACTATTTTTATGACTTATCATCTATTAAATAATATTAATTTTGCCATTGTTTTAACTTATTGAACTTGGAACTACTACAAAGTTGGAGATCACGAGTCTTCATGACCTCTTTAGCCATTTTTGCTGACGAAACTACTAGGGTTTGCACGAAACCGAGACGCAGGGATGTGAGAGGACCAAACTGTTTAGATAGTTGAAAGAAATAGTGGTGAGGCTTTGAGTGATCGAGCTGGTGTAAATTTCCGATCAAGGGAAGACCCCTTCGATCGGGCGGCAAACGAACACCAGTTTTGGTTGGTCTTGTATGTGTTTGGAGGAAGAAGAAGATGAAGATGGGGAGAGAAAGAATAATTAGGATGATAAGCAAAGCCATTATGGAAGCAATTAAGCAAGTAAATCAAATGAAGAAACCAAAACAGAACTACAGAGCACTCAGCCAACACAAACCGATGGACACAATGAGGATACTCCTCCATCCAATAACGTTCTTCATCAATAGACAAAACATATTTTGTTAAAAAAATGGTCCACTCGATTGGCCTCCCAGTGAACAAAAGTCACCGAAACCCCACCCAAAGAAAGAATGAGACGGCCACAAATATAAAGACAATAAGTACTCCCGCATCAGAACAAATTTGACTATCGAATCACGTGCCAGCTGCAGACTTTGGCGTATTGCTACCGCCTCAGCAACTTGCGGAGGGAATGTAGCTATTAGTTTTTGGGAGCCAGCAGCCATCACAAAACCATTGAGTCACGAATCACCATACTAAGACCCACGTTATCTGTAGCAGCATCTGTATTCAGCATATCGTGTGGTCTCCACGCCACCACACCCTACTCCCTCAACCTGGTTGATCTAAGAGGCTTTTTGTTTTTTTATCTAAAATCTTATAAATTAAGGTACTATCAAATGTTTGTTTTTTTTTTTTTTTTTTGGATAATTTATTACAAATATAAAATTGATTAGGTTGTGTTAAAGTTTCTTTAAAATTTGGAATTTTTGGAAAATTGATTTTTAGGATTTTATTATATGTGGATAAAATTATATATGTATAAATTGTTATAGAACATTTATGAAAATTTATTTAAAAACTCTAACGTATCACTTTTTAAATAAGATAAAAGTCAAAAATTTTTACTTTTTCTAAAAAACATATATATCTTAAAATAAGATATAAGTTAGAAAAACAAACAAACAAACTGATTTATCTTAATTTAAGATAAAAGCAATAAGTCTTATAATGAAAAAAATAAACAGCCCCTATGCCTACCACAGTACTCCTAAAATTCAGTGATTAAATTACGGGACCAGACAACAACATCAGCAATATAAATACTTGGAGAACCATGAAGCACCAAATTTCTGTGATATCAAACTCTCCAAACGACCACACAAAACAAGGGCATTGTATGACGTCGTCTGCTGGCCAAGTACAGTGTATAAAAAAGAAATATGCAGTGTATATATATCATGTTTAGAGAAAATTACACCCAAGCTCTCTGGGGTTTAAGTAATCACAGTTAAGGAAACAAGTTTTTGAAATATTGACAAATACCTCCTCTAGTGTTAGTCAAACTTAACAAAATGAAATGTATTTTCGTTATTTCCATCTAAATTCTTAAGTGTATTTTCTTTTAAATAGTAGAAATTAAAAAAAGAAAAAAATTTTAAAAAATAGATGGATCTCCACCATCCATCTTTGAGACGGACGGTAGAGATCAAAAATAACAAAACAAAATTTTTTTAAAAAAAAGTTGTAAAAAAATAATAACAAATGGATAAAAAAAACACTGATTTTATTATAATAATAATAATAAAATAAAAATAAAATATAAAATATAAAAAAAAAACTGAAAAGATAATAGAAATGAAAATTGAGGTTTGTAGATCCAGACGTCCATTTCCAATATGAACGGTGGAGCAAAACGAGTCTCCATGGGAGGCTCGTTCCTCTTCTTCTTCGAATTTCTCCTTATTCTTCTTGAAATCTTTGATTTTTCACATTCAAATATTCTTCAATTTTTTTAAAAATTTCTTCAACAACTTCATTTTTTAAGCATTGATCTTATGTTTTCTCTCAAAATTCATGTTTTTCGCCAAAACTCCATTTTTGAAACTCACAAAACAAAAGGAAAAAAAAAAAAAAAAAAAAAACATATCATTTAAAATAAGCTTTAATCAGAACCCAAACAAAAACTTAAAAATCCCATAAAACCTTCAAATCCATATCTCCATTTTCACCATTTCAAATCTGCTCCAAACATTTGTCCAAAAAAAAAAAAAATTCTCAAAACAAAGAAGATTTGCCGAGTGCTGGGTACAAAAATGACGGCGTTCGTCTTTCCGATTTCAAAACTCACCGTATCCGATAAAATTCAACATGTAAGGGCCTTAAAAAGTAGTGGACCCAAATGAAGGTTATAAAGTCCAGTTATGCCTATAAATAAAAGCAGCCCAACTCAAAAACGAAGTCATATATTCACCTGTTTATTTTCGAAAGGTTATAGCATCGTGAGTGATCTTTTATGCTGTTATAACTTATAAGTAATTTTCTGGTTATCTTATGTTGTGTTACTTTCTTTAATGTAAATATAACATTAAAAAAAAAAACATAAAATGAAAAAAGAGTTACCATACCAATATCTAATCACCCATTTTGGTGGGTTCAACGGATTCAGTTAGAGACCGACACCGTTAAAACCATTAAAATTTATATTCTAATAGTTAAACTACAAAAAATGAGTATTATTGGACTAAGAACACATTTTAATGTAAATACAATCAACAAATATAATCAAATGAAAAAATGGCAGAATACTTCTATATAAAAACTCGTTTTGGTGGTTTCGGTTTCAAACCGAGTACATCGAAACCATGGAAACTCGAGATTATTAATGAGTATAAATTAGACTAAGAACAAGAGTTTAATGTATACACAAACAACAAAAAAGATCGAATATAAAAAATTGCTACTGTACTTACATATAAGAACCTGTTTTGTGGTTTCAACGAATTCGGTTTGAAACCGAATCCATCGAAATTGTCAAAACCGTCGAAACTTAGATTATCGTAGTTATTTAAAAAAAAAAAAAAAAAAAAAAAAAAAAAAAAAAAGTAGAATAAATTGGACTAAGAACACATTTTTAATATAAATACAACAACAACAAAAACGTTCAAATGAAAAAATGGCACAATATATTTATATAAGAACTCGTTTTGGTGCCACCATATCCGTCAAACCACGGAAACTCTTTTTTTGTCGTGGAGAGTGGAGACCATGGAACATAAAAAAGTGGAGAGATTAAAAAATGGGGAAAAAATAGTGGATGTAAGACTGCAATTGACATTTTATATATCAAGCAAAAGAAACTGGACAAAACTCAAAACTCAAAAGAAAATACATTTTAGAATGAACTATAGATTACCCAAAAAAAAAGGGTATAAGATCCCAGAGTCTAAAACCTGCTATTAATTTACATTATAAAATGGTTACATATCCATGTTCTTAGCGATAAGCTGGAGAACATTCTTCTTGTGCATGGTAATACCAGGTAGAACATCGAAGTCCAAGTCTTCCTTCTTGATTCCAACCGGCATTTCCCAATCGAATTTGTAGAGAAGATTAGCAAGTGCAAGCTCCACTGTTGCAATTCCCATATGCATCCCTGGACATATTCTTCTACCAGCACCGAACGGAGCTAGCTCAAAGTGTTGCCCTTTTATATCAATTGAGCTACCAATAAATCTCTCCGGATAAAATTCTTCCGGGTTCTCCCAAACTTCAGGGTCTCTTCCTATCGCCCATGTATTCACAAAAACAAGCGTTTTAGCCTGTATTTCGTACCCTTCCAAGATGCATTTCTCGGTTGTTTCTCTTGGGACTAGTAATGGAACCGTTGGTTGTAATCTCATCGTCTCTTTTACAACATCTTTAAGATAGGAAAGTCTCTCGACATCGTCTTCGTCTACGAAACCCTTGGCTCCAACTAGATTTCTAACCTCTTCTTGAACTTTCTTCATCACTCTTGGATTCTTCATTAGATAAGTCATGGCCCAAATGACAGAAGCTGCACCTGTGTCTGTGCCAGCAACAAATACGTTCTACAAGGGAAAATTAATAATAGTTTAGTGATCGATCAAACATATAATTAAATAATAAGTTGAGAATTAGAAAATTACCATGAGAATTGCTTTGATGTGATCCCAAGTAAGATCAATTTTAAATCCACTTTGTTTTTTCATTTCAAGTAAAACATCGATAATATCCTCTTGGTCAGATTTTGGTCTTTTTGGATCTAGATGTTCATCTATGAGTTTTTGATAGAATGAGTCAAATTCTTTAAAATTCTTTTCAAGACGAGAGATCAATCCAGTAAATTTATCGAACCAACCCATGAAAGGAAAATAATCCGAAAAAAAGAAGACACCAAACATGGCTTGAGTTTCATTCAATAGAGCATGGAATCTACTTCTTTCAACTCCCTCATCCTCGTACCTCTTGCCAAAACCAATTCTACAAATTATGGTGCTTGTAAGAGACATCATCAGCTCACTCAAGTTTACTGGTTTACAAGCAACAACCGATTTCGATATCTTTTCGATCATGAGAGAAACCTCATCTTCTCGAATGGGACGATATTGGTAAACCCTGTTGGAGTTGAAGAGATGAACTGCACATAATTTCCTCATCTCTTTATAATAATCATTGTATGGTGTAAAAACCAAATCCAGGCCATTGTATGACAGCGTCTGCTGGCCAAGCAAGGCAGGCCTACTACAAAATTGGAGATCATGAGTCTTCATGACCTCTTTAGCCATCTTTGCTGAGGAAACTACTAGGGTTTGCACGAAACCGAGACGCAAGGATATGAGAGGGCCGAACTGTTTAGACAGTTGAAAGAAATAGTGGTGAGGTTTTGAGTGATCGAGCTGGTGTAAGTTCCCGATCAAAGGAAGGCCCTTTGGACCGGGCGGCAAACGAACACCGGTTTTGGTTGTTCTTGTATGTGTTTGAAGGAAGAAGAAGAAGAAGATGAAGATGGGGAGAGAGAGAATAATTAGGATGATAAGCGAAACCATTATGGAAGCAATTAAGCTAGTGAATCAAATGTACTGTGGAGAGTCTCTATAACTAGAGGACTTCTTGCGGCCTGCAGGTTTCTGAATTGATTCAAATCCTGGAACTCATTGGTGCACGTGTTGGGTGGTGGGTGGTGATTCAAATGAGTCCATTTTTCTCACCAACCTTTAGTTGACTAACGGATTCAACTAAAGGTTATCACCTTCTACTCTTATTTATGTTCTACCGTTTTTACCCCTAAACTTAACCAAAGACAATCTTCTTCGTCTTCTCCTCTACTGTGGCTTGAGAAAAAAGAAATTAAAGTCTGTAGAAAGTAGAAACCGCTGACAAGTGACATAGAATCCCATAAAATCTTACCACTTTAGTACTTGATCTTATCACATATAGGCGTCTTGTGATGATTTTTGTTTGGGAAAATTGCACAAACATCCCTCGACGTTTGATAAAATTACATAAATATGGCAGTTTTGGCCATATACACATAAACTTCCCTTAACATTTGAATATTGTTGCATAAACATCCCCTACCATTAGATGGATCCGTTAGTCAATGGTCAAAACAGTAAAAAGTCCAAAATGCCTTTTATTTTTATTTTAAATAAACTAAAAAATTAAAAAATAAGATAAAAAAATATTTTAGAAAACATTAATGTATATTAAATATAAAACCTAGAAAAAAAATTCATCCTTACAAATAAAAAAAAAATATAGTTTTTTTTAAACAATTTAATAATAAATAAATTTTAAATTTTAAATTTATTTAAAATCAATGGGGAATTGCACAAACTAATTTTTTTTTAATATGAATTTTTTTTTCTAGGTTTCAAATTTAAGATACATTCAAGTTTTATAAAAGATTTTTAAATATTTTTTTATCTTATTGTTTAATTTTTTAGTTTTTTTAAAATAACAATATAGGATATTTTAGACTTTTTACATGTTTGACCATTGACTAACAGATTCATTTAACGGTAGGGGATGTTTGTGCAATAATTTTCAAATGTTAAGAGAAGTTTGTGTGAATATAGCCAAAACTACCATATCCATGTAATTTTATCAAACATCGGGGATGTTTGTGCAATTCTCCCTTTTTGTTTTTATTTTTCATTCTCAAGAAGCTTCTCATCAAGTCATTGTCCAAAAATCACAAATTTATATATATGAATTTTGTATATAAGATAATTATCCTTATTGTTTGTTTCAAACTTAGATAAAATCTGAGCCTTGTTTGTTTACTTGTTCCGGTGCACTTAATCAAGTACAAACAAATGTAAACTCTCACAACAAAACTATCGAAAATGTCAAAATGCATATTTGAATTTGGCAAAAACAAGTCGTCTTTTTTTTTTTTTGGAACGCACAAAGAAAAGCAAAGCAAACACCTCTACACAAAAATGCCCCAAAAAGAAAACAACAAACCAAAACGAAATACATAACCGGAAGCAAAACAAAACACCCAAGAAGAGCACCCAGATGACATAAATCCTAGCCAAGCTAGAAACCAAAAATCAGCAGCACCAAAACAAAGCAAGAAGCCGAGTCAACCATCACCCCACTCTAGGAAAACTAAACCCAACCTCTGTCTCTCTAGAAAGACTAAAATGCAACCCACAGTGGCCATCGCGAAACGCCTATCCTCTCACCCCACACAGGGGCGGCTCAAGGGTAACCGGGGCCTTATGCGAAAATTTAAAATGAGGCCTTGTGATTCCACGGCCCCTTTTATTTTTTGCTACTGGTTACAAATTTATCAAAAGCCCTTTTTTGCGATTCAAATAATTTTTCTATTCTTTTTTTTTTTTTTTAGTTTTTCGTATCCGAATTCATATTTTCTACTAGACATGCCGATCATCCGATTATCAATTATCAAACCTAAAAACAAAAAAACAAAAAATAATAATAATTCTATTACAATTGAAAAATAAATAAATAAAATTAAAGTAATAGATTTTGTAACAATTAAACCTATAATGTTTATGAAAGAGTACACAAAGAAACAATAAGAGAGTTTGGAAGATATAAAATAAAAGATTTTAGTGTGAATATATAATTAAAAAAAATTAACCATTTAAAGAAAAAGAATAACATTAATGTGCAATTTTTTTTAGGAAAATTTTAATGAGTATTTAAGTCCATTTAAATGTAGTTTACTTGAAAATAGGAATCTTTTACTTGAAAATATGAATGAACAGTAATTTATTAATTTAAAGAGATATTTTTTGAATAATAAATAGAAAGAAAAATATTGGATATTAATAATGAAAATACATATATTAATAATGAAAATATGGGACCTTGATTTTAGGTGAGACCTTAGGCAACTACCTCAGTTGCCTAGAGGTTTAGCCAGCCCTGACCCCACGGTGGCGGCCACCCCTCTGTCAAAGGATAGATGAGGGAGAAAAGAGATGGTAAGAGAAAGAGTAGGGTATAGGCAGAGAGATGAGATCGAGAGCGGCGGAAGGAGTATATCAAGAGCAATGGTTGGTGTAATTTCAGTGGGTTTAGAGTGGCTGTGGTGTAATTTCATGAATATATCAAGAGTTTGTACATTAGAGAATATTGATAGGAAGATGAGACAATAAAGATGGGATTTGGGTTTAGATTTTTTTTTAATATTATTATTAAATCTGAATTGTTTATTGTAATATTTATAAAAAATAATTTTATATTTAATTTTTGTACTAAGTTACCTATTTATCCTTGTGTTTATTTTCTTGTTAACCTTAAGCTAACTTTTGGGAATTTTGGGACACTTGGCAAAATATGGGGAGGGGTAATGCTCACCCCACTTTAAGGGGGGTGAACAAAAATGAACTCCATTCAAATCTCTTGTCATTACATCACGTTCAACTTTATCCACAATAATTTATTGTAATGTAGTCTTTTCAGAAATCATTTTATGACTTTTGATGTAATTCATTTTTTATTTTTTTTTACAATATTTATTAATTCAGGACCAGCTATTTTTTAAAAGCTTTCGCCATTGGTATGATTCAAGCCGCTGAACTATGAGTCATTTACCCAAACCCCAAGCTCATCAATCTACCAACTGAGCTACACCTCTGTTGACAATTCATATGTTTTGTTGAGGAACAGAGTATTTACAAATGAAAAACTTTGTTTTATTACACACAATTATGACTTTAACTAGAACACAATATTCACACACTAGTCTATAAATAAATTAATATTTATTTATTTATTTATATTTATAGTATATAAATGAAGCCGTCCATTGTGGATTCAAATCAGCTGTCCAAAAATGGTGTCCTAACTTATGTCTAACCAACCAAATGGAAAAAGTTGAAAAAAAAAAAAAAATTAAATATAGACACATGC
This sequence comes from Acer campestre, assembly GCA_954870605.1. Taxonomy (NCBI): domain Eukaryota; kingdom Viridiplantae; phylum Streptophyta; class Magnoliopsida; order Sapindales; family Sapindaceae; genus Acer; species Acer campestre. The sequence goes on from OX940810.1 coordinate 31,125,724, forward strand.
CTCAATTTAGTTGATTAAACATAAATTGAGACACAATTTTTAGACAGTTGATTTGAGTTCGTTTGTTGGACCTTGAAAATGCAATTTCCCTTACATATTTTTACGTGTACCTTTTATCACTTTTTAAAAAAATAATAATAATTTGTTTTTTCATTTGAAAGCGTCTTTCTTTTTTATTATTTAATTTTTCATTTTAATTATTTAATATCTAATATTTAATTGAAGTCAACTTTGGATGTTTTGATTGATGCACCTAATCAAGAATCAAGATGTAAGCTTCCAATTAATATATGATAAGTAATGGATACAAAGGCGTAGAAATCTAAAAATATTTACATGTATAGGGATGGAGTCCGGATTATGTTTCAGGAGGAGTACCGTGAAATAATGGGTTAGATCGAGATATATCTTCGAAGTTGTGTTAAACAAAACATTAAATAAAAAATATTGTTGTTTATATTTTAAAACATCAATAATTTTTTATTAATTATTTAAAATGAATAATAATTTTTCATTGAGATAAATTATCTTAATTTGTGCATTTATGAAAAACATCTAAAATGATCTCCCTTTTTTTTTTTTTTTTGGAAATATTACATAAATTCGGTGCTTTTTTTGGAAGAGGGGAAGGACTCGAACCCACGACCTCATAGTATAAGTGTGAGGGATATACCATTAGACCAACCTCATATTGTCCATTTAAAGTGATCCTAAAATATGATGAAAACATAATAAAAATAAGAAAAATGCTAGATATTTCAACTCATGTCTCAACTTATAATTTAGACAATTTAATTCATATAAATATGATGAGTGAAATAGATCATAATTAATATGTACATGTCCATTTGTCAATAGACACACAACTAGTTGGGGATATCTAGCATTACTCTAAAAATAATATAGAGTAAATTTTTTAGCTATTGATTCAAGATTCAATAATATTGTATTATTGTTTAAGAGTTAGAAAATAAATTGAAATTTAAATTGTACCTCTAATATTTTTCTAATATCCAAAAACTATTCTAATAGTATATTTAGGATCAAATATATTCTCCACATGATTAAGAGAAAAATATTAAGATTGTATTTATAAAAGGATAATAAAATTTAAATGAAAAAAAAAAAAAAGAGTAAAAACATAAAAATTCTAAAACTTAGGGAAAATTTTATAAAATTGAAAAACTTCAAGGAAGCAGTGGCCACCCTTCGTCATTATGTGGCTCCGTCCCTCTATATGTGGTAATTTATTATATGATGATATCACATCTCACGATTACAATAATGAATCGGTTTGATTGAGATGTCAATATATAAATCGGTTTAATCGAAAGGTTTGAACAACCGGCTTGGTAGAGAGATCGAGAAACCAACTATATTATGAAAATGTAATCGACTTAAATATTATATTAATGGCACAATGATGAGTTTATAGGAGATCCAAAGCAATGGTGAGATGTAAACAACTTGAGACGGCAATGAGCCATACACTTTTAATATGATTAAGATGACGAGTTGACAACTTTAATTATTGATTTATTTAAGATAATTTTAAGAGATAAATGTGTGTACATGACTCTATATATAAGGGAATGCTATCTACCTTTTCTATTTGCTTTTCCCATTTATCTTTCTCACTCATTGCTTGACACATATACACTTTTTCATTTAATAAAAAGCTCTTATTTTTTGCTGTAAAACTTGTTTACGTCTTTACCTCCTTTATTAATGAAATAATAGGGGTAAAGACATAAACAAGCTTTGCAGTAAAAAGTGAGAGCTTTTTATTAAATGAAAAAATGTATGCGTGTCAAGCAATGAGTGAGAAAGTTAAATGGGAAAGACAAATGGGAAAGGTAGATAGCATTCCCCATATATATATCTACATGAGTGAGTCTCACATAAGTCTAAATAATTAAATATAGAAACATTATATATATTTATGAAAAGAAAAAAAATTAATATCGTAACTCAATTAAAATAATCAAAATGTAGTAATTCGAACTCAATAATTCTTGTATATTTAATACATTTGAGCCTCAATAATTCTTCTTTCAAACTTCTATTCAATGTGTGTATATATATATCGTTTTCATTCACCTCCTTGTCAATTTTTAACTTTATAATAAAAATAATCAAAAACGAAAAACTAACTAATCTTGGGCTCTAGCCCAACCCAGAAACAATCAACAACGGTACTATAGACATGTTCTCTTTATTACAGAATTGGCCAATTAGTTACAAACTAAGTTAAATGAAAGACAATATACATGATATAATAATTCACCGATTTGATGAGGTGGAATTGGTTCTATGACATTACGTAACTAAACATTGAATTACCATAACTTTACGTAACTCCAATCCTGAATTAAAATTCAAGAATCGATTTGAATTCTGTAAATAGGAACTTTTGACATCAAACAGTACTTGTTTCACCATGATAATACATTGACTATCATATATAATTCCTATCAATAAGGAAGAGAGCATTCTTCTTGTGCATGGTGATGCCTGGTAGAACCTCAAAATCTAAGGCTGCGTCCGATACTCTTTTACAAGGGTATTTTTGCTTTTATTTTCCAAATCCAATTTCGAATATGCATTCGTTTAGGGCCCGTCCTATAACGTTTTTCAAAAGCTATTTTTGTTTTTGTTTTTCAAAAATAAAAATGAAAATGAAAACAGTGTTTTTGGTTTCAGTTTCGAAATCCAAATTCGCGTCTGGTAGCATATCCTGAAAGCTGGATTCTGAATATGAAAACGTAAAAAACGCGTCTGGTATCATTTTCCAAGCCAAAATTAATGGGTTGAATTTTATTATTATTATTATTATTTTTGATAGAGAATTTTATTATTTAACTCAAGAAGAAGAAGAAGAAGATCCGACGGACGGTGGCCGATTTGACGCCGTCAGATCTGGACTGCAATCTGGGAAGAAGAAGAAGGAAGAAGATCCGACGGACGGCGGCCGATCTGGACGGAAATCTGGGAAGAAGAAGAAGGAGAAGAAGAAGAAGGAGAAGGAGAAGGAGAAGAAGGAGAAGAAGAAAAAGAAGAAGAAGATCTGACTGACGGGAAGAAGATCTGGACGGCGTCGGGCGTCCGTCAGATCTGGAAGGCAATCTGGGAAGAAGAAGAAGGAATAAGAAGAAGGAGAAGGAGAAGAAGGAAGACGAAGAAGGAAGAAGAAGAAGAAGGAGAAGAAGGAGAAGAAGGAAGAAGCAGATCTGACGGACGGGAAGGAGATCACGACGGCGTCGGTCTGACGGCCGGACGGGAGGAAGAAGAAGGAAGAAGAAGGAGAAGGAGAAGGAGAAGAAGGAGGAAGAAGAAGAAGAAAAAGAGAGATGGAGAGGAAGGAGATGAACATCAGTCAAAGGAAGAAAAAAAGAAAAAAAAATTGAGTTTTCTATTTTAAGTGAAAAACAAAATGAAAAACAAAATGAAAAACATCAAAAAGTTGTTTAGGAAATTTTTCACTTTTAACACTGTTGTTGTTGTTGTTGTTGTTTTTGTTTTTGTTTTTGTTTTTGTTTTGGAAAATAAAATGGAAAATAAAATGAAAAACGGTAACGAACGCGTATTCGAAATCGGATTTAGAAAACAAAAACGATACAGGACAGGCCCATCTTGTTTTTCATTTTATTTTCAAAACAAAAACAAAAACAAAAAACAACATTAATGTTAAAAGTGAAAAATTTCCAAAACAACTTTTTGATGTTTTTCATTTTGTTTTTCAATCTAAATAAAAAACTATTTTTTTTCTTTTGTTCTTCTTTTTTCTTCTTGCTCGACAGCCATCAGAGCTAATTTTTTTTTCTTTTTTTCTTCTTCTTTTCTTCTTACTTGACCGCCATCAGAGTTTTTCTTCCTTTGCTTATCTTCTTCTTCCCATGCTTCTCTCTCCTTCTTCTTCTTTCCCGGTTCCTCTTCTTTCCCAGATCTTCTTCTTCCTCCTTCTTCGCCGCCGATCTCTCCTTCTTCGCTGCCGCTCTCTTCTTCTTCTTCTTCCAATCTGCTCCTTCACCGTCAATCTCTTCTCCTTCACCGTCGATCTCCCTTCTTCTTCTTCCGATCTGCTAAAGAGAGGAAATTTAGAAATTTTCTGAAAAATTTCCAGATTTCCAGAATTGTTAATTAATAAAATCTGGTATTTTGTTGATAAATCTAGTATTTTGTTGGTATTTTGTTGATAAATATGGTATTTTGTTTGAATGTTGGTGTTGTTGGTATTTTGATTTGGATTTTGATTTCAGATGTTGGTGTTGATTTTGTTGGTATGTTGATTTCAGATTTTGATTTGGATTTTGATAAATCTGGTATTTTGGTGTAGTTGGTATTATGTTGATAAATCTGGTAATGATTCTGGTGATGAATTGCCCAGAATTGGATGCTTTTTGTTTATGCCCAGAATTTTTTTGTTTGTTTGTTTGTTTTTTTTTTTTTTTTTTTTTTTTTTTTTTGTTTTTTTTATGCCCATAAATTATTCGGCATACAAGTTCCAGGATATGCTACCAGACACGTTTTTTACGTTTTCATATTCGGAATACAGTTTACAGGATATGCTATCAGACACGTATTTGGATTTCGAAACTGAAACCAAAAACACTGTTTTCATTCTCATTTTTATTTTTGAAAAATAAAAACAAGAACACCTTTGAAAAACGTTACAGGACGCACCCTAAGTCTTCCTTCTTCATTCCGGCCGGCAATTCCCAATCAAACTTGTGAAGAAGATTAGCAAGTGCAAGCTCAAAGCTTTGTCCTTTCAAGTCAATAGAACTTCCAATAAACCTGCCCGGATTGAATTCCTCCGCAATTATATTTTTGGACTTGATTGATTGATTATACTGCAAGACTCCTTTAACGTTATCCCAATTAAGATCAATTTTGAATTCACATTCTTTCTGAATTTGAAGTAAAACATCAACAATATCCTCTAGTTTGCCTTTTGATCTCTTTGGGCTCATCAATGACTTCCTCATAGAGTGTATCGAATTCCTTGATGTTTTTTTCGAGACAAGAGATCATTCCTATGAGTTTATCAGCCCAACCCATGTAAGGAAAATAATCTTGAAAAAAGAAGCCTCCTAACACGGCCTGAGTTTCTTTAAGTGAAGCATGAAATCTACTACTTTCGACTCCATCTTCCTCGTCTCTTGCCAAAAGCAACCCTAAAAATAATGGAGTTTGTAAGAGAGATCATCATCTCACTCAAGTTGACAGGTTTAAAAGCAACCGATGATTTCAATATTTTTTCAATCAAATGAGAAATCTCATCTTCTCGAATGGGACGAAATTGTTGCACTCTGACATAGTTGAAGAGGAGAACAACACATGTTTTTCTCATTTGATATGGTCACAATTGTGCACGTGATGCATGCATGGAAGGACAAATGGGGCATGGAACGTGCAGATCTATGGAACCGAACGGCTCCGATACCACTTGATATGAACTCATTGAGCACCCTCTCCTTACAAGCCAGTTTTTAAGGATGAGTTCTACCCAATGAGTTCATACCATCATCTCTCTCAAATAATCATTATATGGTGACAAAGCCAAATTAGAGCAATTGTAGGTGAGCTTTTTAGGCCCAAGCAAGGCACGTCTACTACAAAATTAGGCCAAAAAATGCAATATAAAAATTAGTTTTGAGGCCAAAAAAGTCTCAAATGTATAAACTATTCCATATGAAAAGATAATCAAATTGAACAAAAATAGAGAAGCCAAATAAAACATGTCATTGCAATAACATTAAATTGAAGAAAAAAATAATAATATAACTAAGAATAACATTTACAAAGTCTACTACCAAATATGATTTTACATAAGCTTACTACTATATTACATATATAGACATAATCTAAAATAACATAACTTTAAGCCACATAATAAATCTTCTAACTAATTGACAGCCTATAAAACTGCTAAGTAGAGCCTTCATGTGTCTCCACTCCATAAACTTTAATCTTTCCTTTTCGATATCAAGCTATGGGCAGAAATGTTTTTTAAAATAGTATTTTTTTTGTCAACCCTATAAGGAACACACCAAGTGAATTAATAATCAAAAACATTTTAACAGCTAAGTTGATTGAACTTTGAAGACATGTAATTAATCATTGTATGGTGTAAAAACCAAATCCCGGCCATTGTATGACAACGTCTGCTGGCCAAGCAAGGCAGGCCTACTACAAAATTGGCGATCATGAGTCTTCATGACCTCTTTAGCCATCTTTGTTGAGGAAACTACTAGGGTAATAGGGTTGGCACGAAACCGAGACGCAAGGATGTGAGAGGGCCAAACCAACTATATTAAGAAAATGTAATTGACTTAATGGCACGGTGATGAGCCCATCAACTTGAGACATTAATGAGCCATAGACTTTTTATGTGGTTAAGATGACGAATTAACGACTTTAAATGGTTTATTTGAGGCAATTTTAGAAATAAATGTGTGTACATAACTCTATATATATATATATATGCACATCACCGTGTCTAAATACAGATATATACATAACTATATATATATATGAGGCAATAGTTGTATTTTTATTTTTTTAAATAAAAAAATAAAAACTATATATATTGATTTGAATATTATAAAAAAGTTGGTCTACAACGTGTCTAAATATAGAAACACTAAAAATATATATATATATATATGAAAAAATTTAATATCGTAACTCAATTAAAATAATCAAAATGTAGTAATGCATACTCAATAATTCGTGTATATTTAATACATTTGAGCCTCAATAATTCTTCTTTCAAACTACTTTTCTACGTGTATATTTTTTAATATATATCGTTTTCATTCACCTCCTTGACAATTTTTAAATTTTTTATAGAGGTATTCACTTTTTTTTTAAAAAAAATTATAAAAAAAAACAATAATAATCAAAAACTAACCTAATATTGGGCTCTAGCCCAACCCAGTAACAATAAACTACCAGTACTGGTCTGACAGAATTGGTGTCATATAGTTATGTAACTAAACTTTCAATACCACAACTTTATATAACTTCAGCGTGAAATAAAATTTTAGAATCAATTTGACTAGAGAATGATCCATACATGATAATATGATATATATTCAAAGCACCATAAACATCAAATTAACACACAATATTATAGTACATTGACTATCATATATAATTCCTAGCAATAAGGTAAAGAGCATTCTTCTTGTGCATAGTGATGCCCAGTAGAACCTCAAAATCTAAGTCTTCCTTCTTCATTCCGGCCGGTAATTCCCAATCAAACTTGTGAAGAAGATTAGCAAGTGCAAGCTCAACCATCGCAATTCCCATATATATTCCTGGACAAGATCTTCTTCCACCACCAAAAGGTACTAGTTCAAAATTTTGTCCTTTCAAGTCGATACTACTTCCAATAAACCTATCCGGATTGAATTCCTCTGCGTTCTCCCAAGCTTCAGGATCTCTTCCTATTGCGAATGCGTTCACGAAAACGAGCATATTAGCTGGTATTTCGTACCCTTCCAAGTTACACTTTTCAGTTGTTGATCTAGGGCTTAGTGTAGCTGCCGGTTGTAATCTCATTGTCTCTTTTACAACGGCTTTAAGATATGGTAGGTTTTGAATATCATCTTCGTTTACAAAATCTTTGTTTCCCATCATATGCCTGATTTCTTCTTGAGCTTTCTTCAAGTAGTTTGGATTCTTCATTAGGTATGTCATGGCCCAAACCACAGTAGCTACACTTGCACCCGTGCCACCAACAAATACATTCTACAAATAAAAAGATGGATATAATAAGTAAATGATATGATCACGACTCAATGGTGGCGGTTTCTTGGGTCAATGGTTCCGGTTTTGGGAGCTTGAATCATGTGGATCTAATTTACGATATTCGTTCTTTTTTGAATATCTTGGGCAGAACGGAAGTTATATATAATCCTAGATCGTCTAATTGCTTTGCGGATTCTCTGGCGAAGAAAGGTTCTAACTTGGAGGGGGATATAGTGCTGTGGGAGGTTGGGTGATTTCTGCTGGGTGTTGTTCGGGCGCTGTTTCTTTGTTTTTTTGGTGTTGTCTTGCCTTCTCTGTTGTGTGCTGTTTCCTTCTTGTTTGTTTTGTTTTCTTTCCGCGCTTGGGTCCTTTGGTTTGGGTGGTGGGTGCCTTGTTTGTTGGGTGCTCGGTGGGTTCTTTGTTTTGTGTGGCTTCGTGCCTTGTTTGTTTGCCTTTGGCTCTTAATAAAGTTCAGCGGTTCAAAAAAAAATGAATATTAGTAATTAAAATTAATGGAACTTAGAGAGGATGATAGATAAGTAACCATAAGCACTCCTTTGATGTGATCTAGAGAAATATCAAATTTAAATCCACTTTCTTTCCGAAGTTGAAGTAAAACATCGATTATATCCTCTTCATGTTCAGTTTTTGATCTATTTGGATCTAGATGCTCGTCGATGAGTTCCTGATAGAACGTTTCAAGCTCCTCGAAACTATTTTTGAGACGACGAACCATTCCTGTGAGTTTATCAAGCCACCCCATGAAAGGAAATAAATCTGAAAAGAAGAAGCTTCCTAACATGAATTGAGCTTCACTTAGCATTGCATGGAATCTTCTGATTTCACTTCCTTCATCCTCATACCTCTTACCAAAAGCAATTCTACAAATGAAGGAGCTCGTGACAGACAACATCATCACACCCAAATCGATAGGTTGCTGCTTACAATCGTGATTATCATACGATGATTTCGATATCATTTTGATCATACGAGAAACCTCTTCCTGCAGGACGAAATTGTTGCACCCTATTGGAATTAAACAGATGCATGACACATATCTTCTTTAGCTCTCTCCAATTCGCATTATATGGAGAGAAAGCCAAATCCAATCCATTGTAGGATAACTTTTGCTGGCCAATCAGAAAAGGCCTTCCAGAGAACTCAAGATCATGAATCTTGTAAACCTCTTTAGCCATTTTTGCCGAGGAGACAATTAAGGTTTGCAGGGAACTGCCGAGACGCAAGTACACGAGAGGGCCATATTGTGTTGACAGTTTCCAGAGATATCGCGGAGAGTTTGAGTGATCGAACTGGTGCGAGTTACCGATCAAAGGAAGACCCATGGGACCTGGTGGCAAACGAAGTAGTCTCCTGTTTTTTGTACTGTGATTTTGGAGAAGAAACAAGAGAAATATAGGGAGAGATATTAGAAGGAATGTGACAATTAGCAGGGCCATATTCTGTTCTAAATTTTTTGAGCAATAACTCTACAACTGCAAATATAAAGAATTTGTTCGATATAAAATCTATATGAGTGTGCATCCATGTGCACATATATATATATATATATAATCCATGAGTGTGCACCCACATATATATATTATATAATCTATGAGTGTGCACCCATGTGAACATATATATATATCATCCCAGCGATGTGTTTATTCAAATATGAGATATTATTAGACGGATGTATATGAGTGCACATTGCACAGTATTAAACGGACTTACTGTGACTTGATGTACACATGCAAATCAACTGCAATTTAATATTTACTTCGTTGACATTGCAAAAGGGAAACTCTCGATGCATTAGGATGAATCTTGTAACATGAAAAATCCTAACGTGATAAGATTACAACGGAAAATACGTTTGATTTTCATGTTTCTCTCTGCAATAGAGTTAGGCCACGTAGTGTAGACATCTAAAGTATGTAGGCCTCACATGGTGTAGATAATTGTTTAGAAGAGATTAGAATTATATTAAGATAACATTAAGATAACATTAGAATTATATTAAGATAACATTAAGATGATTCTACCAATGGCGAAAATTTTCAAAAAAATACATGGTCTCCAATTAATAGATATTGTCAAAATAAATAAATAAATAAATCTTTCTAGCTAACTTGTATATTTTTTAATATATATTTCGTTTAATTTTCTACCTCGTTTACTATTCTTATCAATTTAATTAAGAGATATTTATTTAAGGGTAACCATTATGATCCAAAGATATGATTTATATATTTATATTTTATTAAAATAAATTATTAATAAAATAACCTTAAATAAAATGATTAAAAGGATAAATAACTTGATTAAAATTAAATAAATCAAAATACTTTCCCCATCAATTATATTGCACCAACATTTAAACTCTAATTTTATTTTAAGTATCAATTTTTTATTTTTATTTTATTCTGATTCATCTTCAAGTATTCTTCACATACGCATCATCAACTATAATACGAGAAACCTAATTAAAGATAGCTCAATCGAAGGATAACACACCCACCCAATTATGCCATCTTCAATTTAGAGCACCACATGTTTATATGAGATTGATTGACGTAGGAATTTTTGTAATTACTTCTCTTTGTTGTGTTTTGTGACTAAGGATTTGATAATATTTTTTCTTTGAAAAATCCATTATTCTCACAAAATCAGGTAAAAATATAAATAGAAATTATCAAAAAAAAAAAAAATCTTAGAAATTTATAATAAATATTTTCCAAATTTCTAAAGATGTTTATATAACCATTTAGGGTTGGGCTGGTAATATTTCAGCTGAGAATGGTGCCGATACTTGAGTATGGCTTGGACTGCTTCCAGATTAGGCAATAAGTGGAAAAAATAAATTGCAGAGAGACAATTGGGCTGAAGACTGTTAGAGATAATTAGTATTAATCTAGAAAGTATGATTATTTTTTTGTTTTGTTTTTTTTTTTTTTTTTTTCTCATTCAGGATTAAATAATAATAATAATAATAATAATAATAATAACAGTACAAATAAAGTATATATGCCCATATAAATTTATTTTCTTTAGGATTTTTTTTATAATGGATTTCATAAGGATATTATTTTCATTTAATTAGGTGCTTATAGTATGCCTTTAATTTTAAAACTTTAATGGTGCAATATGTATTAATTTTAAAACTTTAATGGTGCAATATGTATTTATATCAACAAAAAAAAAAATAAAAAAATTTGGGTGTTTAAATCATATTTTTGGAGAGTTTTTTCCTGGGTTGTGAGAATAGATATCTGGGCCACATGTATTGTTTGATTTTGGCAGATCCCGGCAAACCTATTGTAATAGTTGTAATCAAGGGTGTAACCTTGAGAGGGCTGACCCGGGCTATAGCCAAGGCAGCCTTCTGAAAAAAATAAATAAATAAAAAATTGCACAATTTCCCTTTAACCTTTTTATTATTCGTAAATTACATTTAATTTCAACAAATATTATTAAACTTACCTTAAATATAGCATTATTCATTATATTGCCTTTTATTTTCATCCAATGTTATTTTCGTACTCTACTTTTAATTTTTTTGTATTCAGCATGTGATATTTGTTCATTTGTTTGGGTTGTGATTTATAGAAATTTAGCCTTAGATTACTTCTAATTTATAGGTTTTAGTGTGTTGAATGCTTGATAATTTACTAATAATAAAAACCAAATTCAATCAATTACCTACTCAAACTCAATAAAAACATTGCATGTGTTAAGTAGTCTTTATAAATATGTAACTTTATGCATGTTTTATATAAAATATTTCCCTAATTTTGTTTCAACTATTTGATTATGCATTCCATATTCACTTGATTTTGTTCTAATCGTTAGATTAAGCATTTCATATTTACTTCATTTCTTTCTAATTGTTATATTAAACAATTCAAACTAGTCTTTAAAAGTAAATTTTCATATGTGTAAAACCATTTATGTCAAAAGAATAATCTATTTATGTCTCTGCACATATATAAGTTTAACCCCGGTAGCAAATATTTTCTGGGCCTGCCCTTGGTTGTAATATTTTAAAAAATTCATATTTTTGGATAGCAACATCTGACCCGTTTGTTTAAATTTAGAAATACCAACAAATTTATGATACATTATATTTTTTTTTAATTTGAAGAAATCTTTTTTGATAGTTTCTTTATAAATGATTTGTAATGGTTTTCAAAATTCCAAGAAGGGTTTCTATCGAATTGATAAACAAGGAGATTTGCATGTATTTTATATTATTAAAGATTGAGAGAAGTAAATGAATTTTCTTTTATTGTTTATTTAAAAGAATTTACCACTTGCAAGAAAGAAGAAAGAATTTTTAATGTATTTTGTTTTTTTAATGAATTTTTAATGTATTTTTAAAAAAAATTCATCCTTACAAATAAAAAAAAAATAGTTTTTTTTAAACAATTTAATAACAAATAAATTTTAAATTTTAAATTTATTTAAAATCAATGGGGAATTGCACAAACTAATTTTTTTTTAATATGAATTTTTTTTTTCTAGGTTTCAAATTTAAGATACATTCAAGTTTTATAAAAGATTTTTAAATATTTTTTTATCTTATTGTTAAAATTTTTAGTTTTTTTAAAATAACAATATAGGGTATTTTAGACTTTTTACATATTTGACCATTGACTAACGGATTCATTTAACGGTAGGGGATGTTTGTGCAACAATTTTCAAATGTTGAGAGAAGTTTGTGTGCATATAGCCAAAACTATCATATCCATGTAATTTTATCAAACATCGGGGATGTTTGTGCAATTCCCCCTTTTTGTTTTTATTTTTCATTCTCAAGAAGCTTCTCATCGAGTCATTGTCCAAAAATCACAAATTTATATATATGAATTTTGTATATAAGATAATTATCCTTATTGTTTGTTTCAAACTTAGATAAAATCTGAGCCTTGTTTGTTTACTTGTTCCGGTGCACTTAATCAAGTACAAACAAATGTAAACTCTCACAACAAAACTATCGAAAATGTCATAATGCATATTTGAATTTGGCAAAAACAAGTCTTGTTTTTTTTTTTTTTGGAACACACAAAGAAAAGCAAAGCAAACACCTCTACACAAAAATGCCCCAAAAAGAAAACAACAAACCAAAACAAAATACATAACCGGAAGCAAAACAAAACACCCAAGAAGAGCACCCAGACGACATAAATCCTAGCCAAGCTAGAAACCAAAAATCAGCAGCACCAAAACAAAGCAAGAAGCCGAGTCAACCATCACCCCACTCTAGGAAAACTAAACCCAACCTCTGTCTCTCTAGAAAGACTAAAATGCAACCCACAGTGGCCGTCGCGAAATGCCTATCCTCTCACCCCACACAGGGGCGGCTCAAGGGTAACTGGGACCTTAGGCGAAAATTTAAAATGAGACCTTGTGATTCCACAACCCCTTTTATTTTTTGCTACTGGTTACAAATTTATCAAAAGCCCTTTTTTGCGATTCAAATAATTTTTCTATTCTTTTTTTTTTTTTTTAGTTTTTCATATCCGGATTTATATTTTCTACTAGACATGTCTATCATCCGATTATCAATTATCAAACCTAAAACAAAAAACAAAAACAAAAACAAATAATTCTATTACAATTGAAAAATAAATAAATAAATAAAATTAAAGTAATAGATTTTGTAACAATTAAACCTATAATGTTTATGAAAGAGTACACAGAGAAACAATAAGAGAGTTTGGAAGATATGAAATAAAAGATTTTAGTGTGAATATATAATTAAAAAAAAATTAACCATTTAAAGAAAAAGAACAACATTAATGTGCAATTTTTTTTTGGAAAACTTTAATGAGTATTTAAGTCCACTTAAATGTAGTTTACTTGAAAATAGGAATCTTTGACTTGAAAAATAGGAATGAACAGTAATTTATTAATTTAAAGAGATATTTTTTGAATAATAAATAGAAAGAAAAATATTGGATATTAATAATGAAAATACATATATTAATAATGAAAATATGGGACCTTGATTTTAGGTGAGACCTTAGGCAACTACCTCAGTTGCCTAGAGGTTTAGCCAACCCTGGCCCCACGGTGGCGGCCACCCCTCTGTCAAAGGATAGATGAGGGAGAAGAGAGATGGTAAGAGAAAGAGTATAGGCAGAGAGATGAGATCGAGAGCGGCGGAAGGTGTATATCAAGAGCAATGGTTGGTGTAATTTCAGTGGGTTTAGAGTGGCTGTGGTGTAATTTCATGAATATATCAAGAGTTTGTACATTAGAGAATATTGATAGGAAGATGAGACAATAAAGATGGGATTTGGGTTTAGATTTTTTTTAATATTATTATTAAATCTGAATTGTTTATTGTAATATTTATAAAAAATAATTTTATATTTAATTTTTGTACTAAGTTACCTATTTATCCTTGTGTTTATTTTCTTGTTAACCTTGAGCTAACTTTTTGGGAATTTTGGGACACTTGGCAAAATATGGGGAGGGGTAATGCTCACCCCACTTTAAGGGGGGGTGAACAAAAATGAACTCGATTCAAATCTCTGTCATTATATCACATTCAACTTTATCCACCATAATTTATTGTAACGTAGTCTTTTCAGAAATCATTTTATGACTTTCGATGTAATTCATTTTTTATTTATTTTTACAATATTTATTAATTCAGGACCAGATATTTTTTAAAAGCTTTCGCCATTGGTAGAATTCAAACCGCTAACCTATGAGTCATTTACCTAAGCCACAAGCTCATCCATCTATCAACTGAGCTACACCCCTGTTGACAATTCATATGTTTTGTTGAGGAACAGAGTATTTACAAATGAAAAACTCTGTTTTATTACACACAATTATGACTTTAACTAGAACACAATATTCACACACTAGTCTATAAATAAATTAATATTTAATTATTTATTTATATTTATAGTATATAAATGAAGCCGTCCATTGTGGATTCAAATCAGCTGTCCAAAAATGGTGTCCTAACTTATGTCTAACCAACCAAATGGAAGAAGTTGAAAAAAAAAAATTAAATATAGACACATGTCTTAATTTAGTTGATTAAACATAAATTGAGACACAATTTTTAGACAGCTGATTTGAGTCCGTCTGTTGGACCTTAAAAATGCAATTTCCCTTACATATTTTTACGTGTACCTTTTATCACTTTTCAAAAAAAAAAAAAAATTAATAATTTGTTTTTCCATTTGAAAGCGTCTTTCTTTTTTATTATTTAATATCTAATATTTAATTGAAGTCAACTTTTGATATTTTGATTGATGCACCTAATCAAGAATCAAGATGTATGCTTCCAATTAATATATGATAAGTAATGGATACAAAGGCGTAGAAATCTAAAAATATTTACATGTGTAGGGACGGAGTCCGGATTATGTTCCAGGAGGAGTACCGTGAAATAATGGGTTAGATCGAGATATATCTTCGAAGTTGTGTTAAACAAAACATTAAATAAAAAATATTGTTGTTTATATTTTAAAACATCAATAATTTTTTATTAATTATTTAAAATGAATAATAATTTTTCATTGAGATAAATTATCTTAATTTGTGCATTTATGAAAAACATTTAAAATGATCTCCCTTTTTTTTTTTTTTTGGAAATATTACATAAATTCGGTGCTTTTTTTGGAAGAGGGGAAGGACTTGAACCCACGACCTCATAGTATAAGTGTGAGGGATATACCATTAGACCAACCTCATATTGTCCATTTAAAGTGATCCTAAAATATGATGAAAACATAATAAAAATAAGAAAAATGCTAGATATTTCAACTCATGTCTCAACTTATAATTTAGACAATTTAATTCATATAAATATGATAAGTGAAATAGATCATAATTAATATGTACATGTTCATTTGTCAATAGACACATATCTAGTTGGGGATATCTAGCATTACTCTAAAAATGATATAGAGTAAATTTTTTAGCTATTGATTCAAGATTCAATAATATTGTTTAAGAGTTAGAAAATAAATTGAAATTTCAATTGTACCTCTAATATTTTTCTAATATCCAAAAACTATTCTAATAGTATATTTAGGATCAAATATATTCTCCACATGATTAAGAGAAAAATATTAAGATTGTATTTATAAAAGCATAATAAAATTTAAATGAAAAAAAAAAGAGTAAAAACATAAAAATTCTAAAACTTAGGGAAAATTTTATAAAATTGAAAAACTTCAAGGAAGCAGTGGCCACCCTTCGTCATTATGTGGCTCCGTCCCTCCGTATGTGGTAATTTATTATATGATGATATCACATCTCACGATTACAATAATGAATCGGTCTGATTGAGATGTCAATATATAAATCGGTTTAATTGAAAGGTTTGAACAACCGGCTTGGTAGAGAGATCGAGAAACCAAATATATTATGAAAATGTAATCGACTTAAATATTATATTAATGGCACAATGCTGAGTTTATAGGAGATCCAAAGCAATGGTGAGAAGTAATAAACTTGAGACGGCAATGAGTCATACACTTTTTATATGATTAAGATGACGAGTTGACAACTTTAATTAATGATTTATTTAAGTTAATTTTAAGAGATAAATGTGTGTACATGACTATATATATACAGGGGAATACTATCTACCTTTCTCACTCATTGTTTGACACGTATCGCTTTTTTATTTAATAAAAAGCTCTCACTTTTTCTACAAAGCTTGTTTACGTCTTTACCCCCGATAGCTGCTTCTATTATTTCATTAATAAAGGGTAAATATGTAAATAAGTTTTACAGCAAAAAATTAATATCGTAACTCAATTAAAATAATCAAAATGTAGTAAGGCGTACTCAATAATTCGTGTATATTTAATACATTTGAGCCTCAATAATTCTTCTTTCAAACTTCTATTCAACGTGTGTATATATCATATATATATATATATATATATCGTTTTCATTCATCGCCTTGTCAATTTTTAACTTCATTTTTTTTAATAATAATAATAATCAAAAACGAAAAACTAACATAATCTTGGGCTCTGGCCCAACCCAGAAACAATCAACAACAGTACTATAGACACGTTCTCTTTATTACAAAACTGGTTAGGATCGATGTAGCCCAATTAGTTACAAACTGAGTTAAATGAAAGATAATATACATGATATAATAATTCAACGATTTGATGAGGTGGAATTGGTTCTAACTAAACATTTAGTTACCATAACTTTATGTAACTCCAATCCTGAATTAAAATTCAAGAATCGATTTGAATTCTGTAAATAGGAACTTTTGACATCAAACAGTACTTGTTTCACCATGATAATACATTGACTATCATATATAATTCCTATCAATAAGGAAGAGAGCATTCTTCTTGTGCATGGTGATGCCTGGTAGAACATCAAAATCTAAGTCTTCCTTCTTCATTCCGGCCGGCAATTCCCAATCAAACTTGTGAAGAAGATTAGCAAGTGCAAGCTCAAAGCTTTGTCCTTTCAAGTCAATAGAACTTCCAATAAACCTGTCCAGATTGAATTCCTCCGCAATTATATTTTTGGACTTGATTGATTGATCATACTGCAAGACTCCTTTAACGTTATCCCAAGTAAGATCAATTTTGAATTCACATTCTTTCTGAATTTGAAGTAAAACATCAACAATATCCTCTGGTTTGCCTTTTGATCTCTTTGGGCTCATCGATGACTTTCTGATAGAGTGTATCGAATTCCTTGATGTTTTTTTCGAGATGAGAGATCATTCCTATGAGTTTGTTAGCCCAACCCATATAAGGAAAATAATCTTGAAAAAAGAAGCCTCCTAACACGGCCTGAGTTTCTTTAAGCATGAAATCTACTGCTTCAACTCCTTCATCATCCTCATGTCTCTTGCCAAAAGCAACCCTAAAAATAATGGAGTTTGTAAGAGAGATCATCATCTCACTCAAGTTGACAGGTTTAAAAGCAACCGATGATTTCAATATTTTTTCAATCAAACGAGAAATCTCATTTTCTCGAATGGGACGAAATTGTTGCACTCTAACAGAGTTGAAGAGGTGAACAACACATATTTTTCTCATCTGATATGGTCACAATTGTGCACGTGATGCATGCATGGAAGGACAAATGGGGTATAGAACGTGCAGATCCATAGAACCGAACGGCTCTGATACCACTTGATATAAACTCATTGAGCACTCTCTCCTTACAAGCCAGTTTTTAAAGATGAGTTATACCCAATGAGTTCATACATCATCTCTCTCAAGTCTCAAATAATCATTATATGGTGACAAAGCAAAATCAGAGCAATTGTAGGTGAGCTTTTTAGGCCCAAGCAAGGCACGCCTACTACAAAATTGAAGATCATGAGTCTTCATGACCTCTTTAGCCATTTTTGTAGAGGAAACAACTAGGGTTTGCACGAAACCAACTTGCAAAGACATTAGAGGGCCATATTGTTTAGAGAGTTTCTAGAGATTACATGGACGGACGTTGTTTGAGCTATGAAACTGGTGCAAGTTACCTATAAAGGGAAGACTTGCACGTTACGTATAATCCGAGAGCCTCTAATTCCTTCGCAGACATGCTTGCTAAGAATGGCTCTAAAAGGGGGAATGATTTTTTTGTTTGGGGGGATGTGTAATCTCTGTATGATGTTGTAATGTCTTTGACTTGCTTCGTTTTCTTTTTCCTCTGTTTTGGTTAGGCGTTTCTTTCCCAGATGCTGTTTGTTCTGTCTTCTTTTGTTTTGGGTGGTTCTAGGTGGGGGCTTCAGGGCCTTTGGCTGTTTTTTTGTCGCGCTGCTTTGGTCCTCTGTTTTGTGTGCTGCCTTGTTTCAGGGCTGTTTTATATTCTACTCTTTTGATGTTAAAAAAAAAATAAAGGGAAGACTTCTAGGTCCAAGCACTACAAGAAAAATTGACATTTACGAGTTTTGAAAAATGCTGTAAAACCCCTTTGACGGCATTTAGTAAAATGTCATTACGAAAGAAGTCGTAAAAGACTGTTAATCTATTGCAACATGTCACTGATACCGCAAAGAAATCATTTTGGGGCAACAAGGAAATGCCGCTTAAAATACATTTTGGAGCAGCCCAAAAATGCTGTAAAAGACTTATGTTGGGGCAGTTAAAAAATGCTGTATAAAAAGGAGTTTTGAGGCCAAAAAATGCCATATAAAAAATAGTTTTGAGGCCAAAAATGTCTCAAATGTAGAAACTATTCTATATGAAAAGATAATCAAATTGAACAAAAATAGAGAAGCCAAATAAAACATGTCATTGCAATAACATTAAATTGAAGAAAAAAAAATAATATAACCAAGAATATCATTTACAAAGTCTAAAATAACATAAATATAGACATAATCTAAAATAACATAAATTTAAGACACAATAAATCTTCTAACTCATTGACAGCCGATGAAGCTGCTAAGTAGAACCTTCATATGGTCTCCAATCCATAGAGGTTAATCTTTCCTTTTCGATATCAAGCTATGGGCAGAAATGTTTTTTAAAGTAGTATTTTTTGTCAACCCTATAAGGAAGTAAGGAACACAACAAGTGAATGAATAATCTATGACATTTTAACAGCTAAGTTGATTGAACTTTGAAGAAATGTAATTAATCATTGTATGGTGTAAAAACCAAATCCCAGCCATTGTATGACGTCGTCTGCTGGCCAAGCAAGGCAGGCCTACTACAAAATTGGCGATCATGAGTCTTCATGACCTCTTTAGCCATCTTTGCTGAGGAAACTACTAGGGTAATAGGGTTGGCACGAAACCGAGACGCAAGGATGTGAGAGGGCCAAACCAACTATATTAAGAAAATGTAATTGACTTAATGGCACGGTGATGAGCCCATCAACTTGAGACATTAATGAGTCATGGACTCTTTATGTGGTTAAGATGACGAGTTGACGACTTTAAATGATTAATTTATTTGTGGCAATTTTAAAATATGAATGTGTGTACATAACTCTATATATATATATATGCACATCACCGTGTCTAAATACAGATATATGCATAACTATATATATATATGAGGCAATAGTTGTATTTTTTTTTTATAAAATAAAAAAAATAAAAATAAAAATAAAAAAATAAAAAAATAAACTATATATATTGATTTGAATATTATAAAAAAGTTGGTCTACCACGTGTCTAAATATAGAAACACTAAATATATATATATATGTGTGAAAAAAATTTAATTTCGTAACTCAATTAAAATAATCAAAATGTAGTAATGCATACTCAATAATTCGTGTATATTTAATACATTTGAGCCTCAATAATTCTTCTTTCAAACTACTTTTCTACGTGTATATTTTTTAATATATATTGTTTTCATTCACCTCCTTGACAATTTTTAAATTTTTTATAGAGGTATTCACTTTTTAAAAAAAAAAAATTAAAAAAAAAAAAAAAAACAATAATAATCAAAAACTAACCTAATATTGGGCTCTAGCCCAACCCAATAACAATAAACTACCAGTACTGGTCTGACAGAATTGGTATCATATAGTTATATAACTAAACTTTCAATACCATAACTTTATATAACTTCAGCGTGAAATAAAATTTTAGAATCGATTTGACTAGAGAATGATCCATACATACATGATATTCAAAGCACCGTAAACATCAAATTAACACACAATATTATAGTACATTGACTATCATATATAATTCCTAGCAATAAGGAAAAGAGCATTCTTCTTGTGCATGGTGATGCCCGGTAGAACCTCAAAATCTAAGTCTTCCTTCTTCATTCCGGCCGGCAATTCCCAATCAAACTTGTGAAGAAGATTAGCAAGTGCAAGCTCAACCATCGCAATTCCCATATATATTCCTGGACAAGATCTTCTTCCACCACCAAAAGGTACTAGTTCAAAATTTTGTCCTTTCAAGTCGATACAACTTCCAATAAACCTATCCGGATTGAATTCCTCTGCGTTCTCCCAAGCTTCAGGATCTCTTCCTATTGCGAATGCGTTCACGAAAACGAGCATATTAGCTGGTATTTCGTACCCTTCCAAGTTACACTTTTCAGTTGTTGATCTAGGGCTTAGTGGAGCTGCCGGTTGTAATCTCATTGTCTCTTTTACAACGGCTCTAAGATATGGTAGGTTTTGAATATCATCTTCGTTTACAAAATCTTTGTTTCCCATCATATGCCTGATTTCTTCTTGAGCTTTCTTCAAGTAGTTTGGATTCTTCATTAGGTATGTCATTGCCCAAACCACAGTAGCTACACTTGCATCCGTGCCACCAACAAATACATTCTACAAATAAAAAGATGGATATAATAAGTAAATGATATGATCATGAATATTAGTAATTGAAATTAATGGAACTTAGAGAGTATGATAGATAAGTAACCATGAGCACTCCTTTGATGTGATCTAAAGAAATATCAAATTTAAATCCACTTTCTTTCTGAAGTTGAAGTAAAACATCGATTATATCCTCTTCATGTTCGGTTTTTGATCTATTTGGATCTAGATGCTCGTCGATGAGTTCCTGATAGAACGTTTCAAGCTCCTCGAAACTATTTTTGAGACGACGAACCATTCCTGTGAGTTTATCAAGCCACCCCATGAAAGGAAATAAATCTGAAAAGAAGAAGCTTCCTAACATGAATTGAGCTTCACTAAGCATTGCATGGAATCTTCTGATTTCACTTCCTTCATCCTCATACCTCTTACCAAAAGCAATTCTACAAATGAAGGAGCTCGTGACAGACAACATCATCACACCCAAATCGATAGGTTGCTGCTTACAATCGTGATTATCATACGATGATTTCGATATCATTTTGATCATACGAGAAACCTCTTCTTCTCTTGCAGGACGAAATTGTTGCACCCTATTGGAATTAAACAGATGCATGACACATATCTTCCTTAGCTCTCTCCAATTCGCATTATATGGAGAGAAAGCCAAATCCAATCCATTGTAGGATAACTTTTGCTGGCCAATCAGAAAAGGCCTTCCAGAGAACTCAAGATCATGAATCTTGTAAACCTCTTTAGCCATTTTTGCCGAGGAGACAATTAAGGTTTGCAGGGAACTGCCGAGACGCAAGTACACGAGAGGGCCATATTGTGTTGACAGTTTCCAGAGATATCGCGGAGGGTTTGAGTGATCGAACTGGTGCAAGTTACCGATCAAAGGAAGACCCTTGGGACCTGGTGGCAAACGAAGTAGTCTCCTGTTTTTTGTACTGTGATTTTGGAGAAGAAACAAGAGAAATATAGGGAGAGATATTAGAAGGAATGTGACAATTAGCAGAGCCATATTCTGTTCTATATTTTTTGAGCAATAACTCTACAACTGCAAATATAAAGAATTTGTTCGATATAAAATCTATATGAGTGTGCATCCATGTGCACATATATATATATAATCTATGAGTGTGCACCCATGTGAACATATATATATATATATATCATCCCAGCGATGCGTTTATTCAAATCTGAGATATTATTAGGTAGATGTATATGAGTGCACATTGCACAAGTATTAAACGGTCTTACTGTGACTTGATGTACACATGCAAATCAATTGCAATTTAATATTACTTCGTTGACATTGCAAAAGGGAAACTCTCAATGCATTAGAGCATCTCCAATGCAAACGTGGCTTGTGAAAAAAAAAGATGTCATGTAGGATAAATAGACGTTATGTTAACAATTGTGTCTCCAATACAACCGTGCATATTCAACCTCAAGCTGACATGGCAAAAAAAGTATTAGACATTGTCAACATGACCGTCCACTTTCAGACGGTCTGTTGCACAACTATTTTTTAGGTTGACTCAGCAAACATTTAAAATTGATATTAATTTTTCATATATTTTTGGTAAGAAAATAAAATAAAAAATAAAACAGGAAAAAAAAGATGGAGACCAAATTTTGAGTTGATCGTCTATCAAGTTTATTTTTATGCCACATAGGAAGCAAGTCTCTTGACATTGTTGCCATGTCAACAATTATTGGTATGCAAGCCACTTTTGTATTGGAGATGCTCTTAGGATGAATCTTGTATCATGAAAAATCCTAACGTGATAAGATTACAACGGAAAATACGTTTGATTTTCATGTTTCTCTCTGCAACAGATTAGGCCACGTAGTGTAGACATCTAAAGTATGTAGGCCTCACATGGTGTAGATGAATTGTTTAGAAGATATTAGAATTATATTAAGATAACATTAAGATGATTCTACCAATGGCGAAAGTTTTCAAAAAAATACATGGTCTCTGATTAATAAATATTGTCAAAAAAAAAAAAAAAAAAAAATCTTTCTAGCTAACTTGTATATTTTTTAATATATATTTCGTTTAATTTTCTACCTCTTTTACTATTCTTATCAATTTAATTGAGAGATATTTATTTAAGGATAACCATTGTGATCGAAAGATATGATTAATATATTTATATTTTGTTGTGTTTTGTGACTGAGGATTTGATAATATTTTTTCTTTGAAAAATCCATTATTCTCATAAAATCACGTAAAAATATAAATATAAATTATCAAAACTAAAAAAAAAATCTTAGAAATTTATAATAAATATTTTCCAAATTTCTAAAGATGTTTATATAACTATTTAGGGTTGGGCTGGTAATATTTCAGCTGAGAATGGTGCCGATACTTGAGTATGGCTTGGACTGCTTCCAGATTAGGCAATAAGTGGAAAAAATAAATTGCAGAGAGACAATTGGGCTGAAGACTGTTAGAGATAATTAGTATTAATCTTGAAAGTATGTTTATTTTTTTGTTTTGTTTTTTTTTTTTTTCTCATTCGGGATTAAAAAATAATAATAATAATAATAATAACAGTACAAATATAGTGTATATGCCCATATAAATTTATTTTCTTTAGGATTTTTTTTATAATGGATTTCATAAGGATATTATTTTCATTTAATTAGGTGCTTATAGTATGCCTTTAATTTTAAAACTTTAATGGTGCAATATGTATTTATATAAAAAAAAAAAAAAAAAAAAAAAAATTGGGTGTTTAAATTATATTTTTGGAGAGTTTTTTCCCGGTTTGTGAGAATAGATATCTGGGCCACATGTATTGTTTGATTTTGGCAGATCCCGGCAAACCTATTGTAATAGTTGTAATCAAGGGCGTAACCTTGAGAGGGCTGACCCGGGCTGTAGCCCAGGCAGCCTTCTAAAAAAAATAAATAAATAAAAAATTGCACAATTTCCCTTTAACCTTTTTATTATTAGTAAATTACATTTAATTTCAACAAATATTATTAAACTTACCTTAAATATAGCATTATTCATTATATTGCCTTTTATTTTCATCCAATGTTATTTTCGTACTCTACTTTTAATTTTTTTTGTATTCAGCATGTGATATTTGTTCATTTGTTTGGGTTGTGATTTATAGAAATTTAGCCTTAGATTACTTCTAATTTATAGGTTTTAGTGTGTTGAATGCTTGATAATTTACTAATAATAAAAACCAAATTCAATCAATTACCTACTCTAACTCAATAAAAACATTGCATGCATGTGTTTAGTAGTCTTTATAAATATGTAACTTTATGCATGTTTTATATAAAATATTTCCCTGATTTTGTTTCAAATTTTTGATTATATATTCCATATTCACTTGATTTTGTTCTAATCGTTAGATTAAGCATTTCATATTTACTCTATTTCTTTCTAATTGTTATATTAAACAATTCAAACTAGTCTTTAAAAGTAAATTTTCATATGTGTAGAATCATTTATGTCAAAAGAATAATCTATTTATGTCTCTGCACATATATAGGTTTAGTCCGGGTAACAAATATTTTCTGGATCCACCCCTGGTTGTAATATTTTAAAAAAATTCATATTTTTGGATAGCAACATTTGACCCGTTTGTTTAAATTTAGAAATACCAACAAATTTATGATACATTATATTTTTTTTAATTTGAAGAAATCTTTTTTGATAATTTCTTTATAAAAGATTTGTAATGGTTTTCAAAATTCCAAGAAGGGTTTCTATCGAATTGATAGACAAGGAGATTTGCATGTATTTTATATTATTAAAGATTGAGAGAAGTAAATGAATTTTCTTTTATTGTTTATTTAAAAGAATTTACCACTTGCAAGAAAGAAGAAAGAATTTTTAATGTATTTTGTGTTAAAAGACTTTAATGTTCGAAGAAATTTGTAGTGTTCTTCTCTTTAAAGAAATTAAAACGTATAGTTTATCTATATTTTTACATTTGATATTGTTGTTTATCTTATCAGTTTGAAAAATTATAAAGTTCTTACAAAAAAAAAAAAAGATAAAAAAAGAAGATAGACTTAATCCTTGTTAAGACTTTGCAGACGAAACGATGCATTATTGGTGAGTTCATCAATTGACTTTCTGAAAAAGAAAATTTTGTTTTATTAATTATAGAAATCATTTCATCCAAAATTTCTCCATGGAAAAAATGAAAATTCAGTAGTTGTTGTGAATTTATATATAACTAAATTAATCGATAACTTCAAATCCATACAAACAATGCCCCACCAGTGATGCCGTACTTCTAAGATCAACATTTAAAATTTATTAAACGATATCTTTAAATAACGATTAGGTTTGGTTGTATATAATAATAATAATAATAATAATAAAGTATAAATAGATGTGGACACATTCAAGAGTTACTAGTTAATTAATTAAATTCACGTGAACTTTTAATGCAATTAATTAAATACCTCAACCGACACTAAAATTTTTAGTACTACTGAAACTTGTTCATGTCTCATAGAACACTCCTATGAGACTATGAGTATGTAATAAATGGGCTGGTTGAATAGGACGTACTACATCGGGTTCATGTAAAATTTTCTCCAACCAACAAAATAAAGTTGATATCCTACACCGATATTATTAAAATTTGTTTGTTTTAATGGTTTTATATTCCTTTACTATTTAGGGTTTCGTTTAAACGGTGATTTTATGGAAAGTGATCAAGTATGAATTTGTAATAGACTCGAAGAAGAAGGAGGAAGGACTACAATTTGAACGATTATGTTACTATGCAAATATTAATGTTTACTAGAGAAGCTGTATCGTTTTTTATTTTGAAAAATGTTAAGATTTTTTTTATTACTGGATTTCATCACATTGAATATAGTGAAGTGACAATAATAATAATAATAATTGATATCAAATTAGTGAATCAATAATTGATTTCAGATTTCACAATTGAAATCACAATCAGTGTCTGGTATTACAGACCCGATAACCAAGTCGAAATCACAATTGATTTTCAAATCAGTGTCTATTAATAGACCCAATTTGCCAATTATCAATCAGATAATGAATTTGAAATTATTGTCTCGAAACAGACCCAATTTCCACATATTAATATCATATTAGCCCAAACCAGTGTTATCTAAGAACCAATTCTGTCGTAAAGCAAAATAGAAACCGAACCAGAAGGTTTATAGAAGAAATTAAAACGATTAGAAGTAAAACAGAAGAAGAAGAAATTGTCTTAAGATTGTAGTTTGTATTGCTCAAAAACAATCTGGTTCGAATCTGCAAGAGACAAAGAACGATGAATAAAGAACAACACGTTAGGGAAATCGAGGCCCATGTTTCACACGGTGTCCTTAAGACAATTTCGCCGGCTAACACCGTATGTGTTTGGATGGCGATTGTCTCCCAGGATACAACGATTTCAACAGTGGATGCGTTGAACACAAACCACTCTCAGCGAACTCAAATCAAGTCCGAACTTACCAAGCACAGAAAAGAAGAAAGAGAAGAGAGAATTCGGCCCTCTACTTATTTCCTGATTCAGGAATGTATAAGTGTAGAATGGACTAGGGTTTTTAAATAGAAAACCTAATCGCAGGGTTTTATGGATTGATATGGAAATTACTTTGTTGTTACGTTTTTAAATGGGAAGAATAATCTCCAAAGAGATCTATTAGAATCCAAACAATTAATACTTTCCTTAAATAAAAACGCCTAACTTAGGGAAGTAGCAAAAAGTCGGTTGTACTCTCAAGGTCCAATCGTGTACGCAGGACGCGCCCACACAAAGGTTCGAGGTCCATCATTTTAGGTGGTATTTCATACCCATCTAGGATGCACTTATCGATTGCTTCTCTTGGAACTAATAATGGAATTACTGGTTGTAATCTCATAGTTTCTTTCACAACAGCTTCAAGATAAGATAATCTTTGAATATCATCTTCATCAACAAAACCTTTATTCCCTGTTAAATCTCTAATTTCTTCTTGAGCTTTCTTCATTACTCTCGGATGCTTCATTAAGTAGGTCATAGCCCAAATCACACTAGCTGCACTTGTATCCGTACCACCCACAAATATGTCCTGCAAGAGAAAACAATAACAATTTGATGATACAAGGACAAATATATATATATATATATGAAGTTTGAAGATAAAAATATAAATTTTTGAATTGGATTAATTCATACCACAAGAAGTCCTTTAATGTTATCCCATGTAAGATCAATTTTAAAATTACGTTCTTTTTTAATTTTAAGTAAAACATCGATGATATCCTCTTGCTCGCCTTTTGGTCTCTTTGGTTCTAGATGTTCATCAATGACTTCCTGATAGAACACATCAAATTCCTTGAAGGTTTTTTTGAGACGATGGATCATTCCAGTGAGTTTATCAACCCAGCCCACGTATGGAAAATAATCTGAAAAAAAGAAGCCTCCTACTATGGCCTGAAGTTCTATAAGTGAAGCATGAAATCTACTGCTTTCAATTCCTTCATCCTCATATCTCTTGCCAAGAGCAACTCTACAAATAATTGAATTTGTAAGAGAGATCATCATCTCACTTAAGTTGATAAGTTGATCGGAATTAGCAACCGCTGATTTCGATATTTTTTTAATCATACGAGAAACCTCATCTTCTCGAATAGGACGAAATTGTTGCACTCTAACAGAATTAAAGAGATGAACAACACATATTTTTCTCATCTCTCTCCAATAATCATTATATGGTGACAAAGCCAAATCAGAGTAATTGTAAGATAACTTTTTTTGGCTAAGCTTGGAAGGCCTATTGCAAAATTGAAGATCATGGGTTTTCATGATCTCTTTAGCCATTTTTGCCGAGGAGACTACTAGGGTTGGCACGAAACCAAGTTTCAAAGACATGAGTGGGCCATATTGTTTAGAGAGTTTCAAGAGATATTGTGGAGAGCTATCAAACTGGTGCAAGTTACCAATGAAGGGAAGACCTCTAGGTCCAGGTGGCAGACCAAGTGATGATCTCTTGGTTTTTGTGTTTTTTAGGAGAAGAAACAGTAAAAAAAATTGGGAGAAATAGAAGGATGATAAACAAAGCCATTGTGTTCTATGGAGCAACAACCATTGCAATAATCCTTGCAAATAAAACCCTCTATAAATAACATATTTTAAGCTACTACAGTATTACGACGCCTTAATTATTTACATCATTTTAAATTAATTTACGGTTTGATTATTCAAAATTTGAACCATTTCAATTGTTTGCATAACCACTTTTAGCAATATAGTTGAGTATTTTCCCTTCACATATATGATAGGGTTCAAGTTACAATTTTATTCATTAAATTATAATGTGTAGAATATTTCTCACCTATAGTTGGAGTTATATATTTGAGATCGTAACCATTGATTTTTTTAAGTTCAATATCTATCTTAGCCGGCCAAACTGTCTTTTTTTTTTCTTTGTTTGTTTTTGGAAATTAAATATGTCGTCTATTTGTCAAAGAAAACGTGATACTCTTACTGTTAGAACAATACAATAATATTTTGCCCTTCCTATTCATGTCAGGGCCGGTCTTGACGTATTTGAGGTCGGGGTGAGAAATCTGAAATGGACCCCTCATGAACAAAATGAAGAAATGTAAAAGAAAGACTATGAAGAACAGAGTAAGGAGAAAAGTGTGTAAGTAGAAAAGTTTGTTACACACTTTTCTCATTTTTTATTCTCTTCTCTGATGAATCAATCTGTAACAAACAATATGTATTTATAGAATAGGAAGGACACGCTGACTGCATTCCTTCTAATCATTGGTGTGTGAAACTAACTTGCTGACTCAGCAGAGCTGACTCAGCAATTCTGTTGAGAATCTGTTGAGAGTGGAGGAAACGTAACAATCTCACAAACAACTGAATGTTGAAACATATGCTGATGCTGATACATATGATTAATTCTCAGCCTTTACACAAAATTTGTCTTCTTTATTCAGAAATCTAATTTATTTTTTTTAATATATTCCTTATATATAATTAAAAATAATAATTGGACCCTTCCTTTACAGTCACAATTTTTTTAATATATTCTATACATATTATATAAAAAATGAATTGGGCCCATTTTTATAAATATATTATATACATATAATTTAAAACAAAAATGAATTAGGTCATTCATCACAATTCTATTTTCTCTAAACCGTCAAAACCCAATAATACATATTGACTTTAATAAAAAAAAAAAAAAATTGGAGCCTGGGCGGTTGCACTCGGTGCACCCCTCTATGGCCGACACTGATTCATGTCATATCATTCACCCCCACCATTTCATAATTTTCATTTACAATATCATTTATATTGTTTTTTGAGTTAATTTTTAAAATTATTTTACTCTAAAGTAAATAATATATGTCATGATCATGCAAGTTGCATCATCATTTTTAATATATTCATATATAATACCGCTGTCTTTTTCCTCCTTTTTTTTATGCAAGAAAAATCTTACTAACTTATTTGGTTAATAATTGAAAGAAACTTTCATATTGGTTACTTTTGACATTGTGATTTGTGAGATAATATTTTGTTGTCCTTACTTTTGACGAAATGTCATATTTTTAAAAGCTTTTGTTATATTAGTAACTTTTGTCCCTAATTTTTACATAAATACGTTACTTTAGTTTTTCCGTCAATTAAACATTAAATCGCATTAAAAGTGTGCTTAATAGGGAGGAAAGAAAATAGGAATGATAGAAAGATTTTGAGAATAAAAAACATGAGGGAAAGAAAGGAAAATAATTTCCCCTTGAGCTTTTTGGTAAGCAAAGGAAAGAATAGATCTTCTTTATCAATTTTACTATTTTACCTTCGCATTATAGTTTATATATTAAAAAAAATGGACAAATTTATAATTTTAATTAAACCTAAATGCATTTCCTCTTTTCTCTCCCTTTTCCATCCAATTTTAGGAGGATTAAAAATAGTGGGTCCTACCCATAAATTGTTCCTCCCATTTTTCTCTTCCTTCCTTTTTTTCTCTCTATACCAAACAAATACTTCCCCTTTTTCTTCTCTCTTTTACCCCCACCCTTTTCTTTCCTCTCCCTTTTCCTCAATATCAAGCACACTCTAAATGGTACGTCACGAGTTGATTCGGACCAGGAAATATTGATTAGAAGCGACAACATTTCTGAGCATCGAAAAACCCAGCTATGTCAGCTTTTTTAATCCAATAAAAACACACAAAAGTCGAAAGTTTTTCATTATGCGCCGAACGAAGAAGATCAAAATGATAGCGTTTGTCTTTCCAATTACAAAACCGGATAAAATTCAACATTTACGGCCATAAAAAAATAGTGGGCCTAAATGCAGCCTATAAAGTCCAGTTGGAAACATGATATTTTAGTTGTTAAAATAATAATATTATTTGTCTTTTTCCTCCTTTTTCTTTACAGATGCAACATTTTTCAAACTTACTGAAATTTTTTCTCAGTCTATGTAAATTTTTTCAAACTTATTGCACACAAATTCTTTAGTTGCATCTCAGTAAAACTCTTAGGATCGTCGAATCTCATTGGCGTTAGGATTTTGTTTACTTCAGATATTTATCCTGATTTTCTTAAAGATTAGGTCTTTCAAGTAGGGATGGCCATTTTCCCCCGAGGTCCCAAATTCCAGCTCCCTCATCCCCATCTGGGTGAAATTTTTTAAGGAAAAATGGGGAAATGGGGAGGGATGGGGATATAAATCATCCCCAAATTAAAATAGAGATGGGGATGGGGATGGGGATGGGGATGGGGATGGGGATGGGGGACCCCTCCCCATCCCCATTTCCCCATTTCCCCCACAAATTCATGGAAATGGGGATGGGGGTACCCCCATCCCCATTTCCCCCACATATAATATATAATATATAATATATTAATACATTTTTACTTTTATTTTTTCAATATTTTTGTTCTTACTAACTATATATACATTTTTATTATGTAATTTTTGTATTTGATGTTATTTTGTATTTGAATTTAATGGATTGTGTATTTTTTTTATTATGTAATTTTTAATGATATAGGGAAAATTGGGGAATTGAGAAATGGGGAAATGGGGGACCCGAGGAAAAATGTGGAAAAACAAGGAAAACGGGGAAATTGGGATGGGGGTGGGGGGACCTCCCCCCAAAACTACCCCATCCCCATTTTCCCCAAATGAGGAAATGGGGGGAGGGGGGGGTTTGGCAAATGGGAATGGGAATGGGGATGAGGGGACCTATATCCATCCCTATTTTCTCATTGGCCATCTCTACTTTCAAGTTTATCCGGATTGAGCTGGATGATACAAACACATTGAAGTACAGGCCCAGGCCGTTGTCTTCTTCCAATACGTGGACTTCAATCTTTGGCATTTTCAGTTACATCCAAATATGCATGAATGTTTTTGATCGTTTGCCATCTCCACCTGTCAATCTGGAGTTCTCCTTCACATTCACCGATTACCATTAATACTGATTTTAGAGATCCATTTGACCGAGTATATATAACTATTAGTCTATTATAGTTCCTCTTATAGCACGTTTACTTGTCAGGAATCCTAACGAATTAATGAAAGTGAAATTAATTCCTGATTTATGATTATAACAAAAATCGGGGCCCTATATAAAATTATTATCACTAACATAAAAATTCAACATTACAAAGAAAAAAAAATAACGTCAAATCCAATTTAAACTAAATTCAATAGATACTTCAAAAGTTCAAAAATAAAAGCAACTGATTTTGTAAATTACAAGAAATGGTAAATTGTTTTCAAAAATAAAATAAAAGGAGACATTGAGAGGTGAGACAAACACCTTTTTGGAAGAAAATCGAAATGGGAAAGGAGGCTAGTTGACGGAGAGAGAGAACGGCGATTTTGACTTGGACGATGTCAAACTAGGTTAGCAATTGGACTCTCTTTTAAAAGAAAAAATAATTCAATTAGACTCAGACAATTTTGACTCAGATGATATCAAACTAAGTTTAATATATTTTAATTCAATTGGGTTTTGATGTTTATTTTTATTAAATTGAACTTGATATAGGTAATTGGGCCTTATTAAAAAAAAAAGTAAAGAAAGGTTTGAGATTGGGCTTTCTTAAACTTAAATATATTGGACCTAAGGCCCCTAGTTTTATAAAACATGAAGAAGTAGATTGGACCATTTGGGACCCCTAATTTGACAAAAGCTGAAGAAGTAGATTAGACTTTTTAGGGACCCCAGTATTTGGCTGGGCTTGCTGCCCTCATGGGCCGGCCCTGCCATTAAGTAATGCATTTGAACTCTCCTGTATTAATCCAACACGGCACCGAGGAGCAAACGCGCTCATTTGGACTGACTTTTTCAATTAAAATCAGAGGAAAAGAAACCAATTATTTTCTTCATTAATTCATATATGAATTTTCTTCACATTTTAAATAATTTTTTTTTTGGTTGTAGAAATAGTCTTTTTTCTTGCTCTACGAGCGATTAATAGTTTGAGATAACTTTGACGGTTGACAATTCAAAAGACAGAGACAGCTGCATTTTCTCTGCAGTTGCATCGTACTTTCCTAGGGGAAAGTTGACTGATTCTATGTATGATACTTGAATATAAGTATTATATATATAGGCTATCTTTAAAGCACAAAAAACACCTCTCAAGAATATCATTTATCACATTATGGATTCTTACATGCTTCTTGGTTTTGTGGGAATTCTAAGAGAAGTCCCAAAAATGTTGTGCAAAAACGGGCAGCTCATGGCCTGTCTCACCTTATTGATCCTCTCCTTCTACTCTATATTCTTCCTCTCAAACATCTTCTCTATCAAACCACTGCTTTTTGACATGTTTAAGTCAGGTCTGGTTATTGCTACAGATCCCACCACCCCCCAATTAGCCTACCTCGCCACCAGAATAAAAGAAGACATAAGTGCCTTCGTTGGACTGGAATGGATTTTCATTCTCATCAGCACTATCACCTCCTTGTTCTTTGCCACCGCTACAATCATCTTGTCAGCTGCTTTACACGGTGGGAAAAACTTGTCTGCCAAGGAACTGTTTTTTTCAACAAAAAGATCAATAAAAAGGCCATTCTATACTTGGTTCTACACGACCCTTTTCACGCTTGGTTACAATTTCTTTGTCCTGGCAAACTTGTTGCCTATGGTGCTAATTGTTCAAAATCCATTCGCCGTAAAAGCCTTATGCATCATACTTGTGATCTTAGCTTCAGTTCTCTATATTTACTTAGCTGTCGTTTGGATTCTAGCATTAGTTATTTCAGTACTTGAAGAAAAGAGTGGAATTGAGGCACTTGGGAAGGCAGCACAGCTTCTCAAGGGCATGCAAGTACATGGTTTTCTTCTGAATCTTCTCTACACAATATTAGTCTGTGTTCTGTTCCAGGGCATAAGGCCGATGCCTATTAAAGAACCATCACTTTTTCATATAACTATTGGGTTACTTGTCGTAAACTCTACTCGCCTGGTTTGGATGTTTGGTTTGATGGCATTCACAGTTTTCTATCACCAATGTAAGAAAGCACATGGAGAAGAAGTTGAGTTACAAGTGAGCTTTGAGTATAGCAAAATTGCTAATACACTATTTCTTGATGAAAACATACCATGAACTGGAAGGTCCGATCCTCTGTGTAATTTATGTATTCCTAAATATTGTTTTTTTTCCCCTTCTTGTATTACATCTGGTACAATTGTTTTTGACGCTAAATTTGGATGCCAGAACTTTCAAGTATTGTAAACTTTTGCTGCAGAAGCCAAGAAACAGAATATTACAAAATAAAGATCTATTATCATCTATTTGTGTTGGTTCTTCATTTCAATTTCATTTTCCTGATGCAAATATTATACCATGTTAAGAGTATAAAGGCTCCCAAAATTTCAGATTATATTTTAAAGGCTGTAACAATGCCTCTATAGGTTCTGATTTCAACAGAATGCAAGAGCTGTATTTTTTCAAGTTTGAAAATCTGTTTTTTCCTGGACTAGAGTTTTCAATCTGTAATTTGTAAAGTTTGACAATCTATGGTGTATAATTTTTTTCATATAATAAATTACCACTAGTTGATGAAAATATAATATACTATGATGACCAGGAAGGCTATCTTTTTATGTAATTGTGATGCAGTATGATACCATTGTTTTAAAATTCTGATTATAAGTCTTCATGCCCTTAATTAGTAGAAAAGTTGACGTGAAAACAAGCTTACATAATGCAAACTATCTGCACTGCTTGTTAATTAATATTATAGCAAGCACTTTCCAGAGAATATGATCTTCTTTTCTTGGGAAAGATGTTCCATAGAGTGAGTAATTACTAGAATAGTTACAGGCTTTGTATTTCTTCATAGATTCCAAATAAATCAAGGCAAACAAGGTTTGTTTTTTATAAAAAAATAAAAAATAAAAAAAAATAAAAAATTATTGATTTGTGTCAAGTTTGACTACAGAAAAGAACCATGAATTTTGTTCATCCTTATTTTATTACATTTTAGCCAGGTTTCTTTACAAGAAATGTTCCACTTAATTAAGAATTCATACAAGTGAATGGTCAGGGCTATCTCCAGATATTTTGAGGCCCTATCGATTTAATGATGTTAACAAAAATTGGGGCCCCTAAAAAAGAGTAATACTATACAATCTAATTAATTAATCCAAATTTCAACCCAAACGATGTTGCAAATGAGTTGTCATCACCACACACAACATGAGTCGATATGGTTAATGAAAAAAACCATTTACCAGGTCATTTGGGTTGAAATTTAAACTAAATTTTTTGGTTATCTAGCATTAGTGCTAAAAAAATTATTATTATTGACATAAAAATGGGCTTAAAAGATTAGGGTTAGTTTCACACTTTCAATTCAATCTAAAATGGGCCCAAAAGATTGTGGGTAGTTTCACATTTTCACAAATCACAATTCAATTCAATTCAATCTGGGCCCAAAAAAAAAAGATTGGGCCCTGAGCAAAACCACCACACAAACAAAAAAATAAAAAAATAAAAAGCAAACATTTTTTTTTTAAGGAGATTGGGCCAGTTGGGGGCCCCAGCAAAATGCTGGGTTTGCTGCCCCCTAAGGCCGGCCCTGGTTCCTCTTATAGCACGTTACTTGTCAAGAATCCTAACGAATTAATGAAAGTGAACTTAATTTCTGATTTATGATTATAAAATTAAATTACGTGAATATCACACATAAATAAGAAAGTTCCAGTTGGAAAGAGTAAACTAATTAAATTCCCCAACCGCCTAAGGAATTAATTAAGTTCCCTTTCATTTCATTCTCAATTAGTAAATGTGTTATTTTGCTTAGCCTAATAAAATAAATTGTTATATATCCCAATTGATTTATAACTATTGCATCGTTCACCAACTCATTAATTTATGTATCAATTATAAATGGCTACGTAGGCTTCAAGTGTTTGTTCTAATTAAGTTTGTGTAGATAGAAAATAAAAAATGGAAATTTGCAAAATATTATTGATATACAAACAAGGTTGGGACTTGGGACAATAGCAGCGAGCTTTGAAAATTCATGAACATATACGTATATCAAATTGTTGCCTTTGCCTAGCTATCACATGTAGTTCTTGGGCACGAGACAGAGATCATTCTTCTTGTGCATGATAAGACCTGGTAGAGCATCCAAGTCCAAATCTTCCTTCTTCATTCCATTCGGCATTTCCCAATCATATTTGTATAGAAGATTAGCAAGTGCGCAAGCTTCAATTCACTGTTGCAATTCCCATCAGAATCCCCGGAAAGCTTCTTCGGCTGGCACCAAATGGTATGAGTTCAAAATTCTATCCTTTCATATCGATGGAACTGCCGATGAATTAAAACAGAAAATATATAAACTTGAAGAATAAGGGCCTGTCCTGCAGGCTGTTTTCAGCCTGTTTTCAGTCTGTTTTCGTTTTTGTTTTCCAAAAATGATTTCGAATTCGCGTCATGTAAACCGTTTTTCATTTTATTTTCAAAATTCAAAAACAAAATGAAAAACAAAACCAGTGTTAAAAATGGAAATTTTGAAAAACAAAAAAAACTTGTTTTTCATGTTTTTGTTTTTGTTTTTCATTTAAGTGGGTCCCATGTCATTTAAAATTATTTTTTTTCTTTTTTCTCACCCACCACCCACCAGACCTTATCTTCTTCTTCCTCCACTCATCTTCTTCCTTCCTTCATCCATGGCTCCCGCCACCCATCTTCTTCTTCTTTCTTTCTTCTTCTTCCTTTCTTCTTCTTCCTTCCTTCTCCGTACTAAGACCCACGTTATCTGTAGCAGCATCTGTATTCAGCATATCGTGTGGTCTCCACGCCACCACACCCTACTCCCTCAACCTGGTTGATCTAAGAGGCTTTTTGTTTTTTTATCTAAAATCTTATAAATTAAGGTACTATCAAATGTTTGTTTTTTTTTTTGGATAATTTATTACAAATATAAAATTGATTAGGTTGTGTTAGAATTTCTTTAAAATTTGGAATTTTTGGAAAATTGATTTTTAGGATTTTATTATGTGTGGATAAAATTATATATGTATAAATTGTTATAGAACATTTATGAAAATTTATTAAAAAACTCTAGCGTATCACTTTTTAAATAAGATAAAAGTCAAATTTTTTTACTTTTTCAAAAAAACATATATATCTTAAAATAAGATATAAGTTTAAAAAACAAACAAACTGATTTATCTTAATTTAAGATAAGAAGCAATAAGTCTTATAATGAAAAAAATAAACAGCCCCTACGCCTACCACAGTACTCCTAAAACTCAGTGATTAAATTACGGGACCAGACAACAACATCAGCAATATAAATACCTGGAGAACCATGAAGCACCAAATTTCTGTGATACCAAACTCTCCAAATGACCACACAAAACAAGGGCATTGTATGACGTCGTCTGCTGGCCAAGTACAGTGTATAAAAAAGAAATATGCAGTGTATATATATCATGTTTAGAGAAAATTACACCCAAGCTCTCTGGGGTTTAAGTAATCACAGATAAGGAAACAAGTTTTTGAAATATTGACAAATACCTCCTCTAGTGTTAGTCAAACTTAACAAAATGAAATGTATTTTCGTTATTTCCATCTTAATTCTTAAGTGTATTTTCTTTTAAATAGTAGAAATTAAAAAAAGAAAAAAATTAAAAAAAAATAGATGGATCTCCACCATCCATCTTTGAGACGGACGGTAGAAATCAAAAATAACAAAACAAAATTTAAAAAAAAAAGTTGTAAAAAAATAATAACAAATGGATAAAAAAAACACTGATTTTATTATATTAATAATAATAAAATAAAAATAAAAATAAAAATAAAAATAAAATAAAAAAAACTGAAAAGATAATAGAAATGAAAATTGAGGTTTGGAGATCCAGACGTCCATTTCCAATATGAACGGTGGAGCAAAACCAGTCTCCATGGGAGGCTCGTTCCTCTTCTTCTTCGAATTTCTCCTTGTTCTTCTTGAAATCTTTGATTTTTCACATTCAAATATTCTTCAATTTTTTAAAAAATTTCTTCAACAACTTCATTTTTTAAGCATTGATGTTATGTTTTCTCTCAAAATTCATGTTTTTCGCCAAAACTCCATTTTTGAAACTCACAAAACAAAAGGAAAAAAAAAAAAAAAAAAAAAAACATATCATTTAAAATAAGCTTTAATCAGAACCCAAACAAAAACTTAAAAATCCCATAAAACCTTCAAATCCATATCTCCATTTTCACCATTTCAAATCTGCTCCAAACATTTGTCCAAAAAAAAAAAATTCTCGAAACAAAGAAGATTTGCCGAGTGCTGGGTACAAAAATGACGGCGTTCGTCGTTCCGATTTCAAAACTCACCGTATCCGATAAAATTGAACATGTAAGGGCCTTAAAAAGTAGTGGACCCAAATGCAGGTTATAAAGTCCAGTTATGCCTATAAATAAAAGCAGCCCAACTCAAAAACGAAGTCATATATTCACCTGTTTATTTTCGAAAGGTTATAGCATCGTGAGTGATCTTTTATGCTGTTATAACTTATAAGTAATTTTCTGGTTATCTTATGTTGTGTTACTTTCTTTAATGTAAATATAACATTAAAAAAAAAAAAACATAAAATGAAAAAAGAGTTACCATACCAATATCTAATCACCCATTTTGGTGGGTTCGACGGATTCAGTTAGAGACCGACACCGTTAAAACCATTAAAATTTATATTCTAATAGTTAAACTACAAAAAATGAGTATTATTGGACTAAGAACACATTTTAATGTAAATACAATCAACAAATATAATCAAATGAAAAAATGGCAGAATACTTATATATAAAAACTCGTTTTGGTGGTTTCGGTTTCAAACCGAGTACATCGAAACCATGGAAACTCGAGATTATTAATGAGTATAAATTAGACTAAGAACAAGAGTTTAATGTAAATACAAACAACAAAAAAGATCAAATATAAAAAATTGCTACTGTACTTACATATAAGAACCTGTTTTGTGGTTTCAACGGATTTGGTTTGAAACCGAATCCATCGAAATTGTCAAAATCGTCGAAACTTAGATTATCGTAGTTATTTACAAAAAAAAAAAAAAAAAAAAAAGTAGAATAAATTGGACTAATAACACATTTTTAATATAAATACAACAACAACAAAAACGTTCAAATGAAAAAATGGCACAATATATTTATATAAGAACTCGTTTTGGTGCCACCATATCCGTCAAACCACGGAAACTCTTTTTTTTGTCGTGGAGAGTGGAGACCATGGAACATAAAAAGGTGGAGAGATTAAAAAATGGGGAAAAAATAGTGGATGTAAGACTGCAATTGACATTTTATATATCAATCAAAAGATCCCAAAAAAAAAACTCAAAACTCAAAAGAAAATACATTTTAGAATGAACTATAGATTACCCAAAAAAAAGGGTATAAGATCCCAGAGTCTAAAACCTGCTATTAATTTACATTATAAAATGGTTACATGTCCATGTTCTTGGCGATAAGCTGGAGAACATTCTTCTTGTGCATGGTAATACCAGGTAGAACATCGAAGTCCAAGTCTTCCTTCTTGATTCCAACCGGCATTTCCCAATCGAATTTGTAGAGAAGATTAGCAAGTGCAAGCTCCACTGTTGCAATTCCCATATGCATCCCTGGACATATTCTTCTACCAGCACCGAACGGAGCTAGCTCAAAGTGTTGCCCTTTTATATCAATTGAGCTACCAATAAATCTCTCCGGATAAAATTCTTCCGGGTTCTCCCAAACTTCAGGGTCTCTTCCTATCGCCCATGTATTCACAAAAACAAGCGTTTTATCCTGTATTTCGTACCCTTCCAAGATGCATTTCTCGGTTGTTTCTCTCGGGACTAGTAATGGAACCGTTGGTTGTAATCTCATCGTCTCTTTTACAATATCTTTAAGATAGGAAAGTCTCTCGACATCGTCTTCGTCTACGAAACCCTTGGCTCCAACTAGATTTCTAACCTCTTCTTGAACTTTCTTCATCACTCTTGGATTCTTCATTAGATAAGTCATGGCCCAAATGACAGAAGCTGCACCTGTGTCTGTGCCAGCAACAAATATGTTCTACAAGGGAAAATTAATAATAGTTTAGTGATCGATCAAACATATAATTAAATAATAAAAGTTGAGAATTAGAAAATTACCATGAGAATTGCTTTGATGTGATCCCAAGTAAGATCAATTTTAAATCCACTTTGTTTTTTCATTTCAAGTAAAACATCGATAATATCCTCTTGGTCAGATTTTGGTCTTTTTGGATCTAGATGTTCATCTATGAGTTTTTGATAGAATGAGTCAAATTCTTTAAAATTCTTTTCAAGACGAGAGATCAATCCAGTAAATTTATCGAACCAACCCATGAAAGGAAAATAATCCGAAAAAAAGAAGACACCAAACATGGCTTGAGTTTCATTCAATAGAGCATGGAATCTACTTCTTTCAACTCCCTCATCCTCGTACCTCTTGCCAAAACCAATTCTACAAATTATGGTGCTTGTAAGAGACATCATCAGCTCACTCAAGTTTACTGGTTTACAAGCAACAACCGATTTCGATATCTTTTCGATCATGAGAGAAACCTCATCTTCTCGAATGGGACGATATTGGTAAACCCTGTTGGAGTTGAAGAGATGAACTGCACATAATTTCCTCATCTCTTTATAATAATCATTGTATGGTGTAAAAACCAAATCCAGGCCATTGTATGACAGCGTCTGCTGGCCAAGCAAGGCAGGCCTACTACAAAATTGGAGATCATGAGTCTTCATGACCTCTTTAGCCATCTTTGCTGAGGAAACTACTAGGGTTTGCACGAAACCGAGACGCAAGGATATGAGAGGGCCGAACTGTTTAGACAGTTGAAAGAAATAGTGGTGAGGTTTTGAGTGATCGAGCTGGTGTAAGTTCCCGATCAAGGGAAGGCCCTTTGGACCGGGCGGCAAACGAACACCGGTTTTGGTTGTTCTTGTATGTGTTTGAAGGAAGAAGAAGAAGAAGATGAAGATGGGGAGAGAGAGAATAATTAGGATGATAAGCAAAACCATTATGGAAGCAATTAAGCTAGTGAATCAAATGTACTGTGGAGAGTCTCTATAACTAGAGGACTTCTTGCGGCCTGCAGGTTTCTGAATTGATTCAAATCCTGGAACTCATTGGTGCACGTGTTGGGTGGTGGGTGGTGATTCAAATGAGTCCATTTTTCTCACCCACCTTTAATTGACTAACGGATTCAACTAAAGGTTAACACCTTCTACTCTTATTTATGTTCTACCGTTTTTACCCCTAAACTTAACCAAAGACAATCTTCTTCGTCTTCTCCTCTACTGTGGCTTGAAAAAAAGAAATTAAAGTCTCTAGAAAGTAGAAACCGCTGACAAGTGACATAGAATCCCATAAAATCTTACCACTTTAGTACTTGATCTTATCACATATAGGCGTCTTGTGATGATTTTTGTTTGGGAAAATTGCACAAACATCCCTCGACGTTTGATAAAATTACATAAATATGACAATTTTAGCCATATACACATAAACTTCCCTTAACATTTGAATATTGTTGCATAAACATCCCCTACCGTTAGATGGATCCGTTAGTCAATGGTCAAAACAGTAAAAAGTCCAAAATGCCCTTTATTTTTATTTTAAATAAACTAAAAAATTAAAAAATAAGATAAAAAAATATTTAAAAAATATTTTAGAAAACATTAATGTATATTAAATATAAAACCTAGAAAAAAAAAATTCATCCTTACAAATAAAAAACTATTTTAAACAATTTAATAATAAATAAATTTTAAATTTTAAATTTATTTAAAATCAATGTGGAATTGCACAAACTAATTTTTTTTTAATATGAATTTTTTTTTTCTAGGTTTCAAATTTAAGATACATTCAAGTTTTATAAAAGATTTTTAAATATTTTTTTATCTTATTGTTAAATTTTTTAGTTTTTTTAAAATAACAATATAGGGTATTTTAGACTTTTTACATGTTTGACCATTGACTAACGGATTCATTTAACGGTAGGAGATGTTTGTGCAACAATTTTCAAATGTTGAGAGACGTTTGTGTGCATATAGCCAAAACTACCATATCCATGTAATTTTATCAAACATCGGGGATGTTTGTGCAATTCCCCCTTTTTGTTTTTATTTTTCATTCTCAAGAAGCTTCTCATCGAGTCATTGTCCAAAAATCACAAATTTATATATATGAATTTTGTATATAAGATAATTATCCTTATTGTTTGTTTCAAATTTAGATAAAATCTGAGCCTTGTTTGTTTACTTGTTCCGGTGCACTTAATCAAGTACAAACAAATGTAAACTCTCACAACAAAACTATCGAAAATGTCATAATGCATATTTGAATTTGGCAAAAACAAGTCTGTTTTTTTTTTTTTTTGGAACGCACAAAGAAAAGCAAAGCAAACATCTCTACACAAAAATGCCCCAAAAAGAAAACAACAAACCAAAACAAAATACATAACCGGAAGCAAAACAAAACACCCAAGAAGAGCACCCAGACGACATAAATCCTAGCCAAGCTAGAAACCAAAAATCAGCAGCACTAAAACAAAGCAAGAAGCCGAGTCAACCATCACCCACTCTAGGAAAACTAAACCCAACCTCTGTCTCTCTAGAAAGACTAAAATGCAACCCACAGTGGCCGTCGCGAAACGCCTATCCTCTCACCCCACACAGGGGCGGCTCAAGGGTAACCGGGACCTTAGGCGAAAATTTAAAATGAAACCTTTTGATTTCACAGCCCCTTTTATTTTTTGCTACTGGTTACAAATTTATCAAAAGCCCTTTTTTGCGATTCAAATAATTTTTCTATTCTTTTTTTTTTTTTTAGTTTTTCATATCCGGATTCATATTTTCTACTAGACATGTCTATCATCCGATTATCAATTATCAAACCTAAATAAAAAAAATAAAAAAAACAAAAACAAATAATTCTATTACAATTGAAAAATAAATAAATAAATAAAATTAAAGTAATAGATTTTGTAACAATTAAACCTATAATGTTTATGAAAGAGTACACAGAGAAACAATAAGAGAGTTTGGAAGATATAAAATAAAAGATTTTAGTGTGAATATATAATTAAAAAAAAATTAACCATTTAAAGAAAAAGAACAACATTAATGTGCAATTTTTTTTAGGAAAACTTTAAAGAGTATTTAAGTCCACTTAAATGTAGTTTACTTGAAAATATGAATCTTTGACTTGAAAAATAGGAATGAACAGTAATTTATTAATTTAAAGAGATATTTTTTGAATAATAAATAGAAAGAAAAATATTGGATATTAATAATGAAAATACATATATTAATAATGAAAATATGGGACCTTGATTTTAGGTGAGACCTTAGGCAACTACCTCAATTGCCTAGAGGTTTAGCCAACCCTGACCCCACGGTGACGGCCACCCCTCTGTCAAAGGATAGATGAGGGAGAAGAGAGATGGTAAGAGAAAGAGTATAGGCAGAGAGATGAGATCGAGAGCGGCGAAAGGAGTATATCAAGAGCAATGGTTGGTGTAATTTCAGTGGGTTTAGAGTGGCTGTGGTGTAATTTCATGAATATATCAAGAGTTTGTACATTAGAGAATATTGATAGGAAGATGAGACAATAAAGATGGGATTTGGGTTTAGATTTTTTTTTAATATTATTATTAAATCTGAATTGTTTATTGTAATATTTATAAAAAATAATTTTATATTTAATTTTTGTACTAAGTTACCTATTTATCCTTGTGTTTATTTTCTTGTTAACCTTGAGCTAACTTTTTGGGAATTTTGGGACACTTGGCAAAATATGGGGAGGGGTAATGCTCACCCCACTTTAAGGGGGGTGAACAAAAATGAACTCGATTCAAATCTCTTCTCATTATATCACATTCAACTTTATCCACCATAATTTATTGTAACGTAGTCTTTTCAGAAATCATTTTATGACTTTTGATGTAATTCATTTTTTATTTTTTTTTACAATATTTATTAATTCAGGACCAGATATTTTTTAAAAGCTTTCGCCATTGGTAGAATTCAAGCCGCTGACCTATGAGTCATTTACCCAAGCCACAAGCTCATCCATCTATCAACTGAGCTACACCCCTGTTGACAATTCATATGTTTTGTTGAGGAACAGAGTATTTACAAATGAAAAACTCTGTTTTATTACACACAATTATTACTTTAACTAGAACACAATATTCACACACTAGTCTATAAATAAATTAATATTTAATTATTTATTTATATTTATAGTATATAAATGAAGCCGTCCATTGTGGATTCAAATCAGCTGTCCAAAAATGGTGTCCTAACTTATGTCTAACCAACCAAATGGAAGAAGTTGAAAAAAAAAAATTAAATATAGACACATGTCTTAATTTAGTTGATTAAACACAAATTGAGACACAATTTTTAGACAGCTGATTTGAGTACGTCTGTTGGACCTTGAAAATGCAATTTCCCTTACATATTTTTACGTGTACGTTTTATCACTTTTCAAAAAAAAAAATTAATAATTTGTTTTTCCATTTGAAAGCGTCTTTCTTTTTTATTATTTAATTTTTCATTTTAATTATTTAATATCTAATATTTAATTGAAGTCAACTTTTGATATTTTGATTGATGCACCTAATCAAGAATCAAGATGTATGCTTCCAATTAATATATGATAAGTAATGGATACAAAGGCGTAGAAATCTAAAAATATTTACATGTGTAG
The DNA here is from genome assembly GCA_954870605.1 of Acer campestre. Classification (NCBI taxonomy): domain Eukaryota; kingdom Viridiplantae; phylum Streptophyta; class Magnoliopsida; order Sapindales; family Sapindaceae; genus Acer; species Acer campestre. Next base: position 31,169,993 of record OX940810.1, read on the forward strand.
GGACGGAGTCCGGATTATGTTCCAGGAGGAGTACCGTGAAATAATGGGTTAGATCGAGATATATCTTCGAAGTTGTGTTAAACAAAACATTAAATAAAAAATATTGTTGTTTATATTTTAAAACATCAATAATTTTTTATTAATTATTTAAAATGAATAATAATTTTTCATTGAGATAAATTATCTTAATTTGTGCATTTATGAAAAACATTTAAAATGATCTCCCTTTTTTTTTTTTTTTTTGGAAATATTACATAAATTCGGTGCTTTTTTTGGAAGAGGGGAAGGACTCGAACCCACGACCTCATAGTATAAGTGTGAGGGATATACCATTAGACCAACCTCATATTGTCCATTTAAAGTGATCCTAAAATATGATGAAAACATAATAAAAATAAGAAAAATGCTATATATTTCAACTCATGTCTCAACTTATAATTTAGACAATTTAATTCATATAAATATGATGAGTGAAATAGATCATAATTAATATGTACATGTCCTTTTTGTCAATAGGCACATATCTAGTTGGGGATATCTAGCATTACTCTAAAAATAATATAGAGTAAATTTTTTAGCTATTAATTCAAGATTCAATAATATTGTTTAAGAGTTAGAAAATAAATTTAAATTTAAATTGTACCTCTAATATTTTTCTAATATCCAAAAACTATTCTAATAGTATATTTAGGATCAAATATATTCTCCACATGATTAAGAGAAAAATATTAAGATTGTATTTATAAAAGGATAATAAAATTTAAATGAAAAAAAAGAGTAAAATCATAAAAATTCTAAAATTTAGAGAAAATTTTATAAAATTGAAAAACTTCAAGGAAGCAGTGGCCACCCTTCGTCATTACGTGGCTCCGTCCCTCTATATGTGGTAATTTATTATATGATGATATCACATCTCACGATTACAATAATGAATCGGTTTGATTGAGATGTCAATATATAAATCGGTTTAATCGAAAGGTTTGAACAACCGGCTTGGTAGAGAGATCGAGAAACCAAATATATTATGAAAATGTAATCGACTTAAATATTATATTAATGGCACAATGATGAGTTTATAGGAGATCCAAAGCAATGGTGAGAAGTAATAAACTTGAGACGGCAATGAGTCATACACTTTTTATATGATTAAGATGACGAGTTGACAACTTTAATTAATGATTTATTTAAGATAATTTTAAGAGATAAATGTGTGTACATGACTATATATATACAGGGGAATACTATCTACCTTGCCCATTTGTTTTTCTCATTTACCTTTCTCACTCATTGTTTGACACGTATCATTTTTCATTTAATAAAAAGCTCTCACTTTTTCTACAAAGCTTGTTTACGTCTTTACCCCCGATAGCTGCTTCTATTATTTCATTAATAAAGGATAAATATGTAAATAAGTTTTACAGCAAAAAATTAATATCGTAACTCAATTAAAATAATCAAAATGTAGTAAGGCGTACTCAATAATTCGTGTATATTTAATACATTTGAGCCTCAATAATTCTTCTTTCAAACTTCTATTCAACGTGTTTATATATCATATATATATATATATATATCGTTTTCATTCATCTCCTTGTCAATTTTTAACTTCATTTTTTTTAATAATAATAATAATCAAAAACGAAAAACTAACATAATCTTGGGCTCTGGCCCAACCCAGAAACAATCAACAACAGTACTATAGACACGTTCTCTTTATTACAAAACTGGTTAGGATCGATGTAGCCCAATTAGTTACAAACTGAGTTAAATGAAAGATAATATACATGATATAATAATTCAACGATTTGATGAGGTGGAATTGGTTCTAACTAAACATTTAGTTACCATAACTTTATGTAACTCCAATCCTGAATTAAAATTCAAGAATCGATTTGAATTCTGTAAATAGGAACTTTTGACATCAAACAGTACTTGTTTAACCATGATAATACATTGACTATCATATATAATTCCTATCAATAAGGAAGAGAGCATTCTTCTTGTGCATGGTGATGCCTGGTAGAACATCAAAATCTAAGTCTTCCTTCTTCATTCCGGCCGGCAATTCCCAATCAAAATTGTGAAGAAGATTAGCAAGTGCAAGCTCAAAGCTTTGTCCTTTCAAGTCAATAGAACTTCCAATAAACCTGTCCAGATTGAATTCCTCCGCAATTATATTTTTGGACTTGATTGATTGATCATACTGCAAGACTCCTTTAACGTTATCCCAAGTAAGATCAATTTTGAATTCACATTCTTTCTGAATTTGAAGTAAAACATCAACAATATCCTCTGGTTTGCCTTTTGATCTCTTTGGGCTCATCGATGACTTTCTGATAGAGTGTATCGAATTCCTTGATGTTTTTTTCGAGATGAGAGATCATTCCTATGAGTTTGTTAGCCCAACCCATATAAGGAAAATAATCTTGAAAAAAGAAGCCTCCTAACACGGCCTGAGTTTCTTTAAGCATGAAATCTACTGCTTCAACTCCTTCATCATCCTCATGTCTCTTGCCAAAAGCAACCCTAAAAATAATGGAGTTTGTAAGAGAGATCATCATCTCACTCAAGTTGACAGGTTTAAAAGCAACCGATGATTTCAATATTTTTTCAATCAAACGAGAAATCTCATTTTCTCGAATGGGACGAAATTGTTGCACTCTAACAGAGTTGAAGAGGTGAACAACACATATTTTTCTCATCTGATATGGTCACAATTGTGCACGTGATGCATGCATGGAAGGACAAATGGGGTATGGAACGTGTAGATCCATAGAACCGAACGGCTCTGATACCACTTGATATAAACTTATTGAGCACTCTCTCCTTACAAGCCAGTTTTTAAAGATGAGTTATACCCAATGAGTTCATACCATCATCTCTCTCAAGTCTCAAATAATCATTATATGGTGACAAAGCAAAATCAGAGCAATTGTAGGTGAGCTTTTTAGGCCCAAGCAAGGCACGCCTACTACAAAATTGAAGATCATGAGTCTTCATGACCTCTTTAGCCATTTTTGTAGAGGAAACAACTAGGGTTTGCACGAAACCAACTTGCAAAGACATTAGAGGGCCATATTGTTTAGAGAGTTTCTAGAGATTACATGGACGGACGTTGTTTGAGCTATGAAACTGGTGCAAGTTACCTATAAAGGGAAGACTTGTTACGTATAATCCGAGAGCCTCTAATTCCTTCGCAGACATGCTTGCTAAGAATGGCTCTAAAAGGGGGAATGATTTTTTTGTTTGGGGGGATGTGTAATCTTTGTATGATGTTGTAATGTCTTTGACTTGCTTTGTTTTCTTTTTCCTCTGTTTTGGTTAGGCGTTTCTTTCCCAGATGCTGTTTGTTCTGTCTTCTTTTGTTTTGGGTGGTTCTAGGTGGGGGCTTCAGGGCCTTTGGCTGTTTTTTTGTCGCGCTGCTTTGGTCCTCTGTTTTGTGTGCTGCCTTGTTTCAGGGCTGTTTTATATTCTACTCTTTTGATGTTCAAAAAAAAATAAAGGGAAGACTTCTAGGTCTAAGCACTACAAGAAAAATTGACATTTACGAGTTTTGAAAAATGCTGTAAAACCCCTTTGACGGCATTTAGTAAAATGTCATTACGAAAGAAGTCGTAAAAGACTGTTAATCTATTGCAACATGTCACTGATACCGCAAAGAAATCATTTTGGGGCAACAAGGAAATGCCGCTTAAAATACATTTTGGAGCAGCCCAAAAATGCTGTAAAAGACTTATGTTGGGGCAGTTAAAAAATGCTGTATAAAAAGGAGTTTTGAGGCCAAAAAATGCCATATAAAAAATAGTTTTGAGGCCAAAAATGTCTCAAATGTAGAAACTATTCTATATGAAAAGATAATCAAATTGAACAAAAATAGAGAAGCCAAATAAAACATGTCATTGCAATAACATTAAATTGAAGAAAAAAAATAATATAACCAAGAATATCATTTACAAAGTCTACTACCAAATATGATTTTACATAAGCTTACTACTATATTACATATATATAGACATAATCTAAAATAACATAAATTTAAGACACAATAAATCTTCTAACTAATTGACAGCCGATGAAGCTGCTAAGTAGAACCTTCATATGGTCTCCAATCCATAGAGGTTAATCTTTCCTTTTCGATATCAAGCTATAGGCAGAAATGTTTTTTAGAATAGTATTTTTTGTCAACCCTATAAGGAAGTAAGGAACACAACAAGTGAATGAATAATCTATGACATTTTAACAGCTAAGTTGATTGAACTTTGAAGAAATGTAATTAATCATTGTATGGTGTAAAAACCAAATCCCAGCCATTGTATGACGTCGTCTGCTGGCCAAGCAAGGCAGGCCTACTACAAAATTGGCGATCATGAGTCTTCATGACCTCTTTAGCCATCTTTGCTGAGGAAACTACTAGGGTAATAGGGTTGGCACGAAACCGAGACGCAAGGATGTGAGAGGGCCAAACCAACTATATTAAGAAAATGTAATTGACTTAATGGCACGGTGATGAGCCCATCAACTTGAGACATTAATGAGTCATAGACTCTTTATGTGGTTAAGATGACGAGTTGACGACTTTAAATGATTAATTTATTTGTAGCAATTTTAAAAGATGAATGTGTGTACATAACTCTATATATATATATGCACATCACCGTGTCTAAATACAGATATATGCATAACTATATATGTATATGAGGCAATAGTTGTATTTTTTTTTTATAAAATAAAAAAAATAAAAATAAAAATAAAAAAATAAAAAAATAAACTATATATATTGATTTGAATATTATAAAAAAGTTGGTCTACCACGTGTCTAAATATAGAAACACTAAATATATATATGTGTGAAAAAAATTTAATATCGTAACTCAATTAAAATAATCAAAATGTAGTAATGCATAATCAATAATTCGTGTATATTTAATACATTTGAGCCTCAATAATTCTTCTTTCAAACTACTTTTCTACATGTATATTTTTTAGGCTAATTGGCACAAATATCCCCTGAACTCTTCAAAAAGTTGCACTATGCCCCCTAAACTTTTTTTTTCGGCACTAAACCCCCTGAACTCTCGTAAATTTGCAATCGCTGAAGGAATCTACCCCCTGGTGAGGGGGCAAATTCCTTCAGCGATTGCCAAATTACAAGAGTTCAGGGGGTTTAATGGCGAAAAAAAAAGTTCAGGGGGTAAGGTGCAAATTCGAGTATAGTTCAGGGGGTATTCTTGCCAATTAGCCTATTTTTTAATATATATTGTTTTCATTCACCTCCTTGACAATTTTTAAATTTTTTATAGAGGTATTCACTTTTTTTTTTAAAAATTATAAAAAAAAAAAAAAAACAATAATAATAAAAAACTAACCTAATATTGGGCTCTAGCCCAACCCAGTAACAATAAACTACTAGTACTGGTCTGACAGAATTGGTGTCATATAGTTATATAACTAAACTTTCAATACCACAACTTTATATAACTTCAGCGTGAAATAAAATTTTAGAATCGATTTGACTAGAGAATGATCCATACATACATGATATTCAAAGCACCGTAAACATCAAATTAACACACAATATTATAGTACATTGACTATCATATATAATTCCTAGCAATAAGGAAAAGAGCATTCTTCTTGTGCATGGTGATGCCCGGTAGAACCTCAAAATCTAAGTCTTCCTTCTTCATTCCGGCCGGCAATTCCCAATCAAACTTGTGAAGAAGATTAGCAAGTGCAAGCTCAACCATCGCAATTCCCATATATATTCCTGGACAAGATCTTCTTCCACCACCAAAAGGTACTAGTTCAAAATTTTGTCCTTTCAAGTCGATACAACTTCCAATAAACCTATCCGGATTGAATTCCTCTGCGTTCTCCCAAGCTTCAGGATCTCTTCCTATTGCGAATGCGTTCACGAAAACGAGCATATTAGCTGGTATTTCGTACCCTTCCAAGTTACACTTTTCAGTTGTTGATCTAGGGCTTAGTGGAGCTGCCGGTTGTAATCTCATTGTCTCTTTTACAACGGCTTTAAGATATGGTAGGTTTTGAATATCATCTTCGTTTACAAAATCTTTGTTTCCCATCATATGCCTGATTTCTTCTTGAGCTTTCTTCAAGTAGTTTGGATTCTTCATTAGGTATGTCATTGCCCAAACCACAGTAGCTACACTTGCATCCGTGCCACCAACAAATACATTCTACAAATAAAAAGATGGATATAATAAGTAAATGATATGATCATGAATATTAGTAATTAAAATTAATGGAACTTAGAGAGGATGATAGATAAGTAACCATGAGCACTCCTTTGATGTGATCTAGAGAAATATCAAATTTAAATCCACTTTCTTTCTGAAGTTGAATTAAAACATCGATTATATCCTCTTCATGTTCGGTTTTTGATCTATTTGGATCTAGATGCTCGTCGATGAGTTCCTGATAGAACGTTTCAAGCTCCTCGAAACTATTTTTGAGACGACGAACCATTCCTGTGAGTTTATCAAGCCACCCCATGAAAGGAAATAAATCTGAAAAGAAGAAGCTTCCTAACATGAATTGAGCTTCACTAAGCATTGCATGGAATCTTCTGATTTCACTTCCTTCATCCTCATACCTCTTACCAAAAGCAATTCTACAAATGAAGGAGCTCGTGACAGACAACATCATCACACCCAAATCGATAGGTTGCTGCTTACAATCGTGATTATCATACGATGATTTCGATATCATTTTGATCATACGAGAAACCTCTTCTTCTCTTGCAGGACGAAATTGTTGCACCCTATTGGAATTAAACAGATGCATGACACATATCTTCCTTAGCTCTCTCCAATTCGCATTATATGGAGAGAAAGCCAAATCCAATCCATTGTAGGATAACTTTTGCTGGCCAATCAGAAAAGGCCTTCCAGAGAACTCAAGATCATGAATCTTGTAAACCTCTTTAGCCATTTTTGCCGAGGAGACAATTAAGGTTTGCAGGGAACTGCCGAGACGCAAGTACACGAGAGGGCCATATTGTGTTGACAGTTTCCAGAGATATCGCGGAGGGTTTGAGTGATCGAACTGGTGCAAGTTACCGATCAAAGGAAGACCCTTGGGACCTGGTGGCAAACGAAGTAGTCTCCTGTTTTTTGTACTGTGATTTTGGAGAAGAAACAAGAGAAATATAGGGAGAGATATTAGAAGGAATGTGACAATTAGCAGAGCCATATTCTGTTCTATATTTTTTGAGCAATAACTCTACAACTGCAAATATAAAGAATTTGTTCGATATAAAATCTATATGAGTGTGCATCCATGTGCACATATATATATATAATCCATGAGTGTGCACCCACATATATATATATTAATTATATAATCTATGAGTGTGCACCCATGTGAACATATATATATATATCATCCCAGCGATGCGTTTATTCAAATCTGAGATATTATTAGTTAGATGTATATGAGTGCACATTGCACAAGTATTAAACGGACTTACTGTGACTTGATGTACACATGCAAATCAACTGCAATTTAATATTACTTCGTTGACATTGCAAAAGGGAAACTCTCGATGCATTAGAGCATCTCCAATGCAAGCGTGGCTTGTGAAAAAAAAAGATGTCATGTAGGATAAATAGACGTTATGTTAACAATTGTGTCTCCAATACAATCGTGCATATTCAACCTCAAGCTGACATGGCAAAAAAAGTATTAGACATTGTCAACATGACCGTCCACTTTCAGACGGTCTGTTGCACAACTATTTTTTAGGTTGACTCAGGAAACATTTAAAACTGACATTAATTTTTCATATATTTTTGGTAAGAAAATAAAATAAAAAATAAAACAGGAAAAAAAAGATGGAGACCAAATTTTGAGTTGATCGTCTATCAAGTTTATTTTTATGCCACATAGGAAGCAAATCTCTTGACATTGTTGCCATGTCAACAATTATTGGTATGCAAGCCACTTTTGTATTGGAGATGCTCTTAGGATGAATCTTGTATCATGAAAAATCCTAACGTGATAAGATTACAACGGAAAATACGTTTGATTTTCATGTTTCTCTCTGCAACAGATTAGGCCACGTAGTGTAGACATCTAAAGTACGTAGGCCTCACATGGTGTAGATGAATTGTTTAGAAGATATTAGAATTATATTAAGATAACATTAAGATGATTCTACCAATGGCGAAAGTTTTCAAAAAAATACATGGTCTCTGATTAATAGATATTGTCAAAAAAAAAAACAAAAAAAAAAAAAAATCTTTCTAGCTAACTTGTATATTTTTTAATATATATTTCGTTTAATTTTCTACCTCGTTTACTATTCTTATCAATTTAATTGAGAGATATTTATTTAAGGGTAACCATTGTGATCGAAAGATATGATTAATATATTTATATTTTGTTGTGTTTTGTGACTGAGGATTTGATAATATTTTTTCTTTGAAAAATCCATTATTCTCACAAAATCACGTAAAAATATAAATATAAATCATCAAAACTAAAAAAAAAATCTTAGAAATTTATAATAAATATTTTCCAAATTTCTAAAGATGTTTATATAACTATTTAGGGTTGGGCTGGTAATATTTCAGCTGAGAATGGTGCCGATACTTGAGTATGGCTTGGACTGCTTCCAGATTAGGCAATAAGTGGAAAAAATAAATTGCAGAGAGACAATTGGGCTGAAGACTGTTAGAGATAATTAGTATTAATCTTGAAAGTATGTTTATTTTTTTGTTTTGTTTTTTTTTTTTTTCTCATTCAGGATTAAAAAATAATAATAATAATAATAATAACAGTACAAATAAAGTATATATGCCCATATAAATTTATTTTCTTTAGGATTTTTTTTATAATGGATTTCATAAGGATATTATTTTCATTTAATTAGGTGCTTATAGTATGCCTTTAATTTTAAAACTTTAACGGTGCAATATGTATTTATATAAAAAAAAATAAAAAAAAATTGGGTGTTTAAATCATATTTTTGGAGAGTTTTTTCCCGGTTTGTGAGAATAGATATCTGGGCCACATGTATTGTTTGATTTTGGCAGATCCCGGCAAACCTATTGTAATAGTTGTAATCAAGGGCGTAACCTTGAGAGGGCTGACCCGGGCTGTAGCCCAGGCAGCCTTCTGAAAAAAATAAATAAATAAAAAATTGCACAATTTCCCTTTAACCTTTTTATTATTAGTAAATTACATTTAATTTCAACAAATATTATTAAACTTACCTTAAATATAGCATTATTCATTATATTGCCTTTTATTTTCATCCAATGTTATTTTCGTACTCTACTTTTAATTTTTTTTGTATTCAGCATGTGATATTTGTTCATTTGTTTGGGTTTTGATTTATAGAAATTTAGCCTTAGATTACTTCTAATTTATAGGTTTTAGTGTGTTGAATGCTTGATAATTTACTAATAATAAAAACCAAATTCAATCAATTACCTACTCTAACTCAATAAAAACATTGCATGTGTTAAGTAGTCTTTATAAATATGTAACTTTATGCATGTTTTATATAAAATATTTCCCTGATTTTGTTTCAACTTTTTGATTATACATTCCATAATCACTTGATTTTGTTCTAATCGTTAGATTAAGCATTTCATATTTACTCTATTTCTTTCTAATTGTTATATTAAACAATTCAAACTAGTCTTTAAAAATAAATTTTCATATGTGTAGAATCATTTATGTCAAAAGAATAATCTATTTATGTCTCTGCACATATATAGGTTTAGTCCGGGTAACAAATATTTTCTGGATCCACCCCTGGTTGTAATATTTTAAAAAAATTCATATTTTTGGATAGCAATATCTGACCGTTTGTTTAAATTTAGAAATACCAACAAATTTATGATACATTATATTTTTTTTAATTTGAAGAAATCTTTTTTGATAGTTTCTTTATAAAAGATTTGTAATGGTTTTCAAAATTCCAAGAAGAGTTTCTATCGAATTGATAAACAAGGAGAATTGCATGTATATATTTTATATTATTAAAGATTGAGAGAAGTAAATGAATTTTCTTTTATTGTTTATTTAAAAGAATTTACCACTTGCAAGAAAGAAGAAAGAATTTTTAATGTATTTTGTGTTAAAAGACTTTAATGTTCGAAGAAATTTGTAGTGTTCTTCTCTTTAAAGAAATTAAAACGTATAGTTTATCTATATTTTTACATTTGATATTGTTGTTTATCTTTTACAAATAAATAAAATAGTTTTAATCCTTGTTAATTAGTCAATGGAAGTTACAAGACTTTGCAGACGAAACGATGCATTATTAATGGTGAGTTCATCAATTGACTTTCTGAAAAAGAAAATTTTGTTTTATTAATTATAGAAATCATTTCATCCAAAATTTCTCCATGGAAAAAATGAAAATTCAGTAGTTGTTGTGAATTTATATATAACTAAATTAAATTAATCGATAACTTCAAATCCATACAAACAATGCCCCACCAGTGATGCCATACTTCTAAGATCAACATTTAATTAATATTTATTAAACGATATCTTTAAATAACGATTAGGTTTGGTTGTATATAATAATAATAATAAAGTATATGCAGATGTGGACACATTCAAGAATTACTAGTTAATTAATTAAATTCAGGTAAAATTTTAATGCAATTAATTAAATACCTCAACGGCTCAACCCGATACTAAAATTTTTAGTACTATTGAAACTTGTTCATGTCTCATAGAACACTCCTATGAGACTATGAGTATTTATATATGTCATATGGCATAAATGGGCCGGCCGAATAGGATGTACAGTGAATTTCATCACATTGAATACAGTGAAGTGACAATAATAATAATAATAATAATAATAATATAACCACCTTATCTAATAGCTAGCGTGTGACCCATCAACCGTAATTAAATTTGTGATTCAAATTTATAAAATTGGGTAGGGCCACTATCAATTATATTTTGCTTCAAAAGTCAAGAATGGAAAGCTGATGGAGAGGTGGCATCATGCATGTAGCTCTCAATGTGTTAGTGACTTTACTCCCAAACACTCACTTGTCATGGAATAATAAATCCAAAGCTCTGCGGTCCCATCCAGCCAAGCAAATCCTTTACCTTCTAATTTCCTACCAATTTATATATATATATATATATATATATCTTAAATGAGATCGACTAATGAACGAGTCAATGATTTATCGGGATTTGCTGATATCTATCATTACATGATTCAGATATCTACTCTCACGAAAAGAAAAATCATCTTACATCTAGATAAATGAACTTATTTATATAATTCATGCATGAATCATGACTATGCAACATCTCTCTATTAAATACAATAAAATTTGAGTGATGTTCTTCACTTCTTTGATTCAATCAGCAGTATATCTTAAAGTTATGAAAATTTCCATAGATATCCATCAAAATCCTTCAATAGTCTCTTTTAAAATTTGTGCATATATATATATATATATATCAAAAACCTCCCTATAAGAAAGAGAATTCTAATGAATTTTAAAATCATTTGAACTAATAAAAAGATCAAAGGGCCAATGGTATTTTTTTTCTTTATGGTGGGGAATTTAACACCCATCAAAATGTGTATAGACATCTATATTTCGCAAGAACATATATTTATAATGTAAAAGACGGTGTTATTATCATCCTGCAAATGTTATTTTGACACTCTTTTTTATATTTACATAGTAAACCTCGAATAAAAAATAAAAATAAAAAAACAAACAAAGTTGAAAAACAAATCAAATAAAATGAGTGTCAGTATATCATTAGCGAGGTGTTAATAACACGACCCATTGCAAAATCGTCACTATTTCCTTAACAAGCCATTAGCCATAGCCCAATTACTCCACACCAACAGTTTGATACGTAAGACGGTACGAGCCCAATATTATTCAAGCCCATTACAGTTAGAGCCCAAATAAGAAGAAAAGAAAATAATAACAATAATAAAGGAAAATTGCACAAAATAATTGTACGTACAAGTTGACGCATTCACGCATGCATGTGTTGAACATTAACAATGGACCCAATTAAATAAAAAAACATGTAGAAGAATACAACGGTCATGTTTCTAATTAGAAATAATGACAAGAACATATCATCGCATTGTAATCAAATCATTCACTGCCTCTACCCATGTGAGTTCTGGCTCCACCATTTCTTTTTTTTCTTTTTTCCTCTTTAGAATTATTTATATATATATAGAGACAGAGAGAGTGAGCCCAAGAATGGTAGAGAGTCATATGTGTCGTTGTACCTAAAATGCTATTGTTTTGATTGATTATTTTGCTGAAAATTTTCTCAAACTATGAGTGAAAAAAAAAAACTATACTAGAAATGGATGAAAACGTCGTTGTGCTTTTAAAATAATGGTTTTTTTTTTTTTTTTTATTGGGTTAGGTGCAATATATCTTATCATTTAATGCTTTAACTGGGAAATGATGGATGAGTTACAGAATTAGTACGCAACTTATAATTAATTAATTTAATTACTTTGGGAAATGTAATTATTTGACTGTAAAAAATATATATATATTTATGTTGCATGAGACCTTAAAACACTAAGATTGAAGCAACCATGGCCCTAGCTTGATTGATTTGTTTGATGTTTAAGTGCTATATAAAAAGGAATAATTATATACATATATATTATATATGTAATGTGCTAGATTGAATTGTTTTTATATAATTAAATTAATGCCTTGGATTTTTATAAAAAAAATATATAGAGAAAAAAAAAGAAGATACTTTTCATTAAAATTTTGATTAGAATATAAGTAAATCTGATTAGTTTTAGAATTAGTGTACTAAAGTTTGAAGTAGTTCGATAATCTCTTACACCCACATCAATAAAATTATAAAATTGAGTCGTGTTTTTCTTACCTAACTTATAAAACTATAATTCTTTAAACATCGACTTTCATCATTATAGGGTCAATTATGCTAATCGGGAAACATATTAATATATATATATATTCACACGGATATTAAAGGTAATGCGTATGCATTATAATTAGTTAAGGATAATGCATGGTTTGAAGTCAAATCAAATTATGTTGAATTCATGTAATTTCTTTGGGTCCACAAAAAAGCATATTATATCAACCATAGATGATGATATATTGATATACATAATCTTAAGATAAGGTTTTTTAAGTCGACAACAGAGTTAAACAGCTAATAATCCAATACAATCATTAACAAAACCCCCTCTAGTATGCTGCATTTATACTCAATTAGTGAATGATTAGGCTATAAGAAAACTGGTTTTTCATCTATTCTTAATCTAATCTAAACTGAAGAGAGATCTTGATCATTTTATATAAAAGTTGTCTTGGTCCCGCTATCTTCTTTTAACGATTATAATTAGTTTTAGGTTTTTGAGGTAAGGTATAATTTGAACCAACAACTTCGATAATATAGGTACAAAGAGTATATTATCGAATAATTTCATCTCATTCCGGTCCCACATTTTCGACGATGACATTTCATGGAATCACACTAGCGTATATGTCCCCTTGTGCAGGAGATGATCATCATAGATCCGTTAGATCTAGCTCATACAATGTACAAAAATGAATAAAAACACAGAGAGATCGAGTGGGGTGGTGAGGTGGGGTGGAGTCTATGTGCAGAACACGTGGCGGAGATTTACGGAGCCACGTTTTGCAGATGAAGACAAAAGAACTGTCAGTGTGTTGTGGGTTGGGTTAGTTTGGGTCTGGGTTTGGGTTTGGTTTGGTTAACAAGTTTGATACCATAGTGGCACGACATTATTTGCCAGACTGATACTCGACATCCTCCCTTTGCTTTTGATACCTCCACCGTTTTTTTTTTAAAAAAAAAATTATATTCTTTCTCATGAATGGGTCCCACCCCATGCTGGGTCCCCACCGTTTCAATTTCTCGCTCGTATTGTTGCTTCTCTCGCGACAATTTCAACTGTTTGCTAAATTGAACGGATTATCATTAAAGAGTCCGTTTGAGATAATTTTAGTTTGTAAAGCGTTCTTCACAATCGGGGCACATTTGACTATGGTCGTTTGTGATTGTTTTTATTTTTAACCTTTGATAAAAGAAAAATTGAAGTTAAAATTTAGGTTTTTTCGGTTACTATATTGATATAAGGTTTTAGGTTTTATAATTGAAAACTCTCTTAAGAAATTTATGAAATTCTTTCGAGAGTAACTTTCAAGGTTAAATCATACATCTTCGAAAGTCATTTATGATTAAAAACAAAAAAAAAGAAAAACTAGCTCCTAAAACATATAGGATTATAATATATATATATATAAGTTAATGTTTTTAACCTTTAGAGGTTCAACTTTGTTGATAGATAAACAAGTTTGGAATTTAGACAAATGACTCTCAAATTAGCGGTTACTATTTCCAATTAAGATTATTCAATTTTTAGGATAAACAATTTACAAGACTCAAATAATTAACAAATAACGGTTTCTCAAAATCTTCATGTTATAAATAAACAACATATTTATTATTAAAATAGTTTAGATATAATGAAAAGAATGCAAATTTCTTTAGACCATCTCAATTAATATAAAGGCTCTTTCAAAAAATTAAATATAAAGGCTCAATTTTAATTTAATTAATTAATAATTAAAATTTTTATAAATTTAGGTTTAAAAATTAAATATGATGCAAATTTTTTTATAAATTAATTAATTTAATTAATTAAAATTTAGTTCAAATTTCAACCTAAATTATAACAAATGGTTTTTTCATTAACCGCATCATTCCATATTGTGTATGGTTATAAAAACTCACTTGCCACATCATTTGTATTGAAATTTGGTTAATTATTAATTCTACATTTATTTTAAACCCCGTTATGTCCAAAATGATTTATAATATATATATATATATAATTGCATATCTCATATGAATTTAGGTGAGAATGAGATACACCCCCTCTCTTCCACGTCAATAGCAAATATCTATATATGGTTTCGGCTTAATATCAAAAAAAAATATTTACAGTTATTTTGCTCGGAGTTTGAGCTTTCAACTGCATATTTTAAAAAACCTAAACCTAATATCAATACGGTAACCGAAAAAATCTAAATTTTAGTTCTTCTATTATCAAAGGTCAAAAATAAAAACAATCACAAACGACCATAATCAAATGTGCCCCGGTTGTTTCACCAAAAAATAATAAAATATATATATATATATATATATGGTTTCGGTAGATAATTTTTAATCTTGATAAATTCTAAATTCTAACCAAATCTACCATATACAGTGATATACCAAATAAAAAAAGAAAAAGAAAATAAAAAACAAAAGACAACCTGCCACCTAAATAATACAGTTGATAAAACGGCAAATTAAAGGCGAGTACGAAATTAACCAGTAGAATGTAACTTCTCGCGAGTCTCGTGATCAACGGCTGGATAAGATTTATATATATTTTTGGCTGCTCTGATTAAAAAGAAATTAAAATAAACAAAAAAAAAAAAAAGAATAAAAAGCGTAGATATCTGACAGCTCTTCTGGGACTATCTGAATATAGACAAAGGCAAAGAAGGAAACGGACTTTCTTAATTGGCGGACTCCAACACATGATTTTACTATATTTAAGACACTCCGTTGAGTTCCGTGGTCTTTTTGTTACAATTTCCAACACAACACAACACAGCACAAAAACAATATAGGGTGTCTTGTCTGTTTGAGAGAGAGAGAGAGAGAGAGTGAGGTCTCTGCTTGACTCTGCGTGAAAAGAAAAAAAAAAGGAACAGATAAGGAACAAGAAAAAAACCGATGGGAAGATCAACGACAACTTCTTGTTTCAAAATCATCACCTGCGGTAGCGACTCGGCTGACAATAATGATCTCGATGTTTCCGAGGTATCTGATTGGATTTAACACAATTTGTTTTGTTTTGTTTGTTTTTCAACTTACACTTGCTTCATGACTTTTTTTATGTTTTGTTTATTAATTTCTGTCTTTTCGATTGAGCTTCAGTTAGCTGTTCATGACAAGATCTGAGCAATCTAGTACAGTTTGTGATTGAGTTAATTAGCATTGTTAGTTAATTTATTTCTTTTTTAGTAAAAAAGAGAAAGAGGAGAAGCAATTCGGATCTAAATTGTACGTTTGTTTACTTGTACTCAGATTTACTGTCGAAAAAGGGAGCATTGGAGATACTATGTTGAAATGTATATGCAATTTTGCACACTCTTTGTTGTTTTTGTTTATGTTTTTTTTTTCTTTTTTTCTCAATGTAGAATTTGGCAATTCTTGAATGTAGTTGGGATCTCAGTATTGTGATTGTTGTCGTAATGCTCGATGACGTGTGTTTATATCTGATTTTCTTGCAAACAGATTGTAATTGATGTAATGTATGATTTCTATATAGAAATATTTAGTTTACTGGCAATTAATCTATCTGGTTTGTAGAAGTTTTTTTTTTTCAGCATATGCTTGATGATCTCCAAGCACAATGCTGCATCAGTGTGTGCTTTAGATGCTTAGATTTGAATTGCATGTGTAAATGACATATTGACAAGGCTATTGTTCAAGCAGTCATAGTGATGAGATTCTTGGATCATTGAATAACATTATGTTAATTGTTTCCATTTATGATTGGTAGCACCGAAACAATGCAAATCATTTGAGAGTCATCATAAGCACCAAGTTCATTTCTTTGTAAGTTATTGTGAAGTCGTTTTCACACTTGTGTTGCATTTGTATGCTGTTGGGGAAAGTGGGCATTTGTTTACCGTTCTTTTTTCTTGTTTGTCTGACTTAATTGATCTTTTGAAATCTTCTCAGAGTAAGGGTTCAAATGACAAACGTGGATGGAGTTTTCGGAAAAGGTCTGCTAGGCATCGAGTGCTAAGCAACACCGTGATCTCAGAGACTCCTCCATCTGTAAATAAGGAGATCCCAGAATCTGCTGAACTTAACTTCCAACCGCCCAACAACTCCACTATTCCTGAGAAAATCTCTGTCGTACAGTTTACTGATGAGAAACCCCAGTTGTCGACTCCAATGGATCTAAACACCCCTGATATTCCAGAGAAAGTCTCTGTCGTACAATTCACAGATGAGAAACCCCAGTTGTCGGCTCCAGAGAAGGCTCCAGAGAATCTAAAAGTGCCTGAGACCGAGACCATTGTTCCCGATGATACTGAAAGCAAGCCTGATTCTGACCTGGATGAGTCTGTTGTTATTGTCATCCAGGGTGCTGTCAGAGGGTTCTTGGTATGTTCTCTTTTGTTAGCGTATGACTTGAATTTTGCTGATCACTATAGTTTATAACTTTTTCTCTTTTCAAAATTATTTTCCAGGCTCAAAGAGAGCTCTTAAAGCTGAAGAATGTGATTAAGTTGCAAGCAGCTGTTCGTGGACACTTGGTTCGGAGGCATGCTGTGGGAACCCTACGTTGTGTTCAAGCCATCTTTAAGATGCAAGTTCTTGTCCGTGCTCGCCTTGCTCGTCTTTCTCGTCTTTCTCTAAACAGTTCACTTACAGAAAATAAGGTGGATGGGAAGGACGAAAAAGATGACCACAGTTCAAAAACAGTGGTAATGCTACTTAACTTAAATAGTTTTATCCAAATTAGACGAAATTACTCAGTTAAATTTTATTTTTCTGTACTATGTTGTGAATGCTATGATAAGCAATGAATATAACAGTAATTTGATCCTCGCTTTTAATTGTGGAACATGTCTTTCAGGCAATGTATTGAAACTTGAAAGAAGGTTTAGTAGTATACTAGTATCTTATCATCCTTTTGACAAAGTTAACTCCACATGCGCTTTTAGACAACAATTGCTGTTTCGTTATCCTCAAATGATAATTTCCAATCATTCTTTCATTTTTCAGGAGAACTCAGAAACTAATGCAAATGTAACATACTCTTCCATAGAGAAGCTGCTTAGCAATAGATTTGCACGTCAGGTATTGTAAATCGATGTTCTCTTTCTCCATAGTTTTGCAGCTCTACTGTATGCTATGTAGTTTGCATTATGACGTCCCAGTTATACTGATATCTACCTTCACCTCTTGCCCCTTGTCCCCTACCAATTATAGCTAATGGAATCAACACCAAAGACCGAGCCTATCCGCATTAAGTGTGATCCTGCAAAACAAGATTCTGCCTGGAACTGGTTGGAGAGGTGGATGACTGTTTCTTATGCAAAACAATCAGTGGAGCCAGAGTCAGTGGCTGAGCAACCTGAAAAGGTGAATTATGAGACGTTTGGCTCTCCGGTGGAAACTAGAATCCCATCTGAAGTTTCGTGTGATTCAGCAGATTCAAATTCAAGTGTTAAGGAAACCGTTATGACGTCTGAAAGTGAAGAAAATCTGATAACTTATGAAACAGACAAGTTTAATTTTCAGTCTTGCCAGCCAACTTCTTCATACAGAGATGATTCAGAGCCATTTCAGTCTGAGTACACAAGTCTATCTGATGTGAAAGAGAACTCAGTAGAGATTACCTCCCATCAAACGTCAGATGAAGTTTCTCAAACCGAGCCAAATTCTATTCCTAGTAACCCTGAAACGGAACCTGAACAACCCAAGCGTTCTATGAAAAGGTTTGCATCAGAAAATCTTGAGGCTGAGGAAAAGCGGTATGGATTCGGATCAAGAAAGACGAGTAACCCAACATTCATTGCTGCTCAGTCAAAATTTGAGGATCTGAGTTTGACAACTAATTCTGGTAGATCAGTCAGTTCAACACATCAAGATGTTCCAGTGGATTCAAATGTGGACGCAATTTCTTCTGGAACAGATGCTTTAAACAGAACAAAGGAACCCTCCATAGCAGAAAACTCTCTCCCCCATTATTTGAGGAATGTATATGGTGCTGGTTCTGAATGTGGCACTGAACTTTCTATTTCTTCCACTCTTGATTCACCTGATAGATTCGAAGTTGAGACCGCAGAATTTGAGCATGAAGCTAAAGTCTCAGAGAAAGAAGTTTGCAATCCTGACAACACAAATAACCTGGATGTTAAAGCTGATGATGCAGCATCTAGCATCCAAGTGTGTGATGTGGCCAACACCATTGTGGATCATTCAGAGAAAGTTGACGTTGTTCAAGGTGAATCTATTGATTCAGTTGTAGTCACAGAGTCTCCACTGGTAGAGCACAAGCCAGAGAGTAATGCATCTGATCTCCACAAAGAATCAGACTCTGAGACAAGGCGTCAAGCATATAGGTCGTTGTCCCCAGAAGCTTCTCCGAGAAGCCATATAACTGTTCCAGAGTCCCAAGGAACACCTTCAAGTCAAGTATCAATAAAATCTAAAAAGAACAAAAGTGAGAAGAGCGGGTCCAGCCGAAAGCGCAAGCCCTTGTCAGCAGGTAAGGGATCTCCATCCAATCCAAATAACGATTCTGGTGCTAGAAGTAGTACAGAACAATTGCCTAGAGATCAGAAAAATGGGAAGAGACGCAACTCCTTTGGTTCAACAAGAACCGATAACGTTGATCAAGAACCAGGAGATAGTAGCAGCAGCAGTTCTATCCCTCGCTTCATGCAAGTTACGGAGTCTGCAAGAGCCAAGATTCAGGCAAATAACTCACCAAGATCAAGTCCAGATGTGCAAGATAGAGACATCTACATCAAAAAGCGACATTCCTTGCCTGTTGCAAATGGAAGGCAGGGTTCTCCACGTATTCAACGGCCAATGTCTCAAGCCCAACAGGGTGTGAAGGGAAATGGCACCCAACCTCTTCCTGGTACTTCCTAAACATCCTCATGTTCTTTGAAATGATGGTCTTGCTGATATATTTGCAGAAGTTAGCATTATGACAATAATTTAATTTATCTCTGAACATAAATTAATATAAAGGTGCATTATTTGTGTGATGAGAAGGCTTATTACTGATGTTTGCTAAGAAAATAGGTCCAATTAACCATAACAACAGATCATGTAACTTTGTCACCTTGATTTTGCTGGACTTCTGAGTTTGTGAAGGTAAATTATATTCGGTAGTTGTTTACATATTATCTACAACTTCTAGAATTTAGGGTCATTGGTATCTTTCTCGTCATTAATGAAGAATCCTGTTTATTGAATAGTAGCATATGGTCTGTTTTGAAGTTGGCTACCATTATACATCTGACATGAACCGTGAGAGTTTAAATTGTAGGGATGGTTTGTTTCAAATAATCAAAGCTACCATTCAACTTAGTCTATAAAGTAGTTGAGAAGACAATAACATGTGGAGCAGTTGCAGATATACCAATTAATATGCAAAAGACTGTAAGTTACACAATCAGAAAGCCCCCAAACAATGTTTTGCTCAGAATGAAAACTTATTGGCTGTGTCATTCAACATTAATTCGAAAACATAACTTAGAAATCTGGAAATGTTAAGGTGCCATTCCCTATCAGTTGTGTTTTTCATTTTTCTATACATCTCTTCTTCTTTCTCTAGATAGGAAGCAATATTGCACAATATCTATCTCAACAAAGACGTCTGAAACAGGCATTTATTGCTGGTAGTGTAGTTCACTGAATTTTCTTTTTCATTATTGTTTTCGTCAAGATCTATTGGACTGGTCAATCATTATGGCATTTCAAATGCCAACCCCCTGCATTACATGACAATTTAAGCATTTCAGTAGTTTGGGGTGGTTTCGAGCCCATAGGATTCAATTGTTTGTAATGGTGTTTCTTACTTCACTGCTTGAATCTTGCTTGTTCAGAGAGAAAATGGCAGAGGTGAGGAAGACATTCAAGTTGATCACACTGATGAGAGGTTCAGTCCACAATAGTAACCTGTTTCAGATAGAAAATCGGAGTTGATTGTTGGTGCACTTGACCGGTCACTATCTAGTTTTACACTTCAGCTGTTTTTTTCTCTCTTGGATATGCCGCATTGGCTGAAATACGCACGGAAATGGGGTTCCAGTAAGGAAGTACTACAACACAAGAATTGGGGTGAGGATTTCATGTATATTACCTTGTACCCAATAGCATTTGCTATTTTGTAAAAACTTTACAGCCTGGAAGTGTGCTTGTGTATTTGTTCAAAAACAGTGTCTTGTGTGATATTATATTACAGGCTTGTTAAAATTGTTTTGGGGTGTTTATCTGAGAGTTTGACACATTGACTATATAAAACTGGAGAGCTTCTGCATTGCAGGCCTTTTGCCACTTGTTCTGGAATAAATTGATTAGTTTTCTATTGATTTATTAGCTGCAAGAGCTCATTACTATCTGTTTATTAACAATTGGAACAACTCTATTTCTCCATTCACCTCTCTTTGCACTATAAGAAACCAAAAAAGTCAATCATACTGCTAGAAAGCTTCAAGACCCAGAAATATATTAGGGTCATCGACATTTCGATACAGTAGCATGACTTCACAAATATAAGCTTCAAATTTGAGAGCCAGTCTTTGGGGTGTTCATTTTTCAAAAGATCAAACAAAGAGGATCAAATTAAAGGGCTACACTGTTGATTTATAAATTTCACCTTGAGAACCAGCTCGGCCAAAACACATCAAGCAAATCAAAGCCAATTTTGAACCGTTTTAAAACAAAATGTTATGCGAAGCTGCCTTGTGTACATTATCAATGCGAAACGTACCAATTTTGAACCGTTTAAAAACAAAATGTTATGCAAAGCTGTCTTTTGAACATTTTCAATACGAAACGTTTTTGTTTGGAAGCGTTCTACACTTTTTGAACTATTTTTGATACTCCTGATAGCAGTTTGGGAGTTTCTTTTGGAATTAGGGGTCGATTTTTGTTGTTGTTATTGTTGAAATATTACATAAATTCGGGTGTTTTTTTTTTTAAAAAATAATTTATTTATGGGATGACTCGAATCTATGACCTCATGACATAAGTGTGAGGGATATACCACCGAATCAACCTCATCTCGTCAGGAATCGGGATCGATGTTACCAGTAATTCGTCTACTTTTTCACACGTAGAATGGTATGACACCCAAAATTCAACATGAAACACATGACGACCAAGGGCATTATGAATTTCGGGGCCTTACAAAAACCTCGCTTCACATAAATTTATGGGAAATTATTATTCTCCCCCTGTAGTTTGCCATATTCTCCATTTTTCCCCCTCTAGTTTCAAAATTCTCTAAATTCCCCCCTCCCATACACAAATACAACCAATTTCATCTTATAAAAATAGGCATGAGAGGGGGGAAATTGGAGAATTTTGAAACTAGAGGGGGGAAAATAGAGAATATGGCAAACTATAGGGGGAGAATGATAATTACCCTAAATTTATATATAAAATCATCAATAATCTATCAACAAAATATACTAATATAGTACTGAAATCTGATATGCATCACTAGTGGCTTATTGAATATTCAACAAAATGTTCTTGCATTTCATGTGTACAGTAGCGTAACCTAATTATTTAATGGTACAAAGAAGTGGTGATGTAGTGTACTTAAAATGTAAGTCAGGGTATAATCTCAACAATTCCAGCACACACTGATGCGATAGTGGGCCTTTAAATAACCAAGCAGGCCCATGTATGGACTTTAAAAAAAAGCTACGTGGCGGCACACATGACCTTTTAAGCTGGATGACTGGACCCCACCTACTGCTACCGTTTTTTCCATCGTTTCGATAAAGAAAACAGTGTTCAGAATCTCCGAGTTAAATTCCAATCCCATCCTCATTTATTACGCGTGTAACTCACCTCCACTTCCCTAACTACTGCTTTCCCTCCACGCGTTACACCACAGCGCGTACGTTATAGAGATACCAACAAAAAAAAAAGGAAATAAATAGATAAATAAATGGGTCTCGCATTGAAACGACACAGTAGAGGAGACGGAGGATCTAGGGTTTCCTGGGATCACTCTCTGTGTGTTCGTGTGTTACGTAATATAGGTGTTTTTATTGAAATCTATTGCTCTCTCCACTTCCATCCTTTGAAATTCTTACGGTTATTAGGGTTCTCAATTTTGGGTTAAGTTATTTATTAAAAGGAAAAAAGAGCCACTGGTCTTAAAAGAGTCTTCGTAGGTTTCGAATCTCAGAGAAATCCCCAAATCGAAACCCACCACTTCCTCTCTTTTTTTTTTCACACTTTAAAAGAATATGTACTGAGAATCGAAGCTGGGTAAAAGAAGTTTTTATTTTTTTATTTTATTCATTTTATTTATTGGGAAATTTTGTAAATATGCGAGGATTGCACAAATCGAAAAGGGTTTCTTGGGCATCGGATGTTAATCTTTGTCAGGTAAAAGAAATTATCAATCTTGACGCGAATTTAATGAGTATCTTTTTGATTTTGAAGATAATTAAACGATCGAATTAATGAATGGAACGAAGCAGATTGTAGAGAATCGACTGAACCCGGATTGGTTATGCTATTTTTTGGGTATTGTTTGATATATATCCCCTGCCATTTTAGTGGCTCTGGTTTTATTACTATATCTATGCAATGATGGGGTTTTCTCTGATCTAAATTTTCATGCATGAGTAGATTCAAGAGATGTGTTTGATCAAATTATCAATTCATTTATTTTATGATTTTGTTTGTCTTATGTGATGATGAAGTTGTTTTGCTGCTGACATTTGAACCAGAATGCTGTGTCATGTTCATCAAATTGAATTCCAAAATGACAAACTAAGAACAAAAAAGGAAAGGGCATTGTATAATTTAAAGTTTTCTCCAAAGCCAAGATAATGGAAATGAAGGGTTCCCTTGATAATGTGATTTTTCAATTGTCTTTTTTTTTTTTTACTTGGTACAATCCACTTCTTTGTTTGAGAAGCATTTTCAATTAATATCACCTAAATTTTGGAACAAGTTAGTATCGTTGGTATTCATTCTTTGTAGTACCTGTATTTTTCTTTAGCATTGTGTTTAGGTAGAATTTTGATATGCCATGCATATTGTTAAATTACTTCGTGTGTAAACCCAGGTTATGCATTTATCTCCTTTGCCTTATCTTTTACGACTACAGATTCAGATTATTGTAGGATAATATACTAAGTCTGAAGCTATGTTGACATGTTATTTAGTTGGTTTAATGTTAAGAATAGTTTGGATCAAGTAACAATACTGAATTGGAGAAAAATGCTTGACTAATTGTCTGTTTTGGCATTATTTTGAATCATATATATGGAGTCATTGGAAGAAGTAGGTTATCAAATTGTGGAATGTGGAGTTGAAACTGACAATAAGTTTGGGTTGGAATATGTGCCAAAGGAATACTTTCACTTTTGATTCTCTAAATAGTTTGGACTGGAGATTCATACTATAATATTTATAGTTTATTGCACCAGTCATGAAGTTATAAATCACACTGGATTTATCACTTTCTGATGTCTGACTGTTAGTATTTTTTCACTGGTTTAGAGGTGGCCATTAAAAAGGAGTTTTGAAGGCTACTTATTGGTTTATATGTGTTTTCCTGGACTTATAATTACAATGTTTGTGATACTTCATTGTGGCAGCTTCACAGGGAGTGGCCTTCCTTTCTAATGAATGTTCATATATTGATTGTTTGATACTTTTTGGTTCGTGCTTGGTTTATGTAACATTTTGCCCTCCTGATTACTAAAGCAATTAGTAAAGGAAAGTATTGAAGCTGGAATGTTCATGGGAAAATTTCCTTTCATTCATCTTGTAGTCATAGAAGTTTGTCGAACACATTGTGAATTGAAAACGGGCTCAATGGGTACATTCATGGGTTACAAAGTGCCATGTTTTTAACTTGCAATATTTTGTTCAAGGGTGCTGATATTGCCACACATTAAACTCATTTCTTCACCCATTTTTAAGTGAAATTTTATACGACAAAAGTACCAAATTACAATATCATGAAAGGACAAAGCATGAAACTTAAATCGATTTCGTGCTCACAGAACACTACAATTTATAAAGAAACATGCATTTTGGAGTGAGACTCGCTTTTTTAAATTTTGTGTAATTGTTTTTATGTATAGAAGAAAAGGACTGTTATTTTGCGTTTCTACAAAGTAAAAAAAAATCTAGAAGATTGAATTTGAACAAGAAGATATGAAGGATAGTGTTTGACCAATGAAATCATGAAGACTATTTTTTTTTTCTTTTGTTATTACTTTGTTTCTCTAGCTGTTTGGAGCGATCCCGTGATGGGCATGGTTTGGTTTTACTGCACTTTCCACTTGGGTTTAAAATGCTTCTCACAGGACTCCGGTTATCTGTAATTGTTACATGTTTACTATTATAGCTGCTGCATCGTTAGAATATGATACATGTGCGTGCATGTGAAAGGTTGAAGAATTAGAGTGGATTTATTAGTTCTTTGGATTTCTTTGCTACCAGTATTGTTCTGTCATGGTAATTTCATAGTAACAAATGGTACAACTTATCATGTTTGTTTATCTAGTATGTCTAAAATTACTTTCTTTTTACTGTTTTGGAAAGGGAGTAAGTCCAAGAGTACAGCCGCTTCCATCAAGGGAGGGCCAACTCATAATATCCTCATAGCTAAGTTCTGCAGATGCACCAATGAGGCATGCAAGAGAGAATTAGATCAGAGGTGGCTGAAATTATTGGATTGCCAACCAGTTAACACAAGTGTTGCATTCCTAGAGTATGTAGCTTATATTGCATCACCTATCTTCCCTTGATACGAGTTGTGTACAGCCCCTATTTGTAGCATTGGGAAAGGAAGGCTCTTGTTCAGATTGGAATCTACTTGGAACAGATATGGCATCAAATTCTTTGATTTGACTGATTTCTTACCGTTTACTGTGGATGATCCCTGATGTTAAGCCACTCATTTGATAGCTACGCCTTTAGTGCACAAAAAGCTTCAAACTTGTAATGTCTAGTAGAGTCTCAAAACGAGTATCACACGTTCACACCACAGCCTGGCCAAGATTAAGTGAAATATCCATCCGGTTTAGAATTAGATTGATCCCACCTTCCACTGAAGATAACCAAAATACTATGGTAGATAATTGTTCAAGACGTAATCTAGATTGGTAGAGTAACTATTGAGCTTTAGCTGCCAGTGGTGAGGGTAATGGTATTTAATAACTAGAGTAGTTTGACGTATATGTAGAATACCTTTCAATCAATGGCTACACTGGTTACAACTTCCATTTGAACTTATCTATTCAATGATACAGTATCTATTGTGTTTTTCTGACCTGCTGCAAAGTTTTGTATGCTTGTTTTATGGTTTCTATTTTGCTTTGCTTGTGAATTTTGGTAGGACAGAAATCTGAATTATTTTTTTCCAGTTAAAGGTGACAGGTTAGATGCTCACATAAAAGAAGCTTTTGGTGATGTGATCTCATTTTATGCACATTTGTCCTTGGTGGATTTGCAATTGGAGTTTGTTTTCACCCTTTAAGTTTTCATTGATTCTTTTGCTTATCTGTTGTTATTTTACCATCGATATGCTCTTCATAATTTTAGTATGAGTGAAAATGAAAGAGTATGTCTGATTTTTCTATATTGAAGTATATTTTCATAATTATTTTCTTGTGTATCCAAGGTGGGTTGAGAGAGTTTGTTATATAGAATGAGGATTAATAAATTAATGTTTCTCTCTTTATAGGTAAGGTTGTTTCTGTCGGAGGAGTCTCCTTCACAAGTTGGGTTGGGTGCCCAAGATCACCTTCAAGCTAAGTCTTCATTGGTGACACATACAACTGGAGTTAGCGCGGATGACATTCTTCCTCCTGGTTTTGAAGGAGCGCATACACCAAATCAATTGCAAATTGATTTGTCTGAAATTCCTATAATCCCCTGGAGATGCCTTCCCAAGGTAAGTCACTGTTTCAGTATGTTAGAATTTGATAATTTGCATTCCACCCAAAATTTAATTATTACCTGGATTATTTATGTGAAAGACTGAAAGCTGAAGTTTATTATTTTTACAGTTCTGTTTGGACTCAACGTGGCAAGTGGTTGCTGGGGATGAAAGCAAAGAGGCGGAGATTCAAAATCAAAGAGAGATGAGAGTGCTTGAAGCAGTTTATCCACGGCCATCTGCAATTCCTCCCAAGTAAAATACTTTGCTAGTCTTACTAAACCTTTTGTGTTGGTTCCATTCTTTGTTCGATTGAAATGATTTTGTTTCTTTTTTTTCCTCTATACAGCCCCTCTGTCTCAGCGGATGCAGAAGGCTCACATTACAATGATCAACCAATTTCTTTGATACCCATTACTCCCATTGAAGATGAAGAAGCAGGAGATACACAATCTGGTCAGATGGCACCATTGAATGCTGGCATGAGCTCACAGCCTCCACATTCGGCTCCTGGAATTCCACCTTCTCCTCCAGTCAGCATACCTAGCATATCACATCCTCCTGTCAATGGGAATCCAGCTTCTGGAACGGTCCTTAGTGTTGATCCCATTGTAGTTGCCGCTGCATCTGCTGCCTTAACTGAAATGTCAAGGAGGAATGGGAATGGTAGTTTAATCGACCATGATTTGCTATTATCAATCCTCAGCAACCCAACCTTGATTGAGAAATTGGTGACGGAACATGGATCAGCCTCCAACACGCAGAACATACCCCAACCAACTTTTCCTTTGGTACCGCCATCATCAGATCATCCACCATCTGTACCTCTATCACACCCATCTGTACCTATATCGCATCCATCTCCTCTTCGTGTCAACATGATGGAAACCAGTTCACCTTCAATGGTGGCTAGTTCAAGTGGAGCTTTTTATCCTCAACCAAATGCAGTTGGAGTGGGGCATCATCCTAATGCATGGGGTAAGCCGCCACCTGGGGTTGTTCCGACCTCATCTCCCCCATCTCTTTCGTATGGAGCTTCTCAAGCAAAAGACGTGAACTACTATAAAAACTTGATCCACCAACATGGAGGAGAGCGACCAGATTTCCCACAGCAATTTGGTAACCGTTACAGTCACCAGCCAGGAATGAACCAAGAATCAGTAAATAACAACCCGAAATCAAGAGATTCGAAGCCTAAAATAATGAGGCCTTGTATTTACTTTAACACTCCAAGGGGATGCCGGCATGGAGCCAAATGTGCTTACCAACACGATCCATCGTCCCAGCAAAGGGGCAATAACATGCCGGAGCTGCAAAATGCAAAGAGAATGAAAATGGATAGAGAGATTAGCAGTTAAAAATTTTAACTTGCATGTAAGCTTTTTCACACTCATGTTGTGAAAAGGCTTATTGCAGTTTAAAAAGAAAAGGAAAAAAAATAGTGTAATTTCATTCTCATACTTTTTCTTGCTTTGATCATCAGGAGTTCTGAGTGAGTTTCTTGTATTTAACGATCCCAACTGAGGATCTTCGGTTTTCTGATGATACATTTTCCTTCAAGTTAAATTTTTTTTTCTCAACAGCTTATATATAAATATATATTAAGTTTTTTCCACAAAAACAAATTTGGACTCTGGAGAGAGGAGGGGGACATTACTCTAACCATTCTGATGTAAACTCTCATTCATTCTAAACATGAAAACAGTTTTGGATCAAAATCATTCATTCTGATCAAATGAAACAAGCGGTTTGGACTTTGGAGTGACTTAATGAAGAGACTGAAAGAAAATTCAAAGCTTATAATGGTTGCAATGATCTTGTTGCTTCCCTACTTGCTGTTTTTTTTTTTTTTTTTTTTTTTTTTTGGTACACAGGAGGGCCTAGCCCAGAACAAAGAAGGACAAAAAAAAAAACGGTGGAGACAGGGACCTGTCTCAAACAGGAAAGGCCTTTAAAATCAGCCTCAAAAATCGGAGGGAGGGATATCAAAGAAAACAATGCCATTAACCATGCTTTGACCCATGCTTGCCAGGCTATCAGCAAGCTTATTGCCTTCTCTGTAGATATGATTTATACTACAGTCTCAATCAGCAAGCAGAAGATTCTTGCAACTCTGAATGATACTATCAACAGACCTTCATAAAGTCCCCATAATTCAGCTTCCATGACGCTACCAATCCCTTTATTCGTCGCAAAACCCTTCAGCCAAGATTTTGAATGGCTCCACAACACCCCACCAGCAGCAATTATACCCGAGTCAGTATTCCTACTACCATCAACATTTAACTTCACCCAACCCTCAATCGGCTCCAGCCACATGATCGGCAGAACAACCTCATCCCTTATCACATCTCCATTTCCACAACCACCAAACAACAACAGAGAAACGGAGACTGTTATTTTACGTTTTTGCAAAGTAAAAAAAAAAAATCCGAGAGATTGAATTTGTAAACAAGAAGATAGGAAGGATAATGCAACAATCCCAACTGAGGATTTAGGTTTTCTGATGAGACATGTTTTTTCTCAATTGCTTCTATATAAATGAATATATATATATAGTCTGCACCGATCAGAACGGGACCGATATACATAAATATATATAGAGATTTTAGTTTCTACAAAAACAAATTTGAAGTCTAGAGGAGGGGACATAACTCAACGTTGTAAACGCTCATTGGTTCTAAACATGAAAACAATTTTGGATTAAAATTGGAGAAAAAACCATAAATGGCCATAATGATTATCAAACTTTCCTTAATAACCACTTTTGAAAAGTTAATTGTTAATAACCACTTTTTTAAAAAAAATTCAGTGTATGTCCATCAATTACCAGAGTGCCCCTGAAATAGTTTTATTTTAAATCTCGAAGAAAACTTGAAATCATGGGTAAATTGAAATGTTTAAACTTGAAATCATGGCTAAAGTGAAATGTCAAAACTTGAAATCTGGACTAAATTAAAATATCCAAACTTGAAATCTGGACTAAATTGAAATTAGGATAACTTTTTTTTCCCCCATTTTCTTCTTCCTCTTCTTCTTCCCCAAATTCAAACTAGGTTTAGGTTTAGGTTTTTTGTTTCTCTTTTGTTTTGCAGATCCAATCGCCGGCGAGGATCGCGAGCATCGAGCCTCCGGACGTCGTCGACTGGTCGGTTCCCATCGCCGGTCGTGCAGCCTGGTCGTGGTTCGTCCATCGCGTTTGTGCAGCCTGGTCGTGGTTCGTGCAGCCGCTGGTTCGTGGAGGTCGTGCGAGCTCGGCGACGACTTCCGGCGGTAGAGGACGACGTCCGGCGTGGCGACGGCACCGAGAAAGAGAGAAGAGAGAGCAGATCAGGAGAGAGAGCAGAGGAGAGAGAGAGAAGAAAGAGAGGAAAGAAGGAGAGAGAGTGTTTTGAGGGTGGCTTTTATATGAGGGGTTTATAGTAATTTCTCAAAAACATGGTTATTAATAAATAAAAGTTCGTTTGTGGTTAAAAACAAATATTCCCTAATATATGTGGTCAGTTTGTGTAATTTCCACTTAAAATTGTGTATGAATGAAAACAAGTGAAAATTGTCAAAACTGACCACATATATTATAGAAAATTTGTTTTTAACCACAAACGAACTTTTATTTATTAATAACCACTTTTTTGAGAAATTACTGGAAAGTCTTCATATAAAAAGGGTCCACAAGCACACTCTCTCTTTTCTCTTTTCTTTTTCTTTCTCTCTCTTCTGGTCTCTCTCTCTCTCTCTCCTCGATCTCACTTGCCTGCTTGCTTGCTTGCTTTCTTTCATGGTCGCCGAGCGCTGGCGAAGGTGTCGCAGAGCGCCATCAACCTTGGCTAGGGCGTGTGCAGGTCAGAAATGGCAATGGTTCGCTGACAGTGGGCTTCGCTGGTTCGTCGCTGGTTGTGCGATGGCCAGGCGTGAGGCGTGGGGCGACGGCGACGGCGACGGCCACGGTCATACGCTGCTCCTCGCGTCTGCTTCTGCTTCTGCTTCGCCGGTGCGAATCGATCCCCCTTCGCCAACGAGTTGATCTGCTAGAAAAGAGAAACAAAGCAAATAATAAATAAAAAACCCTAATGTTTGAGGAAGAAGAAGAGAAAGAAGAAGAAAGGGAAAATTTTAATTTAGTCCACATTTCAAGTTTTGATATTTCAATTTAGGCCTGATTTCAAGTTTTGATATTTCAATTTAGGCCTGATTTCAAGTTTGGACATTTCAATTTACCCATGATTTCAAGTTTGCTTCGAGATTTAAAATAAAACTATTTTTAGAGGTACTCTGGTAATTTATGGACATACACTAAAATTATTTTTAAAAAGTGGCTATTAACAATTAAAATTTCAAAAGTGATTAGTAACAAAAGTTTAATAATTAAAATGGCTATTTATGGTTTTCTCTCTTAAAACAATGTCGGTCGGTCATTCATTCTAAACATGAACAATTGGAAAACCAAAGGTTTCTGGTTCTGGAGCTCGAATGCATATTATATTAGAACAAGAGTATTTTTTTTTTTTTTTTTTTTTTTTTTTGAGAAAAGAACAAGAGTATTTATGCAGAAGAATTTTCAATAAAAAAATTCACCTACTCTTCAGATAGCTTTTTCTTTATTTATGGAAGATTTCTGCATGAACTACTAAACCATTATTCATTGAACATCAAGAAATAACAATCTATGCTGCAGGAATCCCACTAAACCGTGAGGACATCTTTTGTTTTTTTATATATCAAAGTATTAAGAGCCTCTCTGTCTTTCTCATCCTCTCTTGTAAAAATAAAGGCAATAATGAGCATTCTAATGGTTTGAATGATAAAACAAAATATTAACTAAAACTGGCAGCACTTGAAATCAAGCACCATTTTCTGCAACTGTGTAGATTGGATCATGGGAGCATTGAAACACTTTGTGGCTACTTATTTCATTCAATGAACATCCCCTCAGTGATGTGCCTTCGCTTCAGCCTTCTTAAGTGACTTTGCCTTCATCTGGATAAATGAGAAAAAGTTAGATTGCACTAACAAACAGGTATAGCAAGATCTCTCTAAGTTATGTTTGACCATTGCTTATAAAAAGGAAATAAACAGAATTATTTTAATGGAGTGTTTAGCAAATCCTCACTAGTGGAGAGGAGGGTAAGGGGAAGGGAATAAAATATTTATACGAACAAATACAGACTGGTCAGACACAAGACCAAGAAGAGTTGAAGACATTGGAATATAAACATAGAAAATGTAAGCTAATAATACAGAATAGATTCAAATTCTCCATGCATTCCAGCTTAGCTTCCACCAGGCTCTCTCATTCAAGTTACTTTTAAATTAAAAGCACAAAGCATCTAAATTTCATAAAGTAAAATCCTTAGGACGAATGTGAAAATATTAAATGAACTAATAGTTACGAACACAATCCCTTTAGACAAAGAACTGATTTCCAAATTAATCTGCTTACCATCCAGGTTGCTAATCAAATATGAAAACACAATACCAACAATTTATAAAGTTCTAAACTATTTAAGATCAAACCATACGCTACATGTGATCCTAGATTGCTCACATAATTTCATAACATACCCTTTAGGCCGACAAGAAGATGCTACTTTTATAACCTGCATTGCTTATCTTGTTATTGTTCATCTCAAAGGCAGTAAATTGGTCCTGATATCAACTAATGATCTTAACTAGCTCTAATTCTATATGGACTGCAATGTTTACATCAAATAATTTTTCAACTTTGTCTCTAAGCAAAACCCCATTTCACAATGATAGTTATAATTAATTTTCAACATGCTTCATGAGAAAAACTCAGCTGGTTTTTAAATTTTCCTTTTAGATGAAATGTACTTATTATTGATGTAGGTATAAATAACTCTTATGGAAAAATCTCCCTGGATTCTACATTTGAACACCAGATTTTGCAGTCTAATGATCTAAACAATCCTAAGAAGTGTGACAGCAGCATATGATATAAACTAACAAATTCGACAAGAAGTCTGGCAAACATTGCTCATAATCTCAGAAATCAAAATCAAATTCACAGATGAGGGATTTACCCTATGAATCTTAAGCTTGATGTTACCATAAACCAGACCAAAACTGAAGGCCGATGCACGAGCCACCTACAACAAAGTTTCCAAAAAACGACATTATTTCGATTTGCAGCATCGAATCGGATGATTATCACGTATGTTACTTGAAAGTGAGAGATTTGCAAAGTGATTAACTAAGTACCAGAGCGAGAGTGCTGGTGCCGGAATAGGGTCCAGGAGGCGGCGCCATTTGATTTGGATGCTAGGTTGATGATCTACGAACCAATAACAGCTAAAAAACTTTTCTCAATCGTCTTCTCCAATCAACAACGATCACTCGATCAAAATTTATGGCTTCTGATTCCTGATTGTTTCGCTTCTCAACTCTTCAGTTTAATGGACCAGGCATCGAGATGGGTTCAAATCACGGGCCCAATCACAAGGTCCAATAGGCCCAATTGTTTCATTATAAGGGATCACTAACTTGATAAGTTTTTAAAATATAATATAATGCATATAAATAAATGAATTGAAGAATTAGTTCAATGATTAATTAATATTATTTATACATTCCATTATATATTTAATTTACAATAATGCTAAACATTTCACCTAAAATCTCATATTTTTCATCTCACTACATGTGGCATGTGAGGTGTCAAATTGTGAGTGGATACACATTAATGATGATTTATCTCACCTACCTCATGTATCTACTTACAATTTAACATCTCACATGCAACATGTTATGGGATGAAAATGGTGGGATTTTAGGGAAAACACTTTTACTCACCTCTTTCAAGGGAGGTAACCATTACCCCCCCTCATAAATGAGTGACATGTGTCTATGAAGGGGTAAATTTATCCAAAAATTGGACAAATTTACCCCCTCCATGGACACATGTCATCTTTTTGGGAGGGAGGTACATTACCTCGTAGAGGGGTGAGCAAAAATGAACTCGATTTTAGGTGAAATGTGTAGCATTACTGTTTAATTTAATAATTATTATAAAGCTTTATTGATTTTTGACTATTGTCCTTTGGAATTTCCAAAAGCCGGATCACAAAATGAATAAAAAGCCGGTCCCATAAATTAGTGGACCAAAAATTTCAATCTTTAATAATGTGTATATTGTTTAAAAAAAAGTGAACATAACCTATATGATATGATTAATGAATAAGTAGAGAAGGATCATTTATTTTAGTTTTTCTAATTTATATATAAATTCAATATTATACGAAAATTTAAAATAATTTAGACAATATAAGGTTAGTAATGTTATTAATTAATTAAAAAGTGCGGCAATATGGGGCGTGGAGGGACTTATAAAAGGCGGTAGAGAAATGAGATACTAAACATTGCATCACAAGAAATCAAAAAGTTTGGTGTGTTTGCGCCGAAAATACAGGGAGATAATTATGGGAGCATCATCGTCGACGCAGCAAAATGTCTCCTCCGAGCAAAAGCAACTCGAAAACTTAGCTGCTTCCACTGGAGCACTTCCCACTCTTCAATCTGCTTTTCCAAATCTCGCCAATCCTCAAACTAATGCAATTCCCATCCAATCTCTACAGGTTCATTCGATACTCCATTTCAAAATTTCTTAGAACTATAGTATTGATGTACTGATAATATTTGTTTATTACAGCATAATTCAGGTTTTTAACATGTAAATATTGAATCTTTTTTGTTTTTCAGCAATGTTTTAGTTTGAATTGTAAAAACCTAATTTGGGAAGCAGTACCCATGAAAGCTGATTCATTTCCTGGATTGTTGGATCATGTGGGTCCTGCTATAGTTGATCTGTTTTTTGTGCCTGAAAAAGGGGGTTTGAGTTGGTTTGAATTTGTGAGAGGTTATGTAAAGTGCTGTGGAAGGATGCCTTCTTCAATGCTGTTCAATACATTGTTGAGAGTGTTTGTAGCTACGGTTTCGAGGGCTGGACTGTCCTCGAAATTGGAATTCGAATCTGATGAATCTGATTGTAAGATAACCGGGTCACTACTGCCTGTTGATGTGCTTATGATTTTCTGGATGTGCTGGACTCTGTCGTCAGATGCTAGAAGTCTGAGTATTTCCAAAGGAAATGCTGATGTTTGTTTACCAGATGTTAGTGATCTAGTCTTATCTGCTGTTGTGTCATGTAGTGAAGTTGGTAGTGATTTGAATTTATGGGATTGCAACATCTTAGACTTGGAAGATCAGCTTCCTGCCGGAAAGTTTCTTTCGTGGGCCTTGACGACAGTGCCCACCCTCACAGATTGTTTTACACAATTTGTCACTGCAAGACTCCAAATCTGTGTTGCCTCTAAGGTATATTTAGTTTCTTTCTTGAAATTGAACGATATTTACTGTACTGACTTGCTTCCTTTTATTATAGTCCCATGAATAATATGATTGCTTGTTAGTTGTTAAGCTTGTAAGTGCATAATTGATCATGTGGATAAAAGTTGATGCTTGAAGATTTTTTCATGATGTATGAAGGCTATTGAAGATTAATTCACAAGTTTCTTTAAATAACAAGTTCAGTCTGAATTGTGCATCTATTCTACCGTATTTTATTTACTGTTAAGTTGATATGTTTCACACATTGCCAAGAGCCATGTGGTTCATTGATATGGTTTCTTAGTTCATGACACTACCTCATTATTGAAGTTTCAGCACCTTTATGGGACTCACTTTATACTTGATATAAATGATATTTATTTGTTCTGTCTCAAAATCTTGGGAGGCATTTACTATTCCTTCAAGCTTCATTGTAGTTTGTATCTCAATGAACATTATGCATAGAAACATTATATCCAGTGCTAAGATGTAACTACTCAGAATGATTGTTTCCTGAAAAATGGCAGGATGTATCAGGACCTTCTACTTCCTCTCCAGGAGAAATC
This sequence comes from Acer campestre, assembly GCA_954870605.1. NCBI lineage: Eukaryota > Viridiplantae > Streptophyta > Magnoliopsida > Sapindales > Sapindaceae > Acer > Acer campestre. The sequence goes on from OX940810.1 coordinate 31,205,648, forward strand.
TCTTCAACAACGGCACATGATACTTATCTTCTATCATGTGGAAGGGCATGGGCAATTTCCCTTACATTCAGAAGTTCATTAAGTGAAGAGATTATGAAAATATACTGCCCTAGTGAGAATGATGGGCCAGAGGAAAAACTTCTCTATTGGTATGTCATCTTTCCTACCTAAACTAGTATTGACTAGTTTACCTCCATGTTGTGCAGCTGAGTAGTTGTTGATGCTCTTACTGATTTCTTAAATTAGATGCATTTTCAGCATAATCTATAGAATTGATTCTTATGCTCAAGTTGATTATATTATTGCATTAGTATGTTATACTTTGTTTGTTGACATTCAGAAACCAGTTTCCTCTCTGATTGAGATTGTAATTGTGTGTGCGAGTCTTGCTGGCTTTTTATTTCAGAATTTGACATGCTAAATTTATTTGCATAATTGCTTAATACTACTACTGATTTTAATTTAGCATTTTTTTTTCCTATACTACTGCACAGGTCATCTCTTCATGGCAGGGGCCTGAACAGATTATGGTCTAACGTTGAAGGTTATCATGGTCCGTTGCTAATTTTGGTTTCTGCAAATTCTGGAGATGGGCATGAGGGTGATACAAGTGTCAGGAAATGGATCATAGGTGCACTTACACAACAGGGTTTTGAAAATAAGGATGACTTCTACGGAAGCTCAGGGACTTTATATGCTATAAGTCCAGTTTTCCATGCATTCTCAGCTTCTGGTATGTAACATTTGGAGTGAGCGGAGAGAAAAAAGTGGGGTTCTCATATGTCATTTTGGGATCTTTTTTTTTTCCACAATAAATGTGCTAAAATCAAACTTTTGATTTCTTTTTTAATATAATTGTCAAAAACTAATTATTTAACTATAAATTGGTTAACAGGGAAGGAGAAGAACTTTGTGTACAGCCATTTGCATCCCACTGGAGTTTATGAACGACATCCAAAGCCTGTGGGAATTGCATTTGGAGGAACCATCGGAAATGAGAGAATTTTAATTGATGAAGATTTTGCTACAGTTACTGTTCGCCATCACGCAGCAGACAAAACTTACCTACCCGGTTCCCTTATCCCACATCAGGTATTCCTGTTTATGACAAAGACACTAAATTTAATATTCAGTTTTGACAGACACAGTGAGTTTGGACATGTTAAGTGCAATATATTTTTGGTTTTTGTAATTTCATGTTCCAATAATGAAACTTTTATTCAGATTAATGCAAATTATGAATTCTGGTGTGATGCCTTACATTGAACTCTGCCTTGATTTCATTAGTTATTGATTGACGGGCATTTGTTGGAGCATGCCCGTTTTAGGTGTCTTCTCTTATCCTATTTATTAGCTAATGTTACTCAATCTGTCAATGGCACATCCTTTAAGGGTACTATTAATCAATAATTCCGTACTTCATTATCTATTTATTGATCGATTGTGAGCTATGTTTATGGATGCTCCTAATAGTTGTATCGAGAGTTCAGACTATTTTCTTAATATAATCACTTATTTGAAAAAGTCACAAGATTTTTAACATTCAATTTGTATATTCCAGGGATATCTTGCGGTTGAAGCTCCAATTTCAGAAGTGGAAGTATGGGGATTAGGTGGGAAGACAGCAAGGAAAACTCAGACCTCATACAAGAAGAGAGAAGAACTTTTCACCGAGCAAAGACGCAAGGTATAACCAACCCAGATCAATTTTGAGGATGTTGATTGTTTTCAGGTATATGCATTCAATAGTTGCATGTAGATTACTCAAAATTAATATATGTTTTGCTCCTTTTAGGTTGATTTGAAAACATTTTCTAATTGGGAAGATTCACCTGAGAAGATGATGATGGATATGGTCTCTAATCCCAATTCAGTTAGAAGGGAAGACCGCTAAGATAACTTTTGCACGGTTAAGACGTTCAATATAGATGAGACATGGGAACTTCCGGTTGGTAGATCCCACAAGATCAAGTGAGCACGAGCACGAACACGAATGCATTGAACTTCTACACGACAGATATCATTTTCTAACTCTTGGCGTTTGAGCAAGACATTGCACCTAGAGATTTTGCCTCACACTAGAGATTGTATATACTGTAACTATATATATATATATAAACTTGATAATAAAATTCAGAGTTGTTTACCATCCCACATTGAGCAAATGGGATCCCTTGGTTATTTTTGAATTGTTCCAAGCCCTAGCTTGATGGGTCCTTGGACCTTGAAGCTTTTGACTTTCGAGCTTATAATGTCTATCTGTATATGATCTCCACGAGCCAATTATTGCCTTCCATTACCGAGGATTTGTTTGTTTGTTTGTTTTGTATACGTGTGGGTCCACTCTATCCTTGATCTTAACACGTATCATGTCTACTGTCACATGATAAATTTTTTGTAAATTGGAGTGCTATGATTATTAACACACTATAACCATCAAAAATTACCTAATACATTTCACTTGATTTTGTTTAATAAAACTCATGACTTGAAGAAGCTATAGAAAGTCCAGGATTTTTTTTCTTGTCTGGTCTCTCTAGCATAAGTGCGTAACATAACTGCAACCGACAACATTAACTACTGTATCTTAAATTTCCTGATCCTCTTTTATTACAAAAAAAAAATCTCCACTTGCAGACCCACTTAAACAATTCTCGCTTCAAGTCTCTCTCTTCTCTCTCTTCTCTTTCACCTGTATAGTTGTATACTTGTATACACTAGTTTCTCATTTTCACACTTGAAGGAGCAAAGCCAAGCAGAGGATGGGCTCAGTTTCACTGAAAATAGGTGATGGAACAGCTAGATTCAAGAGAGCAACAATATGTTCCTCAGCAGTCAACATTCTCATGCTCTTCTCTGTCATCACTACAAATCTTTTTGCTTTGTATGCTTTCACATCATCCCCAGATCACCATAAGCAAAACCACCTTCAACAACCTCTCCACGATCATAAAAACATAACCTTGATCTCTCAACATGTCTCTCTCATCCTCAGAGAGATCGACTCTTCACAGAAAAAGCTTGCAAGAATGGAGAAAGAGCTTTTGGGTTACGAGACCATCGATCTCTCTAGACCCAACATCGCTAGTGAGCTCAAATTGTTCCTCCAACACCACCAGTTGCCTCTTGGTAAAGATTCAAAAACTGGGATCACTGAGATGGTTGCATCTGTGGGACATTTTTGTGAGAAATCTGCTGACTTGTTGGCTCAATACATGACTTACAAGGCCACAAGTCAGTGTCCTGATGACTGGAGCCTTGGACAAAAGCTGATTTTGCGTGGATGCGAGCCTCTGCCTAGAAGGAAGTGCTTTGCAAAATCGATTTCAAAGGTGGGTCTTTTATCTTTTCCTGTTTCTCTTTGGAAACCTGTTAGTGATAAGATTGTTACTTGGAGTGGTCTAGGTTGCAAGAATTTTGATTGTTTGAATAGTAAAAAATTGAGTAGGGAATGTGTTGGTTGTTTTGATTTGGTTAAAGGGTATGAGAATCAAAGATATGTTAAAGCCAAAAACAAGAATGATTTTGTATTAGATGATGTGTTAGCTTTGGGAAGTGGTGGAATTAGAATAGGATTTGATATTGGAGGTGGGTCTGGTAGCTTTGCTGCTAGAATGGCAGAGAGAAATGTGACTGTGGTCACTAACACATTGAATATCGATGCCCCGTATAGCGAATTCATAGCAGCAAGAGGGCTTTTCCCCTTGTATTTGAGTTTAGATCACAGGTTCCCTTTTTATGACAATGTGTTTGATCTGGTTCACGCGTCTAGCGGATTGGATATTGGGGGGAAACCTGAGAAATTGGAGTTCTTAATGTTTGATATAGATCGAATTCTGAGAGCTGGAGGCTTGTTTTGGTTGGACAACTTTTATTGTGCTGATGATGAGAAGAAAAGGGCTTTGACTCGTTTGATAGAGCGATTTGGGTATAAGAAACTGAAATGGGTTATAGGGGAGAAGGCAGATATAATTACAGGCAAATCTGAAGTTTATTTGTCTGCTGTTCTACAAAAGCCGGTGAGAGTGTCCTAATTGGAGCTTTCACAAGCTTGAAAAAAGGTAAGAATACCAGCATTGACTCAAAATTTGTTGGAGTTCATTGCCTCAAAGATTAAGATCCTCATTGAATTCATTTGGATGTGGAATAAATGCTTAAATATTGTTTCCTTTTCCCCGACTGCAAACTACTGTGGGGAATGATGATCTGTTCTGTAATTTAAAAATGTTGTATCACTTGCTTTGTTATTTAGGTGATAGCAATTATTTCAGTTATTTGAACAATCAAAATGTTAGTAAATCAGTTTACTTCATGAATCTTTTAAGATATGTAATGTTTTCGCCTTTTTATTGAATAATAGTTGTAGCATTAAAAGGCAATCCCTACTGTGAATCCACATAGCATATTTCTATATTCTCGCTGGGGTCTAAAATATATATATATATATATATATAGCTGCTGGGATCTTATCAATCTATTTTCTTGTGCAATTTGATTGAGTGCAACATTAATGCCTTTGGTTCAAGTATGTTCAGTTTAACCTGTTGGATAAGTCGGATGCTCGTGTTATTGTTTCGCCTTTATGCAGCATTTAATTGTTACTCCTTCGTACTACCTACCTGTGACTGTTAGAAATAAAATTGATGTCTGATTTTAATGAGAACTATGATGATTTGACTTTGTACGGCAAAAATTTTGATATAGTTGATAATGTGGGTTGAGATTAGCATTGTAAAATGTGTGGTTGAGGTTTTTGTTCCTTTATAACTCTACTTACACTTTTGTGAAAGATTGCCTCAACAAATTTTGCTATCATAAAGTTAATTATTTATGAGAATTGCCAAAGGAAAAGTTGTAAAGCCTCTCCCAAGTACCTCAAAACTTATGTTTCTCTCTAAACACCAACTCTTAGTTGAGTTTGGTTGTGCAACTCCCTCTCTATAATGGTGAGGCGGGGTTTGAATCTCGCCATATGTATAAATCTATCCTACTTGTATCTAGACAGATTTTGACATAATCCTTAACTCAACTCTTTAATCAGTTTAAAGATATTCTGAAATTGCGAGTTTTTCTCTGATAGACATATAATTGTGAACATATTTATAATACACTTATTAACGTCATTACTTTTTACAAGAAAAAACAATACAAGTGGGTCAAATAATGTTTACATGGTAAAAATGATAAGATGAATAAGTATGCTCACAGTTATATGTCTACCAAAGAAAAACTACTGAAATGGCTCCTTTCTACCGTTTCTTTAAGAAATTTACAGACATTCACATATCTCTCAATACATAAAGCAAACAGGATCTAGCCATTTGATTTTTGATCCAGAAGCTGTAAAAAAACTACCAGTTGTGAAATAATGAATAGTAGTTCATTACCAGTTGTAAAAAACTACCAGTTGTGAAGTAATGAATATCTGGCCATTAGATTTTTGATCCAGAGGCTGTAAAAAACTACCAGCTGTGATCTTAAGGCAAACTCATAATCTGACAAACTTTTAATGATGTTCCACGAGATTTAATACACTAAAAAAGATCACTGATATTAATATTAGTTTTTCACTTCATACAGAACAAATGTATCTCACATAATACATTAACTCATCAGAGTAAACCTTTAATGGAGTGAATGCTACAACAATTCACGGCCACATGACCTTGCTTGTAGTATAAATAGTAACATGATCATCACCAAGTCCTACCTCAGATGAACAAGATAGCAAGGAACAAGCCTTGTTCGATCTTTCAGGCCATCTCAGGCGGCCATGGAACAATCAATGCCTTGCATTGCAGCACTGTTAAGAAGCTTCATTCCCTCTTCACTCATCTGCTGAACTTCTTGAGGCGACAGAATCCTGATGCACCGGACACAACCAACAAATTCACTGTATACAAAACATGGAATGAAGAACATCAGAGAACTAGGCAATGAAATTACATAAGGTCAACAATGAATTTAATGACTATTAGCTTTGGTTAAGATCTAAACTGACTAACAAAACCGATAGTCTCAAAAAGAAGCTTGTCGATCTTTTGAATTCGAGATATATATTTATTTGCACCACCTCAATTTCGACAGGGAAAAAAGCACTTACTCCCAAGGATCATCCCCAACAAGTAGAACGTCATTTTCATAATCCACATACACCAGTTTCCATTCAGAACCTCTTGGGTCGGTAAGCAATCCCTCAAGTCCAAACATACGTTCAATTGCAGAGCATAGTTCTTCATAATTCTTAAAAGTTGTGACGTCAATCGACCTCCCAACAGATCCTGCTTTTTGAACCTGTCAACCAGATACAACTGTATTACCCCTGGTCGAGTCTCGCATGTCAACAAAATTTACTACAATAATGATATTAAACTGAAAACCTGTTATATAGGCAACGTGTAGGTGCTGACAATTTGATTTGAACAGAAAAATTAATGCCTCGGTTGTTTGATTTAAAACCAAAGCAATAGTGATAAAATAAAGACGCATAAATCTGGCTATTGAGATGCCAACCTTGGATAATCTTGAATGGTACATAAATTTCATTTCAACATGATAAAAATTTAGTACCTTTGTGTATGTCCGCATAGGTGGAGCTACTTGCTGCCATGAGGTCGTCTTCTGCAATAGACTGCTTTCATCAAAATCTACATTGCTTGATGATGTGCCACCAGAGTTGTCTTGGAAATCTTGCCGGGAGAAAGCTTGAGAGTCAGCTAAGCTTGCAGAAGTAATCTGAGACTGGACATCCTGGCTAGAACTAAAATTGTTTATCAAACAATCAGAAGGATTCTGGAAATTGGCCTCCTTCAATGTACAAAAGTCATCCAGAATGGCACTCGAAACAGAATGATCGATCACAGTACTCCCGCCATTACTAACATCAACATTAAGACAGCTGTAGATCCCGCTTTGATTATTGCTTTCATCTGACAAATCCCTTAACCCATTCGAATTGAGGTTACACGGATCTTGCTGCACAAATGGAGCGAGTTGGTCAACTTGGGATAAGAACCTCATATTATTCAGTGGATGATCCCACATCTCCTGACCCATGGAAGAAGGTAGAGACGGATTAATTACTTCAGGGAACACCGTTGAAGGGTCTTGCAAACCAAACATCGATAAAGGTCCAGATGCTTTATTAAACATCCATTCATCAGCGTCCGTGAAAGGAAGTAAGCTGTTCAGATTAGCAGCATCAGATTGAGGTACGTGAACCTGTTGTGCCTGGAACGGTGCTGATTCCAATGGTGACTGCACCGGCCACATACTAGTTTGCAATTGCATTAGACCCTGATTCTGGTTTTGGAACATCTGGTTTAAAATGTTTTGTGGACTTAGAGGACTAGTGGCCAATTTATCCTCACTACAGTCCACTGTTGAAGTTAAATGGCTCATCTGATTTGTTGATTGCTCAGGTTCTGATTTGAAATTATCAGTATCAGTTCCAGCTGGTGTTTGCTTCTCAAATTTGCTTGAAGGGTTTGACCTTTCAGGAAGATTTGATTTTGATGAACTTGAATTCATGGTATCAGCTTGGTCAAGGCCAGAATGGGAACAGTTTTGGCTTTCTATGATTGTATTTTCTGACGGGATAAGCTGGGGTTTCAGATTGACTGTAGCCTGCAGGGACTTAACCTCTTCTAGTGGAGCTCCTTTAACAGCAGACGTTTGCGGAAGGGAAGACGCAAAGGTCCCAGAATGGTTAACAAGTTGAGGTTTCAGCATCATCTTCATCAATTGCTCAGAACACATGTTTGGAATTGGAGAGTAGGGCATAGCAGCCCCATATCCAATTTCAGGATGGGAAAGGGATCTCTTCATCAAATGTCCCCATTCAACTTCAGCTCCTGATAATGAAATGCATCAATAAAATTATCTAATTAACTTGATCCGTAGTAAACAGTACAAAGATAAGCTCACCTAATAATCCAGCATGAAATGGTCGTTTGAGTCCTGAAGTCAGAGAAGGAAAAATGAAGAGACTTTCAGGAGTCTCGATTTCCCATGAACTAACCCGTTTCTGCTTATCACTACACCCTGGTTCGTCCCATTCTACCTGTTGACGGAAAAATATATATGAAGTTCTGATATCAAATTAGCAAAGTACCCAAACAAAACACAATCTTCTACCAATTAATAGGATTCATTTACATTCAAAAACAATGTACTCCACCTGAAGATTTCGCCACTTGGAACCAGGCCACCTCAATGGATCTAAGTCACTAGTACCAATTATTGTACCCATATATCTGCAGAAAAGAAGACAAAAGGTTTAAGTCTACACAGTTAACACAAAATAAACATTTATGCTGTACCTAACAAGCAGAAAAAAGGGGAACCTTTTTTTCCCCTTTTTTTTTTTTATTGAGTGCAAGACTTGACATGTATCAAATAAAGTGGTAAGAATCTTTAATTTTTACTTTATCAGAGATTCTGTAACTGCCAACTTCTAAATGCTTCTCACAATATCTAAAGCTAGAATGAGAATACAATCACTCGGAATATTACCTACGTTTACCGGACTCCTCTGTTTCAAACATCATCCCGAACCGCATACCAACTGAGATTTGGGTCCCATATACAGACTTCCGATATTTAGCCAAAGGAATAACAAATTCTGATGGACATGCCCTGCAAGATAGTATGACAAAGAATCAGATTCAAGAACCACATGCGAGGAAGGAGAATGCCAGACAAAATGCATCTGTAATATACATATTGAACAGACCTAGGGTTGTAGAAAATTGTAAATGAGCTTCTATTGGAAGCAGCATGAGCTGCAGCAGCAAGGACACCAATGTGCATGCTATCAGCAGATAGAACCGACGAGGGTAATGCTGTTTGTTGACGATTTGCACGCCTTATACCCACCATCAACTGTGACTTCTCATCCCTAGTAAAAGTAGAAGGCCAATCAAACTTTGATGATGAAATTATAATGTATAAAATGGATTAGTGAAACAATTCTAAGAGGCATAACTTGTCTTGAACATGTTAAAGTTTTTATCATCATACAAGGCATATTCATCAGAATTAATAGCTATTCAATGACTTCAGCAAGTAAGCAACATTAAGAAGCCAACAGAAAAGATTAGAGTCAAATAAACAAGTTTCTGCCTCTCACATCAGCAATGATAAAAGCATTCAATATAGCAGCAGAAATTACCTGATAAACAAAACAGAATCACCTGCTCTAAGCCTTTTTGACCCAACAAACAAACTCCACCCTGTTGTAAGAAGGTGTCTCTTCGGCTGCCCTGCATAAAGAGAAAAAAATATGAGAAAATTAGATGATACGCTTCACTCATTGTGGTAAAACACAATAAAACGGAAACATTTCAGAATCAACTGTCAGGCATTCATGAACTAACATGAAATTTGCAGGATACGTTTTTTTTTTTTTTTATATAGGAATCAGGATACAAAAAAGTGTAGTTGGCTGAATGAATATTCAAACAAGCATCCAAGTTCCACAACACTAGCAATTCATTATCAGATTAATTACTTACACCTAAGAAAACGGAAAAGAAGAAAAGTAACCTCACCGCGGTATATATGGCGAAATGTCCAGGTATTATTATGCAAGTCTCGGACAACAAGCTCTTGAGTGGGTGGTTGCATTGTGTAATCCTGAAATACATAAAATGGGGTATTCAAACATTAATATACAATTCCTCCATTACGAATTGCAAGGATTTTTCGTTCAACCAGATTAAAGCCTCACCAACGGAGGAAAGAGCTTTTCTGCTGCCCTGCGTGGCACTGAAAAGCCACCATGTGTGCTTGTATCACTTGCGGTCAGAGTTTTGCAGAAAAATTCATTTGGATGTTTGCTTGTCTTTAGTCCAAAGTCTGGTATGGGGAAGACGTCCTTTTCCTGATCCAGAGAAATACTTTATGGACACAATGAAGCCGTAAACAAGTCCTAACACCTAATGTTTTAATTGGGAAAATAAGTGATCTTTCCACTTTACTCTTACAACAGACTTTCCAACTTTAACACACTATAGAGATAAAATTACTGTCAGATATGTTAAGATAGCAAAACTTACAGTGTTCACTGGCTGAAGACTCATTTGGGCATATATTTCATCGGTATCTTTGTCTGCCTATAATAGATCGTAAAGCAGAGGTAAATAAATGTCAATAAGTATACTACTACTGCATACAAATGTATAGGCACAGAAAATACTAGTCAGCAAAAAGACATACATGTAATGTAACATTGTGAACTTGGCACAATAGCTGAGCCGGAAGATTAGGATAGTTCGGAATTTGTGTAGTTGCTGTCCTTTTAGTGGAAACTGCCACCTGATCAAACAAATAAACATGTTCAATAGTTTTACATATGATGATGAAATAAGCAGCAATAAGAAAACTGAGAAACCATCAGATGTCCATCTTGAAAATTGTTTCCAAAATGCATGTTACTTGGATCCCAATAACTTGCCAACTTTACAATTACAACGATGAACATCTAAGAATAAGGAGTAAGTTGATATGCACCTAATTAATCAGAGGCACAAGTTTATTAACCTTATATATCTGATTTCTCACATAAACAGTGCAAGAGCAAAAATGGAAAATTGAAATCTCTAGATGTTTGTTCCTGATTGCTTTCTCTAAACCATACACGTCAAAATGATTACCAAAGATATTTCTTTCCCTTACACACGGTACCTTGATTGCAATACTTGAGCGGATTTTAGTACCGAATCTAGCTTAGTAGCTAGTATGACCTCTATTTTTACTGAGACTTCAGAGCAACTCATGCTTATGGAACTTTAATACCTCAGAAAAAATTAAGAAAAGCCTAATTTTCCTTGAGCCTAATTAAGGCTGCACTACCAAAAAAAAAAAAATAGTCCCCCAGACTTTACTTCTGCTTCAGATTAAGTATGAGACGATTAAGCATTGGCACAAGATCAGGAAACACCAGCAGTTAATAAAGCAAAAAAAAAAAAAAAATTCTTATTTACTACATGAAGGATAATTAGTAAATCTTTATCAAAATGGGAAGCAAGAGAGTGAATGTAACAACAAAATTCAAACCTGTTCACTATGTCCTTGAGGGAAGTAATACACAAGACTTCCCACCTGTGGCAAGGAAACAAGCGGACCAGCGCAGGCATGCCATAGCTCAGAATTTATGGTTTTTCGGCTACCTGAAATTAACCAGTACCAGTTCTACATAAGATACACTATAGAATTGATTCTACATGAATACAATAACAAATGAAGAAAAAAATAGCTGAAAATGATGAAACTTTATCAATTTCATTTCAAATTAACAAGTACAAAACCAAACTGTAGACACAAAAGGGGAAAGGAAGTGATTCTCAGGAGGGTAAAGCAGAATCAATTTCTTATAAGAAAAGAATGACGGGAAATACTTTTAAAAGTAAAACATAAGGTGAAAATTTTCATGAACAAACCAGACTGGTCCTGCATTTCTTTCAACAACTTCATTTCCTCTAGCAAAGTTGTTTGAGGCCGACCAACCCCAACCAAGGTTCCTGTTTTCATCTTCTCTTCAACAGAACTCATCATGTACTTTTAGCTTCCTCTCTCTCTCTATCTATCTAAACGCAAAGAAAAATCTCATTTTTCTCTTCTTTCTTTTTTCTTATAAACCAGAAACCCACATAACTCCACAGACCCACATCAGCAAATCCTCAAAAATCTTCCAAAACCATGATCAACCCATGTCATAGGAATCTTATGTTGTTCCAAAAAATATAAAAAAAAGAATCCAATTGAGCAACAGAGCAAAGCCCCCACTCCCTCTCCCTTTCTTCTTCAATTCATGAGCCCAAAATCAAGGAACAAAACCTGAAAAAGCTAAACAAAACAAAACCAAAAAAAGAAAGAGGGAACACACTACAGTGGAAAATCTACAATAGGTGGGGCTTTTGCACTACTAAAGAAAAACCCATCAGTTATGCAATGAAAAAAAGCACGCGAGCCAAAGCATGAGAGTGGTCTCTCTTGTGTGTTACCATCGAATGTCTGGTTATTGTTTTTATCTTCCAAAAGAAACCGACTTTTCAATGAAACTCACCCATCAACCCAATACCCAAATACTAAAAATAGAGTTTTTATGTATTTATTTGCTTGCTTGCTTCAACAAGCTGGAAAAAGAGTGAGTGTGGCATGCTCTTATCCTGCGCACACACTTTCTCTCTGCATAAGGCGATTTCGTCGCAGCTTTAAACTTTGTATATAAAAAAATTAAATTTAAAAGACCAAAAGCTATAATAAACAATAAAGAAATGTGAATACCCAATAAAAATGAAAAAGCAGAGCAAGACTAAACGAACACGAAAACAGAACAACAGTACTGTATTATTATACAGACTAAAAGAAAGGAAAAAAAAAGAACTCTAGAGAGAGAATTTTTTTATTTTCAAAAAAGGAGGGAGCAGGAGAGTAGGTGACCACTGTATATACAATGCCGATATATGGCGCATTTTAACACGTGTACTACAATGATTCATTGATTTGCTCTGTTTTTTTTTTTTTAGCTTCCATTTTCACCTGCTCTCACTGTTACGCGAGATTTAGTTTTATTATATATTTAGTTTTTGTTTTTTTTCGTTAATGTCATACTCGTACAAGTGTTTTTTTTTCTTTTTTGCTTCTTTGAATTGAACATTGAATATCAACAGTGTCTTCGAATGATAGATTGATAGAAGAAGAAGAACAAATAATCAATAATAATAATAATAAAAAGCAAATCTTCTTTTCTGTGCTTTTGCGCCTGATATTTGACCATTCGTTGAGCACGCGTGCGGTTCACGACAAATTCAATTGGTGGCAGAAGAGTAGAAGACGTACTTTTAACATCTACAATTCTACACCGTAACAACACACGGCGCCAACTCCTTTTTCACTTCACGGTGTCGGGTTACTTCCTTCTGATCAAAATCTGCCAATATTAAATAATATTCAACGAAATAATGGTAAAGTTTAAACATTTATGGGTTCAATAATGTGTTTTAATGGGTCGGGAAAATAATTGAACATTATTATTATTATTTAAAGCACTTTGCAGAGAATGGTAAAAAAAAAAAAAAAAAAAGTTATCTTGATGAGAAATAATAATGTGTCCATGATGTATATTGAAAGCTTGATATACCAAATAGTTAGTGATTATTAATTGTATATCTAATCAAAGCAAATATGTGATAAAAGATGTTTTGGTTGGTAGAGAGTGCACTCCTTATAGAATCCACTAACGTGGAACTTGTTCTCTTTTTTCCATAATAGATGACTCATGCCATTTACATGATAATAGCAAATGATGTGTTTTGCCCACTATTGCATGGTTGAATATATACACACATGTCTATCTAAGGAGAATAAATTTTCAGTGCAGTCGGTGCATTGCTGAGTATTACATTCGATCACTAGAGATATGATATATGATCGTTATATGTATATTTTCTCATATATATCATATATTTTTTTCATATTACTTGAAGATATAATATGTGATGGATGTTCATATATTCTATTCTGTATATACATACGATTCTTATGCACGCAACCCAATTTGAGGAATTTTCATGTGTGAAACGGACCACAAGAATAACGGTGTGACACCTTTTCGATTCGGCAAAAATCGTCTTATTATTAGCAAATTAGATTTTTTATATAATAATTCCAAGCATCTCACTTATAATCCTATCATTTTCATCTCAATACAGGTGTCAGCTGAGGTGTCATTTGGTGAATGAACACATATTAATTGATACTTATCTCTCTTACCCATATATTCATTCACCAATTAATGTTTATCCACTCACCAAGTGATACCTCAACTGTCACGCGTGTTAGAATGAAAATAATGGGATTATAGTTAGGATATATAGTATTACTGTTTTTTATTTTATTTTTTTCAATCAGCAATCCCTAGGTGGGCACGTTGTGGTTGATAGAAAACATGTGCGTCGCGCATGCATGCATTTCTATGGATGTGGGCCACCGGATGATCGGACGGTTGGGATTTGACGCTGAAATCGAGCGGCACGCTTGGATATATATATGGACTCTCTCTATCTGTCTCTCTCTTCTCTCTAACTCCACAATTATAGCACGTAATTCAATGGCTTTGGAACTTAAACACGCCGTATTCTCAGCTTATCAAAAGCACTTAATTCTAGCTTTTAGCTTTTTATCATCTATAATTTCTATCTAATCCGTATTATTCAACTCACCAATCACTAACTTACACGTTTACAACATGCACGAAAATGAGTCCACCATTTTTTTTTTATTTTTTTTTTTGACCTCAAAACTCACCTTTCTAATCAAATCAGACCCACAAATCCACAATTGGATTTTTCAATTCAACCATTATAACTGATACTCAGTATCTACTCACACAATACTCGGTAAAAGCAACTCAAATCTTTCATTATTAATAGGATAAGGTTTGGCCGTTAGATGATTAGTATCAAAAATACTGACCCATCAATTGAAGTATAGAACGTGATTCAATTTATAAAGAATATAAAGAAATAAATATAAAAAATAAAAGAAAAAATATCACATACTACACTTTAATTGATAGGTTAATATTTTGATTGTTAACCTGTCAGTACCCAAACATTATGTCGTTTCAAAATCAATTCCCTTACTATTAATTTGGATTTTCTACGATGAGATATCTCACTACGTATATCTTTGTTCTTCACTAGAATAGTAGAAGGACAGTGGTCCAACGTTAATTTTTATTTTTTATATTTTTTTTTAGAGATTTGACATGCTTTTAAGCAAGTGTGTGACATCACATAGCAAAGTCAAGATAAGCCATAACAAAGTGTTTGTGGGGTGGACCCACAAAATATAATGTGGGAGCCATTTTTCTCAGAAAAATCATGTGGAGCCGTGGAGGGTCCATATTGACTGGTATCAGTCACCACTCACCACCACTTTTGATAGAGGGGACCTAATTCAATTTATAAAATGTCAAGCTATATTTTTATTTTATTTTATATAGTTTAGTTTTTAACTCATAATTATTCTTGGACAATGCGTAATGATTTTTTTATTTTTATTTTTTTCACCGTAAAATTGCAAAAGAGAGAATGGGATGGGACTATGGGAGTCATCATCATTGATCCCTTCTCATTTCTGCTTGCTTTTGTTTTCATGATTACAAAGAAATTCCTTTTATATGAGACAAGACTTACAACTCCAAAAACAAATGTATTATATACAAAGCATTCCTTCTATATGAGACAAAATACACCATAAGACTTGTCTCCAAAAACCACTTTGGAGAATGCATTCTGCATTCTGCTTCTGCTTCATCGATACGATATCTCAAAAGTCATGTTTAAGTGGTGCATTACACAAAACAGAAGAAACAAATATGATTTAGAGGGGGGGTTATGGAGATTATTACAAGTTGTTAATTATATTTATTTTGTATTTAAAAAAAAAAAGAGAGAAAAGTGAAGGAAGAGGAGGGTCCACAAGTGATAATTGGAAGTGAAAGAAGCAAGAAATGGGCGTGGTATGAGGGGAACATTGAAGCAGTGTAAGTTGTAGGGATACAAGGAGACATTTGCTTCTGATTCTTCTGATGACTCGAGAGAATTGAGAGAAAGAGAGACAGAGAGACCTCCCATTTTGTCTCTCACTCACTGCAATTTTTTAATCACTTTTCTTTTTTTTAAGCTGCTTTTTGGGTTGTGGGCCGAGATTCAAGGCTACTTTATGGGCTTTTTTTTAGAGTTGGAGAAAAGTGCCTTTTTTTTTTCACACTTGTAGTGATTGAACTCCCACTATAGGTACTACATCAAATTGCATGCCAGGAATGAAAATCTCAAATAATAATTATGATGATTTCTTGTATAATATTATCATATTACCTTATAAGTTATCATTTCAACTGATCAGAAAACCAAATTATTACTATTTCACCATGAAAAAAAAATCAAATCTTGAGTCTTGACATCATCGGATTGATTACAATTATTGAATTTTATATATATATATATATATATACAATAATGCTAAACATCTCACCTACAATCCCACAATTTTCATCCCAACACACGTGGCAACTGAGGTGTCACTTGGTTAGTGGACACATATTAATTGATACTTATCTCTCTTATCCATGTATTCACTCACCAATTAATGTTTGTCTACTTACCAAGTGACACCTCTACTGCCACGTGTGTTGGGATGGAAATGGTGGGATTATAGTTGGGATAATGCTTGGTACTGACCACACCACTCATTGCTTGCCACGTAACCCAAAGCAAAGAGAAAAATGGAAAAAGTAAAAGAGTTTTGCCACGTGACAACACCCCATTGGATGGTTTGGTATGGTCAGTATGGCTTGGTCAGTACCCAAGCAATTTCCTTATAGGTGGGATGTGTAGCATTATTGATATATATATATATATATATTCAACCTTTTTGTTGATGAAAACATGAAGCAAACAATGGATCTTCATTCTTGTTAGGCCGTATTGGGCCTCTAATTCTCCACCCCAATATGGTTAATTATGGGCTCTGCCAAGCCCATTTACATTGGATGGGCTAATTTCTTAAAAAATATATTTAACGGGTATGTTTACAAAAGGGATGGAAGTATAGTTTTAGAAGGGCGTGAATGTAACTGCTTATATATATTGGACTAGAGGCAAAAGATGGGGCCTGGGCTTTTGGGCAGAGTGTGACCAATCAGTCACAGAGCTAACTGGGTTCAATAAATGGCCCAAACTTTAAGCCCATCAGGTCTTAAACCCAAAAATTCACAATCGACATGATTAAAACCCTAACAAACAAAAACGACCAAAACAGGGAAGGGTTTAAGAGCTGCAGAAGCTAAAAGAGGAGCAGGAAACTACTTCAAATTTTTAGGGTTTTTCATAAAATGGAGGGATTGAAAGTATCAGATGCTAATTTGGTAGTTTACGTGCATCCATCGAAGAGTAACAAAATTTCCCAAGCTATTCTACGCGAGCTCAGTTCTCTTCTATTCAAGTTCGTTTTTTTTTTTTCTTTTTTCTTTTTTCTTTTTTCTTTTTTACTTCAATGCATTCAACTTTTTTTTTTTATTATTATTATTATAGCTAATAATCTTTTGAATTTGTGATATTTATTTTTCTATTTTAGCAGCTTTTTGTTGAACCCTTGTTGATATTTGATAAAAATGGAATTTTTATACGTGAATTGTGTAAATCTGTAGTTAAATTTAATGGTGATAGTGTAAAAAACCCAGTTCTAGAACTTTCAAGGATTTCTGTTTGTTGTATTTCTCAATCTGCATATTGGTTGAAATTACAAATTCTCTATACTGAAATAGATATAAAGTATTGAAAGCACTACATTTGAGTTCTAAGATTTATGTTGCTGGTCCATCCTTCTTGGACTTGAATTGAATACTGTAAATTCCATAAAACACCTTCAATGCGCTTGGTTGAATCCTTGCGTAAACAATTGATGGTGATTTTGACTGTAGTTCTTAAGGAATCATATGCCTAAGTTCCCTGAACAGAGGGATCTGTCACTCCCCTTAATTTGGATGGAGCATCTGCTAAGCACTCCTCAATCTGTTGTGAACAGAAGTCTTCTTTTTTTTGAGCCAAAACTAGAAGTATTGATAAGTAAATATAATAATTATTACCTGAAGCTTCAGGTCATACATCACCCAGCTAGTAAACATCTTCCTTTTTGGTATGCGTTATTGATTATAACCTTTAAATATAGTGGATGTGGAATTAAATTCTTTTTGAACCATCAGCTTTGTTGCAGCTTTGTTGCAAACGATACTCAATTTTGTGTAGTATGCATGGACTGGCGATTGACTTGAGTGTGTATATGGGTATTTTACTATTTTCTAATTTTTGTTTGCCGTACAGGTTCAGTGAAACCTTTGAAGGTGTTGTGTTGGCTTATGATGTCAACATTCTAGATAAAAATGCAAAAATTCTCTCTGGGATTCATCCATACTTTGGTGTGAGTCTAAAAGCAAATCTCTTACTGTTTTCTCCTAAGCCAAATATGCTCTTAGGTACGATCTTTGTCATTCTTGATTTATCCATTCACACTATTATTATAGGAAGAGTTAATTTGTTCTTGGTTTTATGTGTTAATTTGTCATTTACATTTTTTATCACTTTTCATTTTCAGAAGGGAAAGTAGTGAAACTTACCCAAGAATCCATTCATGTCATTGTTCTTGGATTTTCATCTGCTATTATAATAGATGAAGACATCCGTGAAGAGTTCAAATATAGAGCTGTAAGAAAAATGACTCTTGCATTTGAAAGTTCATATCATTTTGTTATTTTGATTTCATAACTTATCTGCCAAGACTCAACATTGATATGTTACTATACTCACAGACTTTTCGTTTTTCCTCGCATAGAAACATGGTGATGAACTATATGCTAGCACATCCAACAAACGGCATAGGATAAAGGTTGGAACAATGATACGTTTTTTAGTCAAGAGGTGACATACTTCTTTCTATGATTAGTTCATTTACCCTTGCATTTATGTTGCTTGAAGCCTTGAATATATTTACTTCAGTGATGCATGCTTCCCTGTTTTATAATTTTTCTGCTGATTGTTATTTTTTTTAAAAATTAATTTACAGTTATTCAATGCAGTAGATAATTCATAGAATTCTATATCACATGATGTTTTGATTGTTTTTTCTGCAGTTTTGATGAGGAAATACTGCATATTTCCGGATCTTTAATTCCAGCTCATACAGGAAGCATCCAATGTTTGGATAAGAATTCAGAAGATGTTTCACTAACGGATAGGTTAAAAATTTAAACTGGACTACTGCAACTTGTAATAGGTTGTTTTAAGATCTGCAAAAGGTAAATCCAACTGCACCTGTTTATGACTGTAATTATGTTATTATGTAGGAGTACTAGGAAGAGAAGGGAGGGTGAGGGAGAAACAGAAATGCGGGAAAATGAAACTTTTGGCGGGGGAAAATCTTCTCTGAGCATAGACCATCAAACTAAGAAGTCAAAGAAGCGTAGATCTGCCAAAGATCATTAAAGACTGCAGCCGGACCTTTCCTGGCACTTGCTTGTCTTCGGTAATTTTTCAATTCCTCAGTATAACAAGTGCAATTTTTTTTAATGTCGTGTTTTTGGTTGGTTTAGTGTTGAATTACCCCTCCTATGGACGTATAAGCATGGACATAACACCCCCTGCACCCTGCTTTAATTG
This sequence comes from Acer campestre, assembly GCA_954870605.1. Taxonomy (NCBI): domain Eukaryota; kingdom Viridiplantae; phylum Streptophyta; class Magnoliopsida; order Sapindales; family Sapindaceae; genus Acer; species Acer campestre. The sequence continues at coordinate 31,224,871 of OX940810.1, forward strand.
TGTGAAGGTGGTTTATTTTAGTCAAGACCGATATGAATGTAATTTTTCACGGTTTAAGTATAGTTTTATCTATGAGCCTAATTGAACCTTTTGAACTTCAATAATGTGAAAGACTTGAGAATCAGTCCTGAACAATTGATCTTTAGCTAGATGAAACGGTTTCTACAACCCCAAAGCAGGAGCTTGGATATCCATGCATCACTTAGTCCTTTTATATATCTCATTTAGGTCAGTCAGTGACTGGGGGTTCTCAACACTGCATGATAGTATTTCAATAAATGAGTTATTCAAATATTAAATGTTAATAGTTTCTTCTTAGTGTGTTGAATATACATCATCTTCCATTTTTGTCGAATTTAGGACATTATATGCTTGTACAGGTGCCAACGTTGGTTGTAGAAGGTGCATGGCTGGGTAAAGCAGAGGCTTGCTTCCAATTTCATGACATCGAAAGGCATAAATAGTTTCCTTCAAATCTGTCGACAGCCCTTTTACGACTATTCTTAAATTATGTTGTACACAAAAGATACCAATATATGGTGGAGAGCTTCATTTGCATTGTTCACTACATTTGATAAAATTGATTGTAATGCCTACCTTTAATGAAATTGATTGTAATGCTTTCAATCTTCAACCATCAGAATTCTTTGTAAAGAGCCTATAATTATGAGAACAGGGTTGCTACTTCAATGTTAGAATAGAATACAGTCCAAATGACACAATATAAGTGGGTTTGATGTATACATCCAGACGTATTGAAGATTTTCCCTAATCGTTTTCAGCCTGATAATGGCTACATTGTAAAAAGCATTATCTACAAGATATTGATGTAAACAACATAACAAACTCCAGTAAAACCTCAATGGGATGCGTTGTTACACAACAGAAGTGAGTTCCAGAAAATTCACCAGTTGGCCACTTTGACTCTCCTCTGCAGCAGATAAATTGTCTTCATCAACCAATGTGGACACACTCTCCCACTCCCACCAAAAAAAATCATATCTTTGGTGAGAGATTCTTCATAATTTTTGCATACAGGTAGATAAATGTATACAGATGTCACTACTAAAGCACAACTCAACTCCTGAGACTTTGTCAAATCTAATTCCAATTCAACTTATTATATTTTGTCTAATATATAAAAATGTGAATACACTACTTACTAAGTTTGGTTTCGGTTTGTCGATCAATCATTTTAATGGAGGATTTGGGTGTGCAGTGCATCAAAGTACATTCCATTTTAAGCACACCATGTACTTGTATGATTGGCAAATATATCATCTGCAGCTGCTTGTCACGGCCCGCAAGATCCAAAGTCTGGATTCCAGCCAAGGAGCCGAACAAAGCCCACAACAAGGCCAAGTTGCTGGAAGAATCTAGAGATTTCCACACACTAATGGAAGTCTCTAGTTGGCGGAACATTCTAGAGATCTCCGGAGAAGTCTAGCAACAAGATGGATCAGGAAGTCTCTAGCAACTCAAACCATTCTAGGTTGTTCTAGGTGCATGTAGAATAATCTAGAATGATGTAGATAATTGTACATAATTCTAAAGGCATGTAAATACAAGTAGAGAAATCTAGACTTGTATAGAATGTTCTGGAGGCCAAACCTCCACCATTGGATCAAATTGATCCCAACCGTCCATTGAGGAGGTGGACAACTATAAATAGGCAACTCCTCTCATTTGTAAGGCATCCAAGCCTATCCAAGCCTATCCAAGCCAAGCCAAGCAAATTGTAATCAAAGCCTTGTAAAGCTTTCTTACTAGCAATACAAGCTTTCCATTTTTCCAACCAAGCTCTTCCAACACCTTTCTCTAGTTTCTCTTTTGCCTTAAAGAGTGACAAGCAACACTTTTAGGCTTACTTAGCAACCTTGCCCACAAAGTTGCCTAAGTGCCGCACGGGATTTTCCGCTGCCAAATTCTAAGCCCGTGACAGTTGGTATCAGAGCCTGGTTAAAGCAACCACAGCTTGTTCGCGAAGCAATGGCGTCCGACAGCGAAGTTGCTGCTAGAGTGGAGGAGCAAGCGCGAGGTCGTGGCGAGCAACCCTCCCACACCAAGCGAAGCAAGTCCAAGGGTCCATCCAGGGATGCCTTGGAAGCTCGGATGGTTGGCTTGGAGGACACCCTCTCCGGCATGCAGGCCACCTTGTGTGACACAGTCGATCGTCTCGACGGCCTAGAGACGGACTATGGCGAAATCACCCAAGCGACCAAGGCCACCATCCGAGAGTTCCAAAAGGGTGTCAAAGAGGACACATGTTTCCTCACCCTTGAGCTCCGCAACCTTCGCACCTTCGTAGAGCAAGAGTTGCGAGCTATCCGTGCGGAAGTGGAGGAAATCCGCACTGAATGGGCTACACACCGGAATAGCCCATCTGTTAGCTTTGGTGCCACCACAAGCACCAACACCATCCAAGTCCCTAAGCCATCCACTTACAGCGGCAACAGAAAAGCCATGGAGGTGGAGAATTTTCTCTTCGGCTTAGAACAGTACTTCGAAGCCAAGGGAGTAAGGGACGACGCAACCCGGATCACCAATGCTCCCACCTTTCTCCGCGATTCCGCCCAACTATGGTGGCGACGCAAGCATGGTGACTCCATCAATCCCATCACCACATGGGACGAGTTCAAGAGAGAACTTAAGAAGCAGTTCTCTCCCACCAACGCCGAGAAGGAGGCACGCGGCCGCCTTCGTCGCCTCAAACAGTCGGGGTCCATCCACGACTATGTCAAGGAATTCACAACCTTGACCCTTGAGATCGAAGACATGTCCGACAAGGACCAACTCTTCTTCTTCATGGATGGCTTGAAAGATTGGGCCAGGGTGGAGCTGGAGAGGCGGAACGTGCAAGACCTTGGCTCCGCCATTGCTGCAGCCGAGTCACTCGCCGACTACAGCCGACCCAAGGATAAGAACAGCCACAATGATGAAGGAGAGGACAAGCCAAATGACAACGATCGCAAGGAGAAAGGTCGCTCCAAGTCCGACAATGGCGACAATCGGCAAGACAAGTCCAACGGAGGCAAACCCGTAGTAATCAAGCCAAAGAGTCCATGCTTCATTTGCGATGGGCCACATTGGGTTCGTGACTGCCCAAAGCGGAAGATGCTCAATGCCATGGTCACCCAACTCGAGGATACCAAGGCAACCGAGGGCCAAGCAAGCATGGGTTCTATCCAACAGATCTACGCGATCAACGGGCGAGCCATGCCTCCGACGCTTGCCAAGAAAGGCCTTATGTTCGTCAAGGCCATCATCAGAGGCAAGCAAGTTCGTGCGATGCTGGACACCGGGGCAACGCACAACTTTGTATCGGTGGACGAAGCCAAACGACTTGGCCTTCGTATCACCCCCGAGGATGGTGCCATCAAAGCCGCCAACTCTCCGGTCAAGCTAATTGATGGCATCGCGAAGGGCGTCACTGTCCACCTAGGGCCATGGAGCGGAAAACTAGATTTCTCCGTAGTCCCCCTAGATGACTACGAAATGGTTCTAGGCATGGCGTTCTTCGACCAAGCCAATGCTTTCCCCCAACCTGCTTCTTGCTCACTTGGCATCCTCGACGGGGGCAAAGCAATCACCATCCAGGCGGAGCGCTTGACCAAGCTAGAAGTCTGGACGCTATCCGCCCTTCAACTTGTGGAGAAGCCAAGTTCTCCCACCTCTTCGAAGGACAGCAAGCCGACCGAAGGCATTCCGAAGAAGAGGAGTCGTGCAAGCCGTGGGAAGCGACGAACGAAGACAATGGGGGGAGACAAGACTAATGTCAAGCTACCGTTGCCACAACGCAGGCCCACTTGCACCAAGCCGAAGGAGTCGATGCAACACCACATGCGTCCGACTCCCGATACGAAGGTAATCCTTCAAGAGAGGTTTTCCAATCCAAAGCCCTCTTGTCCGAAGGAGCCAACCCGTGGCAGACTCAAGCACAGACGGCACCCACGCGACGAGGACGTCGCGAAATCAGGTGGGGGAGGATGTCACGGCCCGCAAGATCCAAAGTCTGGATTCCAGCCAAGGAGCCGAACAAAGCCCACAACAAGGCCAAGTTGCTGGAAGAATCTAGAGATTTCCACACACTAATGGAAGTCTCTAGTTGGCGGAACATTCTAGAGATCTCCGGAGAAGTCTAGCAACAAGATGGATCAGGAAGTCTCTAGCAACTCAAACCATTCTAGGTTGTTCTAGGTGCATGTAGAATAATCTAGAATGATGTAGATAATTGTACATAATTCTAAAGGCATGTAAATACAAGTAGAGAAATCTAGACTTGTATAGAATGTTCTGGAGGCCAAACCTCCACCATTGGATCAAATTGATCCCAACCGTCCATTGAGGAGGTGGACAACTATAAATAGGCAACTCCTCTCATTTGTAAGGCATCCAAGCCTATCCAAGCCTATCCAAGCCAAGCCAAGCAAATTGTAATCAAAGCCTTGTAAAGCTTTCTTACTAGCAATACAAGCTTTCCATTTTTCCAACCAAGCTCTTCCAACACCTTTCTCTAGTTTCTCTTTTGCCTTAAAGAGTGACAAGCAACACTTTTAGGCTTACTTAGCAACCTTGCCCACAAAGTTGCCTAAGTGCCGCACGGGATTTTCCGCTGCCAAATTCTAAGCCCGTGACATGCTGCTGCAAATATGGACGGCTCATAAAAAAAACAACAGATCTGTACAGGTGGAATCATAAATGATATCAATTTTCACCATATAATCATCAATCAGGTATGGGGTTTCCATCAAAAACACCTCATTTTTATTCGTTTTGGACCTTTTGGTGGCCCCCCAAGATAAATCCCAATAAAAAAATGAAAAAATAAAAAAAACCCCATTAAAGTATATTATATATATTTCTACACAAAAAGAATTATAATATAACAAAAGTGTACATATATTTATATAAGTGGGAGAAGATGGAGTTTTCAGGTTGGTAGACGATTCTGAGTTCCATGTGAGTGTTTAGTTATTTTAATGGCAAGATTGTGACAAAAATTTCCCCGTATATTGCGGCCTCGTAACATGCATGCTCTCAATCTCTCGTATATATATACTTGTTTGATCAAATCAAAATTGCTTAATTTGTATTTTTCTATCTAATTAATCTTGGATGGGATAGTTAAAATTAAACACTCTTGTTTATAGAGAGAAAACGACATTATTATGTTAAGAATCTTTTGTTTGGTTCAAATTTCATTATCTGACATCTCTCTTCATGGTGCATGTTGATTATGGATTTTCAAAGATCTTCTTTGGATTGGTTGCAGAGATGATGATGATGATATTATATTTATATATATATATATATATAAATTTCAAAAGGTGGTAGCTATTTTGTGATTATAAAGTTCAACTTCCACACCACAACCACACACCATTGCCATATTAAGAGGCAGTCCATGTGAAGTGATTGTTTTCTTTGGCATTTTAAATTAACCGTTCATATTAAGTATATACTTTTCAAACATGTAATTATTAGGACTTTGATCTCGCAAACACTTTGGAAAATGATAATGAAGTAGTGATTAAGGATATTAATAATAGAAATTACAAGTTTATTGCTTCTTGATTCATGATCTCTTTTACAAGTAACTTATTCTTTTCTAATTAAATTTGAAATATTTCAAAAAGGTTTTCGACAAACTACAATAGACTTTAATGACAAAAAATTATATATAAATAAAAATAAGGGAATGTCACAGAAATTATTGGCATAATATTTCAGAAAAAAAAAAAAAAAAAAAAAATCTAGCTCGAGATAATATATACAAATAATTAGCAGTTGAAGAGTCAAAACTTTATTGCTAATTTAATTTTTAACAAGCTTATAATATGTTACATATATTACGTAGCATGTCAATCGTTTTCAATCATTTGATTTGATTAAAAAAAAAATATAGGGGTGTTAGGGAATGATTAGCAATAAGTTTTAATTTGACCCAAATATCCTACCCACCAAAGAGAAATTGATGGTCAATATAAACACAACCAATTAATTTTACGAATAAAAATAAAAGGTCGTTTCCACAATGATTGTGTTTTTTCCATAAAATGAGTTATTAAATTAGTTAAATTCCAACCGATCATCATTTCAAAGGAGTGCGAGATGAAGAAAAAATATATATATATATATGAACTTAGCTAGACAGCTAGCAATCTAGGTTTTTATATAATTAATTAATATATATATATAATTTTCTTCCATTTCTTCAAACTCAATGAAGTATTTAACGTCTTTCGATGTATATAAATAAATAAATATTATTATCTTCATTTTTCGATAGAATTAAAAATATATTTTTGTATGAGACAATTTTACCATGTCGCATTGTCGCATATACATTCAAGTACCAAAGGTGAAGCCACCTTAATTATGGAGTGAGGAGCAATATATTCCCATTCCCACATGATTTTTTTTTTAGAGTTTATTTAAATTTTATTTTAATATTTTTGTTACTTACTTTTTTTTTTAATTAAATTTAACAAATTTTTAAATTGATTCCTTCGTATTGATGGATTGAGTTGACTTCATCTCTAGATATTTGAATGGATGAAAATAAAAAAAAAAATAAAAACTTGAAAATTTGTTATATGATATGATTATGAAATCTTTTCGTATAAGTTTTTTCTCACAACAAATAAAAATTAAGAAAAACTTCGATCATACCATTTGTATGATACATTATACCCTAATTATAAAATCAATTCATGTGATATGAACAATCAAGGCATGATCCCACCGGTAAAATGAGCCTACATTCAAGATTTTCTGAAACGAGGAGCTTTGATTAAATGAAAATTGGAGGCATGTCATTGGGTGTTTTGTGCTCAAATTGCCCACAGTTTCGCGGGAATGAACATCGGAGATGATGATAATAATAATAATAATAACAAATAATTAAAAACAATTGAGAAATAATTGGAGTTTTGTCAGAAAAGATAGGTTTTATTATATGGGATGGCTATCTAGCTATCTAGCTGTTTGGATTCAACTAGTGTTAGAATCTGTGGGCTTTTTTACATTCCATGAATCCATGCCTATAAATATTAAAAATTTATATAGTTTAACAAGTTTTAGATTCTCGTAAGTCGTAATTCACCTTCCAAAAATTTCTGTCTCAAAAGCAGGAAGCTAAAAAAGATGTTTTTAATTTATTATTTTTATTTATTTTTTATGATCACTTTAGAGCGTGCGTTGACAAAGAAAGCAAAAGTTGATGATACATAATTATTAAATTTTTGAAGGATTAAAATTTAAAAAACAATTAAAAAAAATGTAAATAGTATACGTAAGAAAGAGAGGTGGCAGTCAGGCGGTGGCCCTGGTGGGGTTTCTTTTGATAAATATTATTTTGATTCTCTGTTGATCATCATCAAAAAACTGTTAACGATTTTGCATGATGTACGAGATAGTGCAACTCTATCTGTACTGTCGTGTTCTTTTTTTTTTTTCCTTCTTTTTTTCTTTTTGGGTTTGCTCTCTGAGTCACGTAATAAGTGCTTTTTTGTGGTGGATTACAAGTTTGCTAATCATGATCATTAGAGATGATCTCTCTAATGCAACAGCAATGTACGGCACCTCCTCCCATCATCATCAGCTTTAACATTTTTTTTCTATTCATTATCACTCTCTGCTTGTGCGTCATGACCACAAGGAAATTGTATGAAGGGGATGGGTTTAAATTTTACGATAAGGGTTTTTTTTTTTTTTTTTTTGACATATTTAGGGTTGCTTTAGAGACTTTTGCTTTAACATAAAATAGGGTACGTGTATGCATGTGTACGACCGGAAACCGGACCATTAACTTCGTATTATGTGACGAGGAGCATACAACAAAACTCGCTCTACTTAAGGATTAATAATACTCGGTGTTTTATTTTTATTGTTTAATCTCGAAAGGCTGATGGCAGAATTTTTACAACACGTAGGAGGAAAAAAAAAAAAAAAAAAAAAAAAAACAGTGAAATTCAATGGAAAAAGTTGCTGTAAACTTAATTATATCATGTTCTAAATCCGAAAAGAGCGCAATATTAAATACAATTTGTTCAAACTTCATTTTTTTTTTTTTTTTTACTTTTTCATTGTATTTAAATATAAATGGATTCCCCTCAACCCGTAATGTGAACTCAATACTTCTTAAATATAGTAGCATTAAAATAATCACAACTAACAAAATTAATCAATATTGCTTGGTGTTTAGAGATATATAATTAAACATGCTTGAATTTAATTCCTCTGACAAAGGCAAGTCAAGGAGCTAGTTTCTTTATAAACAAAAGAATATTGTATATAATAATTGTATTTTATAAATATCAAATTGTACGACCAATATTAATTATGATCAATATTTGAGCTGGATATCATTGACTATGTAATAACTAGCTAGCTTGAGTACCAATTAATCAAACTGCTTGAAATTAAATGTATCGAGCACGTTTACAAATTTTGGGACATAAATATCGGGACATTTTTAAATAGGTTTTACTTTGAATTTATAAGACCGTGAACATCTGTTTTGTGGAAATATATTATATATAAAATGAGAGTGTGAATTCATTCGAATATGGAGTGCGAGACTTGTTTATTTTTTAATATAAATTCGAATGAGTTCATACCCTCATTAATCATATATGTATATATGTGTGAAAGAACTTCAAAATCAGGAAAGGCTGAAAATTATATATTATTTGGAGAGGTGTGGTTGGAACTCGGAGTAGTCATATTATTTTCAAAACTTAATTGCGTCATTTAAATTCTAGGATTAATCAATTAGTTTTTACGTAAATTCGATAAATCGGATTACTAACTAGCTAAACTAGTAATATCAATACGGGTTGTTAAGAGATATTAAACTTAATTCAAATAAGGAAAATGAAGTAGTGTATTAGGAAGGAGTTCAAGTTTCACCATACGCATTTTACAAACATATATGGGGAGTTTTTTACCAGTTTGTAAAAATAGTTATCCGAACCGTATATCTATTGTTTGATCTTGACAGGTAGTCTCATCAGTTAATAGTTATAACTTGTAATACTTTAAAAAAAAAAAAAAAAAATCAAGTTTGAAATTAGTGATTGCCTCTATTTAATTAAAAATAAAATAAATTTGGCTCTAGGAGCAACTGATGGGCAAATTTTCTGAGCACATAATTAAAATTAAGTTGAGATTTTATTTAATTTATGTTAATTATATCATATAAACACTACCAAACAAAGCAACTAATTGGACTCTTAGGCTATGTTGCTTATAGACTAAGGGGTCGTTTGTTTTTTCCATTTAAACTTAATGGGTCTGAATCATAATTATTAAGTTGTTTTGTTTGTTTTTATAAGTGGTTAAACAACTTAAAAATACAAAAAAACAACTTAAAATAAAAAGTAAAAAATCCTGACTTTTTACGTAATTGTAAACCACTGAATTGCATTAAATGCAATCCAAAATCTTTTCTTCCAATACTATCCTCCATATATAACATATATCTAATTTCATCATAATTATATATTGTATAGAAATCTTTATTTTAATATATCACTTATTTTAAATAGCTTTAAAAATAAAATAAAAAGAACCATAATCACTTCTCATATTGGTGTTTAATATCAATACTTTATTATGGTATTTATCTATATATATATATATATATATTTGAGTGTTTTGTATGAGTTTTCCTATTACCCCTTTTATTATTTGAAAAAAAAAAAAATCTTTTCTTTTCTTAGTAAAAATAAAGTTTGTTTGCAATCAAAGAAGAAGATCATGATCATATATGTTCATATATAATTATTATTTTTGGATTGTTTTTATTATAAATTATATATATAATTGTTTAACATGGGTATAGATGTAAAATTACTTCTTTTCGGACAATGTTATTTGTAAAAAAAACAAATATGTTGACAGTACATTCAGATGTGAAAAAAAAAAAAAAAAAACATGTCATTTAGATTCAGGTTCCAGTCGCTAATCAGTTTTCAGTAAAATTCAGAACTATTCAGTCTTCAGATAAAAAAACAAACGACCCCTAACTTTAAAAATAATCAACTTACAAGATAAGTTGATAGGTGTTTGGTAAATTGATTTTATAAATAATTAACTTAGGAAAAAAAGTAAAGAAAAAATGTTTGATAAACTTAAATTGATTATGGAAAATGACTAAAAGGACATCTATTGTTAATGTATAATATATATTATTAAAGTATAGCTAATAAAAGAGAATTTTCTTTTCTTTTTTACAGTTTTTTCTAATATATATATATTTTTTTCCATTTTTCATTGTTATTGAATAAAAGATTTAAAAATAAAAGACAGAGTAAACTAAAAAAAAACCTGACTCAACTTAAGCCTAGTCTCCATCACCACAACTAAGTCAACTTAGTCCTCTTCTCCATCAAGCATCAACAACTCTAGCATCAACTTTTGCATCAATAACTCCAGCGTCAAATTCGTGAGATTTTGTCATCGATTCGTTGCATCATGGAGGAACAAAACCTCCATTGCCACAGGAACACGATTGGATTCACGATTTCAATTGCGAAACGGAATCCTCCACTGCCAGAGGAACATCGATGACTTCGACGTCATCAAAGGTATCCAATCGTCCTCCAGCCTCCACCATGGAGCAGTGGTGGCCACTGTACAATCTTCAAAAAAAATTATTTATTAATTTTTTAGTTTTTTAGTTAATTAAAATATTATTAATTCAAAAAATTATCACTATTAAATAAGGGGTATTACTGTCTTTATATTAAAATAGTAGGGGTACTATAGACATTCCAATTATAAGAAGCCAGCTTCTCACGTAATCAACTTTCAAATGCTATCCTTAACCAACTTCTCAACAGTTGATTATTGAAGGAGCAAAATATAAAATAAGTTGATTATGGAGTGTTTACCAAACACCTTATGGGTCCTAAATTATGAAATAAGTGATTAATTTTTAAGTTTAAGCAACATCAAACATAGCCTTATTAGGTGTGTTTTCAAATATAGTGCTTGAACCCTCTATATATATATATATATTCTTACAATCGAAGTAGATAATACAATTAGAGAGTCAATGACCTACATATATTTGCTCCAACTGGCTACAGCTATATATGTTCTAAGCACTTTTATTTTAAGTGTCTTAATTAAAGCTCCTAAATTCTTCTAATTCCTATTAAATCTCTCAATAATCCAATACCAGTATTCCTAAAAAACAAACACATGCATACTCTCTTAGGTCAGGTGTGTGAACCTCTCCTTTAACACGAGTGGTGAACGATTCGAGTTACATCATACGTATTTTACAAATATGTTTAAGAAGTTTCTTCCATTTTGTGAAAATAATGTAGATATCTGAACCGTGTATGTAGTGTTTAATATAAACAAGTCTCAACACTGAAAAACTAAACGAAACTATACCCACTTAAAATTTGCTAATTAATCAACTCTAACTTTTGGCCAACTCCCTCCAAGTGTTCTTATAAATATTTATGGTTCAATTTTTATTTTATTTTTTCAAGTAAAACAGGCAAGTTGTTTTATCATATTCATCACCAACCATAAATTAAAAGTAATTTTGTCTGCAACCTCTTCAACCGATCCAAAAACAAACAAGTACGTACGAGGCAGCACCCAGCAGACCGGGTCAATTAGTTCCCTGTTAGGCAGATTTGAAACCAACCCAGTTTATTAATTTCCCATTTATTGGTTTTATTCACATACAAGTCCTGCTTTAAAGCTACAAAAATCGTTGCTATTGTTACATATAATCTACATGTTTAATTGATAATTAAGACCCAAATTACATGTTATGTGTACTAATACAATGTTCTGACACAAAATATTCCTGAAACTAAATATCCTGAAGGTGTCATTACGTGAACCATGTTTAGCTATCGATCAAGGTAAGCTGTCAAACGATCTCATGTTCCCGCAACAAAATCCTGAAAACATTTTTACACTTGAAGACACGCTCACGTTTGCATATCCGAAGAGAAGAGATCGAGTTTTGATACCTTGACCAAAGACAAAGATCGAAGAAGACAAAACTAACATGAACAGTTCAATCAGCCACGTGCCAACCTTTGAAGGGCTTACTTCGAATACGCCGAAAGTTGGTTAAGTAAAATCCAAAGCATAAACTTTGTTGATGAGAAAATTAATTAATTAATTACTCTTTTTTTTTTTTTTTTTTTTTTTGTGCGTCTCTCTCTAATTAAACGAGCTGTGTCATGTGCCAGCTAAGTGATTTTTAATACATAAATACTTTTTAATTAATTAGCAATATATATATATATATTTTTTTGAATATACAACAACGGCTAGGATCTGACGAGATTGGATTCTACTAGCGCAGTCCGGCGAGATTGGACTTTACTAGCGCAGTCCGGACTATAACTCCCCACAAGCGGGGAGAGAGCACCCACAATTTATGGAACAACAACCACACTTGAGATTAATAGCTAAGGGGGACAAATAATATATGTACATGTACACATTGGGCATTAAACCGTGGTTGTGGAGGCTCCCAAATGAGGGTCCAACCACATTGGCAAGAGGCTCAAGTGTAATTAATTAGCAATATTGTCGGCCTTAATCCAAAGTATAATTGATTAATTAAAAGAAATTAAAGGGTCCTTTTGTGTGAGTGGATAAAAGGGGGATAAAAAGAGATTCCCAATACAAACATTACTACAAACAACCTACCAACAAAAGGTAACAACCTACCAACAAAAGGTTTTCTGTTGTTACTAAATTACAAACAGCACACGTCTTATCTCCATCAACCTTACAAAAAAGTAATTAATTAACAAGTATTATGATCATCAATCCTTTTAATTGTCTTTCAAAAAGAAATTTTATCAAATCGGACAAGAAATTGGAGAAAAAAATATGTACTACATTGAGTGCATTGCTGAGCAACACATCGATCACTAACACATTTCATATCTTTAATGATTTGATATATTATTCGAATATAAGTGCATTGCCAAGTAACATTGCTGAGTAACACATCAAATCACAGACACATTTTACATCTTGAGTGATCTGAAGGAGCAGTCGATAGATTTTTCCTAAGAGATTGATATTTCTCTTAAACCGTCAATTTCTTCTTCTTCATTTTTATTTTTTAAGTTCCAATATTGATAGATTGAGAAGAGGTGTATAACAGATTCACAGCAACTTGAATGAAGACACCAAAACATCAAATTGGTGTAAAAACCAACTCCAAAGAATACACTAATTCACAACTTCAAAAAAATAAATTTTTGGTGTAGCTATGGTAACACATCAAATTTTGTGTGTTAATGTAATTTACTGTGTTACCGTAGGTATACCAAAACATTTTTTTTTTTAAACGTCACATCATACCATTAAAACATTTTAAAATTGTTAATTTAACCTTCTCATAATTAATTATGAAAACCTGAAATATACACGGTTAGAAAGATTTAAAATAAAGTCAATATTGATATACAAATTTAATTTAATTAATTATATATTTATTTATGTTAAACTTTTATAATAATTTTAAATAATTATTGAGAAAATATTCTTTAAAAATGCTCATTTAATCTTGAATAAGACGATTGTTTTTTTTTTTTTTTTTTAAGTGAGATTATTTTAATAAAATGTAGCATTATGAGGCACATGATAACAACTACTTCATTTCTATAGAAATAAATAAATAAACAGTATTGATCGTAACAAGACAATAGATGCAATGATAAATGTTGTCTTGTATTTCCATTTATAGAAATAAATAAATAAATTAGTTGTTATCGTGTGCTTTAAAAGCACAGATTAACATTACCCTTTAATAAAAGGTGGATGTGAAGAATCAAGTTCGCTTTACTTTTGATTTATGTGTGGGGTCTACAGAATTTAATTCTCTAAAAATTTAATAAGCAGTGGAATTCCTAAATCAAAAACTTAATTTCCTTTCTTAAAAATTTAATGTAAAACATTAAAGTGATTTTTATTTTTATTTTTTTTATGATTTAAATATGTTCTTTAAAGATACTTTTGTCTCTTTTACACAGAATTTATGTAAAATTTGGAGTCCAATGTTGAAGCCGCTCTCGAATCTAACAGAATCTCAATCTCGAGATGGGCAATGTGATGTACGGTCATGATAGAGTGGAGTATACAATTTGATTTTGATGTGAGAGAAATACACAGGAATGTTTACAATTTAACATTTTATAATAAATAAATAAATGTAAAACTACGCCGTACTAGAAGGAGACGAGAGGGATTGAGGGAGTAGGTCCGTGAAGGCCCGTGACACAGTTCAGTACAACTAAGCGGCTACGAACCTAGACACTGCTTTTGTCAAAAGTACTTTCAAGTCCTCCCCCTCTGTCACTTGTCACTTGTCACTTCTAGAGTTCTAGGTTCGTGAAAAATTAAATACAATATTAGAAAAATTCCTAATTGGCCAATTCGAAGGCTCCTTTATAACTGGGACCCCTTTTTCATGCCTCCCCAGACAGACGGGAGGTCCCACGTCAGCAACTAACGGTATTCCTTCAACGTTGTGTTCTGTGTTAACGATTGGTGCCTCGTTATCACTCCAAGTCCCTTCGATTATGGATTTTTTTTTTTTCTTTTTGTTAAAAAAAAATTGAAATCAAATGGTTAATGAATTTATCGGATTTAGTGACGAAATTAAGTATTATGGTATTACCACGATCATAATCTATATATATTTTTACGAGTCATAAGGGGAAAATCTTCATCTACGTATACATAAATATAAAATAGTTGAGTGTAAAAAGGAACATATTAGTACATAATCAGTGGTATAATCAAAAATTCGGTTAATTTAATTTTTACCTTAAATATTTTTATATTTATGTTTTTCTTTTAATTTTTTATAATGTACTAAACTAATCAAATTTGACGAAGTTAGCTTTGTATTTGCTCATCACCTGAGCTCGGAAGGGATTTGCAATTATCACTTATTATTTATTTACATGTCACAACTCACGAGTGAGATAAAAACAACTTAATCAAAAATTAAATTATATTAATTATGTTGTTATCATTCTGAAAATGCCCTTCTCTAAATACAGCAAATATACTCCAAATCTTCCTACATTTATTTAAATTATTATTTTTTTCCTGAGAAGAAAACAAAACAATGGAAATATATTGTTAATGCATCATACAATCTAATTGTATAATGGAAGGATATATTTCATAATTATAGATTCTTTTATGTACCGAATAAAACATAATTTGGTGATTAAAAACATTGAACAATGAAAATTACGTTAAATGATATGATCCTTAAATCTTAACAAGTGGGGTACCAAATTATATTGCTAGTGTGACGTTTGGTAGGGATGCACATAACATGCACGTAGACCCTTGAATCCCCGGGCCATTTGGCCCATCTTGACCATTCAAGGGTTCCTTTTCCATTTTTCACAATTTTGATGATTATACAAATCTTTTAAGCAAAGTTCGAGCTTGTTTGGTTGAACTTTTAAAAAAACCACTATTGGTTACAAGTAGATCTATTAGAAATAGAGTTTTTGAAAAAAAAAATTATAATTGTTTGGTTGGTAGATTTTTTTTTTAAAAAATGTCTATTTGAAGAAGCACTTCACCATGAGCTTTTGCCTAGTAACGGTTTAAACACTAATAGTATCTACTTAATTTAAAATACACAATCTCAAAAGTCCAACTAGACAACTCTAAAAAACTCAAATAAACGTTGGTAGACCTTTTGAGGCAGTAAAAAGCTCAACCAAACAAGCACGAAGATTGATTTGATCAAGAAGTTTAGATTACATCTCATACTTTACGAACTTTTATTTATTTAAATAATTAGTTTTAGGTTATATTGAGATACACGCTTTTTTTTTTTATCGTGTAGTACGAATTGAATGAAAGATTTATGGTGTATCATTAGATGTTCATATATATATATATATATATAATGATCAAATAGGAAGACTATAGTGATTAGGAGGGGAACATTTTTGGCAGTTTGTTTTGGCATTTTAAAGAAAGTGAAAGATGGGGTATCCTTGCACATGGGGAAGGTCAGGTATGAAGAATTAAAAAATGGTTATTCTCTTTGGGAGAGTTTTGGTTGTTTTTATTGTTTTTAAAAAACAATTTCAATTTTTAGAAAACAAAAGCATATTGAATAGGAGACTCTCAAGTCTCATGTCTCATGTCTCAATACTCTCAACCACTTCCTAGAGAAAAAAAGAACCCAAACTTTTTTCTTTCTTTTTTTTCCCTTATTCAAACTATATATGCATGTGATGGGTTTGTGAGTGAGTTTTGATTTTCTGACTTCATTAGTGCTAAAAATTAAAAATAAAATAAAATAAAATAAATAATAGCATATGCTTTGGATAACGAAGACACTAGATGGATGACTTCTTGTAAGTTTAGAATAAATTACGCCGACAAAATGCAATTAGCCGATTAGGTTTCATGTTTATTAACTGTTTATAACTGGTTCATGCATGTGTAGGCTGTTACTAGATAAAGGTTTTATTGTTTGATGGTTTATAGCACAAGATTCAAAGATACAACTTGGTTTTGACTTTGATAGTTTGATTATATATAAAGCTTTAATTATTCTTACATTAATCCGCTAAAAACAAGGTACAGAAAAGTAATCCCGTATCACGGAGGAGTCTAATGTGTAAAATTCTATGACATTTTCTGATTTTATAGAATAATGTGAGATTTGAAACTTTATCACAAATATAAATTAATATTATATTGATTAAATACAATTAGGTATAAGTGTATA
Organism: Acer campestre; assembly: GCA_954870605.1. Taxonomy (NCBI): domain Eukaryota; kingdom Viridiplantae; phylum Streptophyta; class Magnoliopsida; order Sapindales; family Sapindaceae; genus Acer; species Acer campestre. The sequence goes on from OX940810.1 coordinate 31,241,645, forward strand.
CCAAGCGATCGAAAGATGAACTTCTATGTATAATTTTAAGTTTTTTTTTTTTTTTTTTTTAATCAATTTTAAATATACCTTTAACAAATTTTATAAAACATTCGTAAAAGTATCTCCATCAGCTTTCCTTAAAAACATTCCTTAGTTTAATTAAGAGAGTATGTGTATTTTTACGGTTTCAATATGTCCTTAAATGACTCATTTAATTGTGTTTTGGTGGAATTTACTCTTTTAATTAAGAAGTGTCTTCAGACTATTTAAGATTATTTTATTTTCTTGAAAAACTATATATATTTAAAACTCATAATTCACAAATAATATCTAACATTCAAATAATAATAAAAAATCATTATAGGGGTCATTTAAGGAAGTATTGTTAAAGCACACTGCACATATTCCCCTTAATGGTCCCTTACAATAACATACACCTTTAAATAAAAGAGTCTTAAAGAGAGACTGTTAGAGATGTTCTAACAATTGGTTGTAAATCTGTTAGAATTGAAATTCATCTTTATTTTTAGTGATGTAATTAACTTTCTTCCGGCTATTTTAGCTAATTTATCAATCGAACTCGATGAACTAACCGGTTAGCTTTTAAGGATTAAGTTACAGTCAAAGAAGAAAAAAAAAAAAAAAGGAAGACAAATATTTAAAAACAACAAACCAAAATTCGTATAAGAAATTTGTGATACGTATTTAAGTATCACATTTATCTATAAAATCACAAAACGTACATGATTAGACCCTTTTATTATAGTGAAAATTTATAATGGGAGTTGCTTTCTGAATCTTGTTTGTAACGATAGATACAATCAAATTGTTTCTCTAATGTGCAACAATAATGCAAAAATCTCTGTAGTACACTCACGCTGTAGCCGCAGCGACAACTACTACAAAGCAGACAATTTTGTAATTATCTCCAACATCAGGGGCAATTCCATAACCCGTGATCTTTATAAACCAATTCCTTCTCTTGAATCCAATCCCCCAAATTCTCTGAGTCTCTCTATCTCTAATAATCGTCAATACCAAATTACCAAGAAAACCAAACTTGTTTGGTTTTTTTTTTTTGTTTTTTTTTTTTTGTTTAGTTACTTGTCTCTCAATCTCGCTCGTTAATTTTCGACAAAATGTCTGCCGGATTTGGAAAATGCAGCAAGATCCGCCACATTGTGAGGCTGAGGCAGTTGCTACGGCGGTGGCGCAACAAGGCACGGATGTCAGCCAGCGGCCGAAGCATCCCCTCCGACGTACCCGCCGGACACGTGGCGGTGTGCGTTGGCAGCAGCTGCCGGCGGTTCGTAGTGCGAGCGACGTACCTGAACCACCCTGTCTTCAAGAAGCTGCTGGTACAAGCAGAGGAAGAGTACGGCTTCTCCAACCAGGGTCCACTAGCTATCCCCTGTGACGAGTCCGTCTTCGAAGAAGCTCTCCGGTACATTTCCCGGTCCGATTCCGGCCGGTTCGTCAACCTCGACGATTTCCAGAGGTACTGCCACGTGGGTGTCAAGAAGAATCTCGATTTCTGGACTGAATCTCGACCGTTGCTTCATGGGGTCGCCGGAAATACTATCTGGTCATGAAAAAATTTACCGGATTTGGTATGTTTTTAGAGAAAAATAAAAAAGAAGTCAAAAAAAAAAAATTATACTTTGATTCTGACCCGGGGTTTGACTCAGTTCGAGTTAACTCGCTGTTGAAGAGAAACAGGGTGGTGAATTGATGAACAGCTCCGAGTTCATTTACGTGATTGACTCTGTTGAGTTATGCTGCCCAGTGTTGGGTTTCACTAATTATTGGGGTTTTTCTTACTTACAAACCACAAAAATCAAAGTTGGTGGATTTTTATTATTATTATTTAGTTTTGATCTGGGTTAATTGGGTTGTGAGTCACGAGTTGAGAGCTGAGTCACGATGGGAAATAAATCGCTCCGGATCAGAATGCATGGAGATGGCACAATTGGGTTGGGTGAGTTATCCGCCGAGTCATCCTAGTTCGAATCGGAGTTGAGTCAATACAATTTGAAGAAGACTTTGAAGAAAAAAGTGATTCTTAATTATTCACTTTTTGTAAATTCTGTGATTTATTTATTGATTTTAATGAAATATTATAGAGAAAATTCTCCATTATCTCCGTAATAGTGACAGTACTATCTTATTAAACAATTATTAATCGATAATAATTAATTAAGAAAAATTAATTCTTCTTATCATTAAATATGACTTTACAAAAAAAAAAAAAAAAAAAAAGTTATTTTAATATAAGGTTTTTTCCAATCATGGTAACCGTTGTGGGAGTTATAATGGCACCAACCCACGTGAAAGCAGAGTTTCCCATTTGCACTGTTTCATCTGATTCAATTTTGTCTTTTAATCTTACAAATATATATATTTTTATTTTATTTTTTTACATTTTTTTTTTCTTTTGACTCTGTAAATTTTGGTGTGAATTGTATCAACTATTAATGTTGAATATTTTCAATTTTTCTCTTCCAATAATTTGAATTTGATGGACTCGATCCCACTCCAAGAACATTACAATTGCTAGATGATTTGAGGAGTAAAACTAGGGTTATTTAGTGCACGGACTCGAAACGAATTTAACTAGTTATATTCGTGTTTTATTATGTTTGGGTCGATAGTAATACGATAACAACAAAATTACACGATTTGTCATGTCACAAGGTTTTATATATGTAAATATACATTAATTGACGGAGGTTTTGATAATAATTCAGTTGGTAAGCAACAACAACTTGAAGGCACGCGAATGGAAGTCGTGCTGGTTTACCAATCATGGCTAGGCAGACTAAAAATGGTGGATCTAATTTGACTTGATTAGCATCATTAAACTTCTTTTAATTAATGGTTTAGTTAATTTACAAGTTTTTATAGATCTATAATTGTTGACTCTCTATCTTTTTAATAACTGGATTAGACTTTGATAATTACAAGATAAAAACCATTTAATTAACTTCCAAGACACTGAAACTCTTTGACATTTTGTCTCTTCAAGTCTTTTATCAGCACCGAGTCAAAAGACTCAAAACCAAAAAAAATAATAATAATAAAAATAATAAAAAAATAAAAATAAAAATCGCAGAACCAATAGAGTTTTGGCTCCTCTTCCAAGTAAAGAATTAAAAATGTTTTTTAATTTTTTTTTTTTTATGTAAAATATATATATAAATAAAAAATACAAGGTGTGTCAGTTTCCGATCTTTGAAACGAACCCACATCTCAAAGTGGATTCATTGAGAGACTCGAGGTTTGCATGTGGAGTTATTGTAGATGATATTTATATTTATATGTTCCGTCCCGATAAAAATACTTTGACTCAAGTGTATATATCCCAGTAAAATTAATGATTCGTATCTAATATTTTTATGAAATTATATTAGAACGTCTTTATTTAAAATTTTCTATTATCTTTATATAATATTATATATATATATAAAAATATATATAGCTTCAAAAAATATTCTCATTTTAATTTAAATACACTATAATAATAAGGTATCGACCCACCACATATACAAGGGACAATCTTGGTTGAAAACGACAGGCAAAATTCTCCACAATAAAAATGAAGGAATTTTTTTTATAAAGAAAAAAAAAAAAAAGCGTAAAATTTTGACTTCAAATGTCCATGCATCCACACTACGAAACTATATAGGAAATGAATGGGTGTCTCTATCAAATAATCTAACACCATGGAAGGGAGACTGAGAAAGTGACAGTTGACAAATGTAACTGGAACTAGTAGAACTAGTAGAAGTGGAGAGTGGTCGCTTTAGTTCTGTGAAGAATAATTGTACATCACAAAGTAAAGAATGCAGAGATGCAGTTCTTACCACTGATGTATCAGATACAGGTCAAGCTTCCTCTAAGTCAGTGGCTGCACCTACTAATACTAGAATATCAAATGATGATCTGGTCAGAAGATCATTACCATATTTCCGCAATACTTCAAGAGTAAAGGATCGTATCTCAGCCACTCATCAGACATTGAAGAGAACACAAATCAGTGGCTAGGATTCTGTTAGTGCCTAACAGAATTTGGCGCCTAAATTAGTTTTATCAGAGTCAAGTCTGATTGTCTATAATCTGACTTGACAAAATGATTGGTTCTCCTTAATTCAAGGGAAGTTGTTATTAACATACAAAAAGCGTGATCTCAAGTTGTATAAATAGATTCACTGTATTCGTTGTATATTATTGAAGATTCCAGAAAAATAGAAACAGAGTTTTTTCTCTGAAGCATTTCTTCAAACATCTCCTTCATCTTCAATACAACTTCATTACTCATTCTTTACATGGTATCAGAGCCTTTAGCTCTTGATCAGATCATCGTTAATTCAGTTGCTTCTCAGTCTCAATCATCTCCAATGTCTCAGTCAACAGATCAAACCTCAACAGATCAAACCTCAACTCCGTTACCTACAATTGAATCACCAATGATTGCAAAATCGCTCAATTACAATCTTCCGGTGAAGCTCAATCATGATAACTATATCTACTGGAAGGCTCTTGTTCTTCCTGCAATAAGAGCTCTGGAACTTGAGGATTTCATCAATGGAGCAAGATTGTGTCCAAACAGATATGACAATGCTCTGGAGACAAATACAAGTGAGACACCTCTGGTGGTGAACAAGAATTTTCTTGCCTGGAGAAGACTAGACCAGTTCTTGCTGAGTTGGCTCTTATCAACAGTCAGTGAAACCTTAATTGGACAAGTGACTGAGTGCACCTCCTCTCTTGAGGTATGGAGAATTCTTGAAAAAATGTTCTCTCATCAATCAATGGCCAAAGCCATGCAATTGAAGCAACAACTTGGTAGCTTGAAGAAAGGCTCAAGTTCAATTGCTGAGTTTGTGCTTAAAGCCAAGAATATTGGTGACAGTTTAAGAGCAGCCGGAGATCAGGTCTCAGATCGAGATCTGCTACAGAGTGTTCTCAACGGCGTTGGTCATGAATTTGATGCTGTTGTTGTGGTGCTAACAGCGCAACAGAATACGATTTCTCTTCATGATGCACAATATATGCTCATGGTTCACGAACAACGAATTGCACACTTGAACTCTCCTGCTCTGGTTGAAGAAAATCCCTCGGCAAATTTTGTTACAAATAACAACAATGGTGGAGGTGATAAACGTTACAACAATAGAGGTAACTCTAACTCTGGTGGTCGAGAGAACAATAATAGAGGTCGACGAGGAAGAGGCAACTGGAATAACAGCAATAACAGGCCAACATGTCAAATTTGTGGACGTATTGGCCACTCTGCTCAGAGGTGCTATAACAGGTTTGATAGAACTTATCAAAATCCTTCATCTGGTAACTTCACCAACAATTCAAACCAATCAGGTTTTCAAGGACAGACTCAGAACATCAATCAGGGATCAGTCTCACGAGGCACTTATGGACATTTCAACAACAACAACAATCAGCATTTTAACAGCAACAATCCGCAAGCCAATTATCACCAAACCTCAGCCTATATTGCAGCTCCAGAGTCTGTTATTGATCCTGCCTGGTATGCCGATAGTGGAGCCTCGAGCCATGTCACAGCGGATATAGGTACACTCTCAACTTTTTCTCCTTACACTGGTCATGAAAAGCTTGCAGTTGGTAGTGGTGAGCAATTACTAATAGCTAATGTTGGTACTGCATCTGTTGTTTCTCACACACAGCCTGCTAGAACATTGTTTTTGAACAATATCTTGCATGTTCCTAACATAGCTAAAAATCTACTAAGTATCTCAAAGTTCACTCATGATAATAATGCCACTGCTGAGTTTTCTGGTGATTGTTGCCTTATCAAGGACAAGGATTCCAAGAGAGTGTTGCTCAAAGGTTTGCTTAAGGATGGCTTGTACCAACTTCAGCTGACAGCTGATATCAAGCATATAGGTGCTCAGTCCAGAGATAACATGAGTTTCTTTTCCAAGTTTCCTGTTTCTACTTACAATAAAAAGCATGTAGTAGATGAGAAATTGAACTGTGTGCTGTCTCATTCTACTTGTACTCAGTTGAACCCTTGTGTAAATATTGTTGCTGATAACTGTGTACCAAATGATTTCATGAATGCTAAGAGTAGTGCAACTTTGTGGCACAATAAACTTGGTCATCCTAGTGGTAAAATTCTGAAACAAATATTGAGACAGATGAATGTGTCTTATGATGTGTCCAGTTTTGAGTGGTGTGATGCATGTAAATTAGGCAAGATGCATCAGTTGCCATACAATAGGTCTGAAATCAAGTCCAAGTCTCCTTTAGAAATGGTCTATACCGATATCTGGGGTCCCTCTCCCATGGTCTCCACAACTGGACATAGGTACTACATATCTTTCATTGATGATTACACCCGTTTTACCTGGCTGTTTCCAATTGCTTTGAAATCCGAAGCTCTTCCTGTTTTCTTAAGGTTCAAAAAACAGGTTGAACTTCAATTTCACACAAAAATTTGTGTTCTTCAATCTGATATGGGGATGGAATATCAGTCATTTGCCTCAAGTCTTCAACAGTTTGGTATAACTCACAGATTTTCTTGTGCATACACCCACCAACAAAATGGTGTACCTGAGAGGAAGCATAGGCATATAGTTGAGACAGGTCTCACCCTATTAGCACAAGCTAGACTTCCTCTGAAATTTTGGACAGAAGCCTTTAGTGCTGCTGTTCTTCTTGTTAATAATCTACCTACTTCTGTGTTGAGGGGAATTTCTCCTTTCCAGGCTCTTTATAACAAGAAGCCGAATTACTCATACTTCAAGACCTTTGGTTGCTCTTGTTTTCCTTACACAAGACCCTACTCTCGTGTCAAATTTGGTTTTCACTCTGTCAAATGCGTCTTCATTGGGTATAGTTCTCAGCATAAGGGTTATAAGTGTCTAAGCCCCACTGGAAAGGTGTTTATTTCCAGAGATGTGTTATTCCATGAGTTTGAATTTCCTTATTTAGAGTTATTTCCCTCTCAGTTGTCTCCTGCTGTATCTCCTACTTCTGGTCCTGTATTATCCTTGTCTTCCAACCGAAATCATACAGCTGTTGTGCCTCCTAGGATTCATGCTTCTTCTGGTTCTACTGCAGCTGTTTTGGGTAATCCAAGTTTTGCTGAGCATACTAATACTTTGCCTTCTTCTGTGCCTACTTCCATTCCTTGTCCAACATCAACTCATGGGATGGTAACAAGGTCCAAGACAGGTAATTTGCGGCCTAGAGTGTACTCTGCCCTCTGTCAATCTCCTTGTGCTTTCCTGATTTCAGAACCCACCAATGTCAAGACAGCTCTTGCAGATTCTAATTGGAAGACAGCAATGTTAGAGGAATATAATGCTTTGCTTCGTAACAACACTTGGTCTCTAGTACCACCAGCTGATGGAATCAATATTGTTGGTAACAAGTGGGTGTTTAGGGTCAAGTATAACCCTGATGGATCGGTGTTAAAGTACAAAGCGAGACTGGTTGCAAAGGGTTTTCATCAAACTCCGGGGGTTGATTTTTCGGACACCTTCAGTCCTGTTATCAAGCCTTCAACTATTCGTGTTGTTTTCACCCTTGCCGTTACATTTGGCTGGCCAATCCAACAGGTGGATGTCAACAATGCGTTTCTTAACGGTGACTTGCAAGAGGTGGTTTATATGGAACAGCCACCTGGATTCATTGCTGCTGACAGGCCATCTCATGTATGCAGACTTCACAAAGCCTTGTATGGCTTGAAGCAAGCTCCTCGGGCTTGGTTTCACAAGTTGAAAGGGGCGCTTCTTGACTGGGGTTTCTCTCCAGGTCAAGCTTCCTCTAAGTCAGTGGCTGCACCTACTAATACTAGAATATCAAATGATGATCTGGTCAGAAGATCATTACCATATTTCCGCAATACTTCAAGAGTAAAGGATCGTATCTCAGCCACTCATCAGACATTGAAGAGAACACAAATCAGTGGCTAGGATTCTGTTAGTGCCTAACAGAATTTGGCGCCTAAATTAGTTTTATCAGAGTCAAGTCTGATTGTCTATAATCTGACTTGACAAAATGATTGGTTCTCCTTAATTCAAGGGAAGTTGTTATTAACATACAAAAAGCGTGATCTCAAGTTGTATAAATAGATTCACTGTATTCGTTGTATATTATTGAAGATTCCAGAAAAATAGAAACAGAGTTTTTTCTCTGAAGCATTTCTTCAAACATCTCCTTCATCTTCAATACAACTTCATTACTCATTCTTTACAAGTTCCAAGAATAATTTACAATTTCAAATCATGAAAATGGAAGTCAATTTTTTTGCAGAAGAGATTGATTGATATTATATATTTATGGCTTCTTTTTTGTTGTCAAAATCGTGATGGGGATGAGATTAGGCTTAAGATTCGATATCATTATATCGACTTGTTTTTCATAAAAAAAAAAAGTTGGACGGTTTGATCGTATTCATTGCTTTGGTTCTGTTCTGTCACTAACAGGCTTGTAAAAGTACATGGAGCTAGCTTAGCTATATATATATATCGTGCCCGTGGTCCACTGAAATATGAAAATCAAGTACTGGTTATTTTGATTTGGTCGGTTTGATATTATCAAATTCAATGTGATGGTTCTCTGCCAAGTTTGTAATGTGGAAATCATATTGCAAAATCAAAAATTTGGATCTCAATTGTCAATCACTTAAAGTGGGTGAGATTTTAACAAAAATAAATGAACGAAGAGAAAGGGACGTATGGTTGCATTTACTAATTGGGAATTATAATTAGGAAATATGAATTTAATTATTTATTTATGTGAAAACTATCAAGAGTGGTAATTCGTAAAAAACTATATTTTACGTTGGTGTCAATCGGGATTACGCATGAAAAAAGTGCAAATCCTTGCATAAATCAGCTTTTTGATCTATATTTCCGATTCTTTTTTTTATAACTACTACTAAAAACCGTTGGGAATCAAATTTCACACTTAAATCACGAATTCTACACTCCCACATAAATCCAACCTAAGAAATTAAGTTTACTTTACTAATCCTCTTCCCAAAATCTTTTTCATTTGCAATCCCGATCAGTAAAATTACGATTTGATACGATACCATTAGAAGGAATATGGGGGGGTGGGGGTGGGGGTGGGGGTGGGCGCCTTTTGAATTATTAAGGACTCGTGACTGTGATTAAGGTCCACTTAAAATCACAAAGGGATTGTTTTATTGGTGGAACATGAAAAGATATTGTAGTGATGGTGAAGTTGATAAGAATACGTTTGGTTTTTTTTTTAAGTCATCAGTTACAGCCTTACTGGTCTGGGCCCCCTGGGTTGATTGACATCATAAGCCCAATTCACATGTCAAAATTGGTGGTGCTGCTGCTCTTGCTCTTCTTCTATCAATCATTTCGATTTTGTGGTCACGGGCACCTAGGCCCTAGCTATTATATAATATCAATATGCTACTATCTATATTGGGTTTCAATGTTGTATCATTTTCTTTTGCTTTTCAATCTTGACTTCCATTTGATCATGAAAACAGAACCAAATCTGTTGCTTTCAAGTGTTATAATATATACTAGACTATCAAATCAATTATAAACTAACAAGTGGAGATACATTTGATGGATGGAATTTATTATCATTTGTAATAAACAAAATTTGAAATTTTTTGTTCAATAATTGTTGGCTGTATTTGTATCTTCTTTTTGTTGATATTGGAGTGGTGATTCGAGACATTTTAGAATCGTCAAGTCATTGTCGTGTCTCGTGTTTTCAACATGTTCATAGACAATCAAGTCATCCATAGTTTGATTAATTTTGTTTTATCTTCCTATCAAGAATTAGTCTGGATTCAAATTTTAGGCATACTTTGAACATAATAATACACATCAAATCGCCCATGGCAAAAGTATACGTGATCATGAGAGAAAACCTAGAGAATGAATACGGAAACATTGATTGGGGGTGTCAATAACAGTGGCCCTTCACAAATAAACTGGCCTGATTATCGATCTATACAAGCCCACAATCGACCAGCAAAAGAATACAAAACAAATCTCCACTAATCAATAATTGGGCTTTAATTGGGACCTCTTGGGCCTTGGATATGCCTTGCCAAAGTTTACAAAAAAAGCAAACAATATTCCTTTCAAAAGAACTAAAAAAAGGTTTGAATTTGATAAAGCAAAAGACAAAACAACAATTCTGATATCGGATCCCCTTTTTTTACAGTCTTGCGCAATGATGCTCTCATTATTGTTAACAATTTTTTTACAACATTGAGTGAGTGAATGAGATTTGAAACAAAACCAAAACCATACGGACGACAGTATTGATCACATTGCCGGTTGTTGGAGACAACAAGTTGTCACAAAGTCTTTTAGAAAACTACTGTTTTTATGGACGTGGGGGATTCAACATCAGAACTCTTCTATGTTTCCAGCTTTGTGGTACGGAATACACCAAAATCAAAATCCAATCACACGAAAGTAACACTCGATTTTACGTCCAGCCTATATTCACGTATCGAACTATCACTCAGTAAAGTTTTGAGTTAAAATCGTGTCACGAGTCCTTATCGGAATATAATAAAATAGAAAAAGTAATGATATCAAATTTGTACCAAATGATATGGTATAACTAAAACCCAATGATTTCAATCATCCAATTATAATGTTGAGATATCAATGGTCCACATCGTTTGGGTACTAAATTTGGACAACTAAAACGGCTCGACCATTGATGTGCCAGTGTAATTAATGCTACATTACGAATTCAGACTTTACAACCCAACGTACGGTTTGATTGGTTTGGAAATCGGAAAACGATCGAGAACGAGAAACTCAAGAACCTGTGACCAAACATCCCAAATTCGCAGTTAATTGAGAGACATTTCAAGTGGGTGACATGTGAAAAGTGAAAACCCACGTACACACAACAAACGAGTTTGCGTCCAAGAATTTCAACATTTATTGCAGTTTTATTTTTGAGCAGCCTGAGTTGAGCATGCCGCATGCATGACATGATGAGAAGCCCACTAACTTATTGTAATGGCCTCCACACACACACTAAGAAACAAATCACAAGGTTTGGATTCTGCTTCTACAATGTTTTACAATTTTTTAGATTTGGACCACACTTTTTTAGCCTTCTGCAACTAATTATTCATTGCTTCCTTTTGACAGCTTTTTTTTTTTTTTCCTTCTTTTTCTTTTTGGAACTAACGGTATGTCGGTATCCAAGTCAGGGTCTATCACGATTGAGAAAAGTCTTTGATTTTTACGAATAAGTTGGGATTCAAAACACATGAAAAATACATATAAGGAGCTGTATTCTCTTTTTGTTAACTTTATTTATCAATGATCGGCTTTAGAATGTGTTATTCATAGGGATATAAACCTTACCCAATTGGGCTAGGTATCCAACTTGACCGGATCATATTTCCCGAGTGATAACGGAAATGAGTTTACCTAGTTTCCAGGTGTAGATATTAATATCCATAATGGGGTAGGATTCTGTCCGGGTATAGGTATACTATACTTAATATATATATATATATATATTTTAAGTTGAAACATGAATATCAAATGTACGTACCATTAATCAGGTATATTAACGAAAATGATAGGATTAGGGCATAAAAAAGAAGGAAGTTTTTAACTTAACTTGTATTGTATGTCCCTCGACAACCAAATCAACAACTAATTGAGTGTAGAGATAAGAAAAGAAAAAAAATGTAATCTTTTGCATTATGATATATTGATATTTGCTTTGCTTTATTTCATTTTTGGTTTCATGTGTGTGCTTTAATTTTGGTGTTTTTTTATCGGTTTCTTAAAAAGACATATTAGCTAGTTACAATGAATGTTATGAATTGGTAAAAAAAGTTAAAAGCTTATGACTAGATTATCACTTTTTCCATCATGAGTAAAATCTATTAATGACAAGAATAAAATTCACTTAAATCCCACTTTTGTATCTAAAGGAAGAATGATTATTGATGTAATTAACACTATGATCTTCCTTAATAAATAAATAAATATGTGACAATCTATCGGCATTTGTGGAGATAAAACACTATATACGTGGTTTTGATATCTATCCCACAATAAATGTGGTAAAACTCATCACGTATCCATGTATACGTGCTTTTAAATTGTGTATAATGAGATTTAAACCTCTCACTACTTACGTGGAATGAGAGTTGCACTCTATTTGCTGGATGCATTAAGAAGGAATATGTGTGATTATCTTTTGTTAATCTATGTTTATCGCAACAGCTGCTTAACAATCAAAGTGGGATTCGGTACCAGAGTGTCCAAATCAATCAAATTAAAGATTAAATCCACCGCATTAAGAATGATCAATCTTTTTTCATTTTTTATTATTCTCTCAGTAGGCCCATCCTGCCATTGTCGTTTTCCATTACATTTTCAATTAAACAATTAACATTAATTAGAAAAAATAAATCCCAATCAATTCATTTTTAGGTGCCAAATAATCCCAAATCATAAAAAAAAAAAAAAATTAAATTTCAATTAGGGAAATGAATGCGAATTGAAGCTCAACTTTCACAATTTTTTTATATTTTTTTATAAAAGTGTTAAGAATTTGTATTGATTCTTAATAATGTGAGTGAAACCCCACCGTTAATTTGCATTGATTTTCTATTGTTCTTTATAGGTTTAATGATCGGAAATGAAAATAATAGAAAATCAAGTTCTCATAATTTAATTATAAACCGTATTTAGAAAACAATATATGTAATCACAAATTCTCTTTTTAAGATTCTTGATTAGTAAACAGTTCTATAAACATAGTGATACGCGGAATAACAAATACGTACATTATCAAAAAGCATAATATCTAGTAACAACTCACAAATATTTAGCTAGTTTCTTTCACAAAGTTGACGAATCCTTTTTATGTTTATGGTATCATTTCAAGCTCTCACTCATTCAAATCAATTTATAGATTTTACTTACAAACAAACACTAATTTTCTATTGCAAGAAACAGCAAGTGATAGCAAACAAACTTGATTTGGAAAATGAATATATTCCTAACATGTAATTAAAATGGAAAATAGGTATTATTGTTTGTCCTCCTCACACCTTGATTACAAAGTTAAAAAAATGGGCCCTTTTGAGTCCCCCCAATAATCAAATCTAATTACAAGCTAGGCCCCAGCTCTAATCAAGTTCGGTTCTATGTCAAATCAAAGCCCTACATCTGTATACATGTATTATGTATATCAATCCACCTCACAAACCCTACTATACTCTTAATGTAGTATATATGGAAAAATCTGAACCATGATCCTCTCCTTATTTGAGCTTAAGAGTTTAACAAATCTTTCGATGGTCGACAGAGATACGAGATTTAACGTGGTTTGTGTAATCAATGTGATCCCTATATCCACGGAGTACATTAGTATTTAATTTACACTATCAAACTATTGTTTACGAGGGTGGTTTACACACTCTCAATTTCATCTCTTTATATGCTTAATAATAATATTATATCTACCACATAGAAAAACCCTACAAAACACAATATGTAGGTAAAATAGTGACTCCACGAATCCCTCTAGTTGCATTTATGTAGCGCAATATTATTAATTAAGAATTTACAATCTAAAAGTTTTCCATTATAAAGCACTCGAAAACAAACGGTTTGGTTTCATTGGATTCATTAATGGCTAATGGAACAAAATGCCAATTGACTATAAAACTAAGTTTTGTTTCTGCTGCCCTAACTTTTGAGATTACACGGAAATGTTTACGAGACTTATTTAATCTTTTTTCACCTTTACAATGTTGTGGAAATTTCTTTAATAATACTATTTGTTCTTGTAATTAACAACTAAACCAACCACTAATTAATTACAATTACCCAAGTTAAGCCAAAATAAAGAACAAACAAAATGATCATGAATACCATTGGAAGATGAATAAAAAAAAAGTGCTACTGACTTTGGTCACTTGAAGATGAAATCGAATCCAAAGAAAAAAAACTCTTTATTTATTTTTCACTTTGGCATTAAAAAAAAGGTGTAGAGAATAGAGAAGTGGGCATAAATAAAGCTGGCTATAGTGTAAGAGAGTGGATGTGGGGTCCCCTTAAAAAAAAAAATAGTATAATTTTTGTTGTAATTTTTTTTCCATTTCAATAAAAATTCTTTCTTACAAACAAAGCAAAGGTTGAAAATCCCCAACAAAAAAGAAAAAAAAAAAAAAAAGTATATGATTGCGAAAATGAGGTTCCATGTTAGCAATCATTTTCATATATCCACCACTACCCTTTTTGGATATGTATGATGGTCTACCCGACTACCCTAATTATCATTGACATTTTATCTCTACTTTGAAAAATTATTACACCTATAGCTTCTAGGGTTTCTTAATTGTCATTCTCATTTCACTTTCTAGATGTCAATTTGTCGACATGACTTTGTAAATCATCATGCTAAATTGAAATTACACATGCAGCTAGTATTCATACAATCATATACCTATTTTTACAATTTTTTTTTTTTTTTTATCATTAAAAACCTAAATATATTCAGTATATTATTATCATCAAAATTAAGTTAAATACCCCAATAAATGACATCAGAGTTTGATTATAAGAACCAGTATGTTGTTTTTATCAAAATCAACGTACAATATATTTAATATTCTCTCTTTGCATGTATTTACATGCATATACATGAATATACGTATAGTATATCCATCCAATATATGGTTTAAATACTTATTTTGAAAAGAATAATTCTTCAACGGCAATGGGTTATGTGATAAGATGGCAAATTTTAGACCAAAAACCTAAACAAATTGATCAAAGGGAACTTTTTCTTTTATGAATTTGGTTATATATACGATAAATTATTAATTAACGAAAAGAAAAAAAGTGAGAAAACGATCATCAACAGGAACACAAAACATGTGTTGGAATCAATGCCGACATTAACCACAAAAGAAAGTCAAAGGTTAGTCCAATAATGGACCACCTTATAAACATGAATGAAATTGTGAGTTGAGATCGTATTTTCCTTTATTTTCAAGTTTGTAATAATTTAAAATACATATACGTAGAGAATACTTCTCTGATCTGGGATTCCGTATACGATGATTTTTTTTTTTTTTTTTTTTTGATGGGATATACGATGATTTTCATACGTGTGTATATATATATATAAACACAGAAAGGCCATAACTGCAGTTGCAAACAGCTATTCAATCTAAAAAAAGACACTAAAATAATATGGAGATGCTATCGTTGTAGCTGGCAATGGAATTTTCTCTTTACACTACTTCCCACTAAAGAAGGAACCAGCCATTTTCTCTTGTTTATTCTTTTTTATCTTTATCACAGTTCGGATTTGTTACGATAAACAAATTGACACGTAAGGTTGTTTTTTCAAATGACAGCTATGACATTAATTAATCTTCTTTTTTAGATAAATAATTAAATTACAGTCAATTGAGTAAGTAAACCTTTGTTTTTGCTTGTTTTTTTTAATGGGTTTATAGTATTTATTTTTACACAAAAAATATATAATAAAAACAATAGTTCATTGAACTGTCTCAATCTTTCTTTTAACATTGGTTTTTGAATTGTCAACTTCTAATGATGTAGTTTAATGAATTTTATTTTATGATTATTGTAAACCGACAATTAAAATAAGTTAATGTTGTGACATGAAAGATGATGATAGGCATTGAAAATTCATAATTTTTTTTTTTTTTTTTTTTAAAAGTTAGATTAATCGGGTTTTATTTGTTTTTAGGGAAAATGACATGGAGCCTAATGGAGGGCAGTGGTCAAATTGGTGGCAAGTATTAGGGCATTGATAAGATTAGGCTTTTTCAAATGTTAGTCGGATAAGGATTGGTGATTGAAAGGTTTTTTTTTTTTTTTTAATTTTTTTTGTTTTTTTTTTTTTAATTTTTTATATGAAACAAAAAAGATTGTAAATACTTATCATCTAACAATGTTGATTTGTGGGTTTATAGTTATTCTATCCAAGTGGTTAGCAAGTTATTTCAATTTGAACAACTTTTGATGCTTCACAATCCAATTGTTTTTTTACTTGTGTTTTATAGTTTGTGTAAAGATTAGAATAGAAAAAGAAGTGTTTGTAATATGCTTCAATGAAGCTTTTTGCAGACTCGAATGGAGTCTTGCTCTTGTATTGTGAAAATGATATTTTTTGTTAATAATTACAATTGCCAGAGTCACATACTTATACTAATACAGATTTCTCTAGAAGCTTCATACAACTGATTCTTCCTTGAAATACGGAGATCCAACTATTTCTCCAGCTTAGCAATAGAATTTGGATGTCAAAACACGTTTATTATTTTTGGCGCCAAATTCTGTTTTGCTCAGAATTCGGTTGAGAAGTTTGTTTCTTGTTTGAGCTGGAATCAGGTGTTGGTGGAATTGTGTAGGTGTGAGCCATGCTTCTAGAAGACCAGAGGAAGTGTGGCTGTGATCTGAGAGTTGTACTCTTGTGAGCCACTTGATTTTTGTTACTTTGTTCCATAGCTGAAGCATACAGAGTAGTATGCTTCACATCCCCCTTCAAAGTGAGCGTAGGATGTATAGACAAGCTCAATTTGCCACAGAGAACTTCAAAGCGAGCAACAGGAAGTGCTTTTGTCAAAATATCAGCCTTTTGCTGATCTGTAGGAACATACTACACTGATAACTGGTTTGAAGAAATTTTTTCCCGAACAAAATGCACATCTATCTCAATGTGCTTGGTTCATGAGTGAAAAATAGGATTTTGAGCCAACAAAGCTACACTTTTGTTGTCACACCAGACGACAGGAACCCCAGCTATTGGAAAACCAAGTTCAGCAAATAAGGACCTTAACCACACAACCTCTAAAGCAGCTTGTGACAGGGCTTTGTATTCAGTTTCGGTGCTAGATTTAGCTACCACATTTTGCTTCCTTGAGTACCAGGTGACCAAGTTTGAACCAATATACACACAACACCCACTGGTAGAGCGATGATCATCAACACACGATGCCCAATCAGCATCTGTGTATGCCTCAATGTAAAGGTCCTTAACTGGTTGAAAATGTAAGCCAAGGGTGGAAGTACCTTTGAGATACCGTAACACCCTCTTGCAGGCCTGCCAATGTTGATCCGTATGAGCAACAAGAAATTGGCTCAACTTATTTACAGCGAATGCAATGTCTGGCCGTGTGTATGTAACGTATTGGAGGGCTCCAATAATGCTTATATAAAGTGTAGGATCATAATTTTTTTTACCAGAAGTAAGGGAGAGCTTCACGCTTGAACAAAGAGGTGTTGGACTTGGTTTTTGAGTTGAGCATTGAGGTCTTGGAGAGAAGATCATGAATGTACTTTGTCTGTGTTAAATACAGACCTGTTAAGTCCCTCTTATCTTCAAAACCAAGAAAGTAATTTACCTCCCCTAAGTCCTTGAGAGCAAACCGAGAGTGTAGTGAGGCAATAATGGAGTTGATCATGCTAGTATTATTTCCAGTTACTAGAATGTCATCCGCATAGATGAGAAGAAAAATTGTGTTGGATCCAGACCTCTTGATGAACAAAAATACATCAGAGGATGAAGATTTGAAACCCCATTCAGTTAGACACCCCTTTAATTTTTGAAATCAAGCACGAGGTGCTTGTTTGAGGCCATATAGGGTCTTGTGAAGGCGACAGATATGCTGAGGTTTTGAGGTGTCAATGAACCATATAGGCTGCTCCATGTAGACAACCTCTTGTAACTCCCCATTTAGAAAATCATTATTCACGTCAACATGTCGAATTGGCCAGCCAAAGTTCACTGCTAGAGTGAAAATAACATGAATTGTAGACGGTTTGATCACTGGACTAAACGTATCAGTGAAGTCAACGCCGGGTGTTTGATGAAAACCTTTCGCCACCAACCTTGCCTTATACTTGAGAACTGATCCATCTGAGTTGTATTCAACTCTAAACACCTATTTATGCCCAACAATATTAACACATGCAGTTGGAGGAACAAGAGACCATGTCTTAGTTCTCATTAGTGCCGTGTACTCATCTACCATGGCTTGTCTCCATTTAGGATCAGCAAGAGCTGCTTTCACACTTGTAGGTTCTGAAATAAGCTCTGAGGTTGGAGCTTTACATATGGCATAGTATACTTTGGGTCTGAGAAAGCCAGTTTGTGAGCGAGTTACCATTGTATGAGTGGAGGAAACTGGGGGTGGTGTAGGCTCTAGTGGCTCTGTTGCTGATGGTGCAGCCTGACGAAAAACATTTAATTCAGCCCTAACATTTGAAGATGTGGGAGAGAAATGTTGTTGAGTAGAATTTCGGTCAGCTACAGACAACCTAGATGATGACCGATGGTTTGACAAGGATTGAGATACTAAATGTTTATATGTAACTGCCATTCTAGGACCAGCAAATGTTCTTGCATCAGCATTTTCAGTTTGGAAGAGTTCCAAGTAAGGAAAGTCGAACTCATGAAATATAACATTACGAGAGATAAAAACTCTTCCTGATACACTCATGCATTTGTACCCTTTGTGTTGTGTACTATAGCCGATGAAAACACATTTTGAGGAATAAAAGTCAAATTTTTGTTTGTTGTATGGCTGCAGATAAGGGAAACATGCACAGCCAAAAACTTTGAAGAATGAGTAGTTTTGTTGTCTGTGATAGAGCAACTCAAACGGAGACTTGCCATTCAACACAGGTGTTGGGAGGTTGTTGATGAGAAGTACTGCAGAGACAAATGCATCTGACTAGAATTTCAAAGGCAGCTTGGCATGAGCTAGCAATGTGAGACTAGTCTTTGTAATATGTCTATGTTTACGCTCAGGCACGCCATTTTGCTAGTGCGTGTAAGCACAAGAGTACCCGTGTGTTATCCCAAACTTTTGAAGTATTGAAGAAAAACATTGAAACTCTTTTCCCATGTCAGTTTGTAACATTCTTATTTTGAAACCAAGTTGCAATTCTATTTGATTTTTGAACTTTAGAAACATAGATGATGCCTAAGATTTCAATACAATGGGAAACAACCATATAAATCTAGTTAAGTCATCAACAAACGATATGTAGTAACGATGACCAGTTGTGGAGATTACTGGAGAGGGACCCCATATGTTTGTGAACACCAGCTCAAGTGGAGATTTCGACCTTATCTCTGAGCGTTGAAATGGCAGATGATGCATCTTGCCAAGCATACATGAATCACACCACTCAAATGAGGAATGTCCAGCAGGAATATTCATTTTCATCATTACTGTTTTCAGCACCTTCTCAGACGGGTGACCCAGCTTCGAGTGCCATAAGGATGCACTATTCTTATTGTTCACTTGAACAGATTGTGCTACACCAGCACTAATCATATTTACACATGACTTATTTATGGACAAAGACGAATCAACTAGAGACATCTTATTACAATTTTGAAAATTAAAAGTTGACAGCAGAGCCTTATATGAACCACAAGCACTATCCATATTCGTTTTTAGATCAAGCTTGTAAAGACCTCCTTTAATTGTTCCTCTGAGCAAGACTGTCTTGGAAACCTTGTCCTTAACAAGACAATAATCACTAAAAAACTCAACTACAACATTATTTTCAAGTGTAAACTTGGAAATGCTAGAAGATTTTTGGCTATTTTGGGCACATGCAACATATTCTTAAGATGTAGAGTAGTTTTAGGACATGTATGAGAATAGACATGTATATCACCAATATTAGAAATATTAAGTTGTTCTCCACTGCCAATTGCAAGCCTTTCATTACCAGTATATGAGGAGTAAGAGATGAACTTACCAAGATCCGACGTAACATGGCTGGAGGTGCCACTATCTGTGTACCAGGCAGGGTCAATCACAGTCTCAGGAGATGCAATGTATGCCTGTGTTTGATTGTAATTGGCCTGTGGAGTGACATTATGTGGAACAAAATGATCTTGACCATCAAAATGACCTTGGTGAGTATACTGTCCTTGATTGTGAGTTTGGTTACCATAATTGGTACCTCATTGATTTATTGAATTGCTACCAATTGGTACTTGTCCTTGAAAATTTCTGTCAAACCGATTATAGCATTTAGATGCCACATGTCCAATTCGACCATAAATTTAGCACAAAGGTCTATTATTGTTGTTGTAGTTTCCTCTGTCTCTCCGTCCTCGATTTCCATTTCTTCTTCCTCCAGAGTTGTTATTGTTATTGGATCCTCCACCTCTATTATTACTATTGTTGCCTCGACCAAATCCTCCATTACTGTTGTTTGCTGCAAAGTTAGCTGAAGGACTAACATCTATTTGAACGGCTGTATTCAGGTGTTCAATTCTCTACTCATGGAGCATGAGCATATACTGTGCTTCATGCAAGGATATGAAGTTTTGTTGAGATGTGATCAACACAACTACTGCATCAAACTCATGTCCAACTCCGTTCACCACACTAAGTAGCAAATCATGGTCTGAGACAGTATCACCTGCAGCTTTGAGATTGTCTTCGATATTCTTAATTTTAAGAATAAAATCAGAGATTAAGGTTGAACCTTTCTTGATGCTTCCTAACTGTTGCCTTAATTGCATGACCTTTGCCAGAGATTGCTGTGAAAACAAACGCTGAAGTGTTCTCCAGGTTTCAAGAGATGAAGTACATTCTGTTACCTGACCTATTAGTTGCTCACTCACAATAGATAGAAGCCAGCTCAAGAGAAATTGGTTAAGCCTTCTCCAGGCAAGAAACTCCTTGTTGATCACACGCTCTTCTCCTTCTCTTCCAGCCACCCGATCTGCAGAGTATTTGTCTGGACACAAACGAACTCCATTGACAAAGTCTTCAAGCTCTAATGCACGTATAGCTGGCAGTACCAAAGCTTTCCAGTATATATAGTTGTCACGATTTAGTTTGATTGGCAAATTGTAATTCAGTGATCTTGCTATGACTGGAGATTCGATCGAAGGCAATATTTGTGATGTGTTCTGACTAGAAGGAAGGGAGTTTGTAGGAAGAGAGGTTGCAGGAGACGAAGGAATTGAAGACGAGAATTGATCCATTGAGTAATCAAGAGCTCTAAGGCTCTAATACCATGTAAAGATTAGAATAGAAAACGAAGTGTTTGTAATATGCTTCAATGAAGCTTTTGCAGACTCGAATGGAGTCTTGCTCTTGTATTGTGAAAATGATATTTTTTGTTAATAATTACAATTGCCAGAGTCACATACTTATACTAATACAGATTTCTCTAGAAGCTTCATTCAACTGATTCTTCCTTGAAATGCAGAGATCCAACTATTTCTCCAGCTCAGCAACAGAATTTGGATGTCAAAACACGTTTATTACTTTTGGCGCCAAATTTTGTTTTACTCAGAATTCGGTTGAGAAGTTTGTTTCTTGTTTGAGCTGGAATCAGGTGTTGTTGGAATTGTGTAGGTGTGACCCATGCTTCTAGAAGACCAGCGGAAGTGTGGCTGTGATCTGAGAGTTGTACTCTTGTGAGCCACTTGATTTTTGTTACTTTGTTTCGTAGTTGAAGCATACATAGTAGTATGCTTCATAGTATGAAATCACTTCAAGTGTAACAACGAGTAAGAAACCAAACAAGTTCATATAATATAATACACTTATCATTCTTGTTAATTAAGGTCCTATGTCATTGATATATATTCAAGTCAAATTTAGCTAGTTTCAATATTTTGTTAGTCACACCTTTTGGGGATATGTCATTGGTTTGTAGAAACATACTAGCTTAGATCAATCACCAAAACAGGGATATCTATTCCTACAACGTTGGACGAAAACTCTTCATATATAATTGTAAAACACGTATAATGAAACTTGAACCTGATATGGAATGAAAGTCGTAGTGTGAGGAATTAACCGAGTTACTCCGTTTTAAAACGATGAGATTTGTTAAAATTTGTATTGAGTTTTGCCAAATTTGACCGAGAATTTTGTTTGAATATTAACTATTTGATTGAGTAATCTAATTATGGGTATAATAAATAAATTAATAATATATGCAAAAAGAGAAGCGTTTATTCTTGAATCCGTAGAAACATACGAGCTGAGATCAATCACCCAAATATGGATATCTATTCCTACAATGTCAGACGAAAACTCTTTATATATTATTATAAAATGCATATAATGAAACTTGAATCTCTCACCTCTAATGTGGAATGAAAGTCATAGTGTGAGGAATTAACTAAGTTACTCCGTTTTAAAACGATGAGATTTGTTAAAATTTGTATTGAGTTTTGCCAAATTTGACCGAGAATTTTGTTTGAATATTAACTATTTGATTGAGTAATCTAATTATGGATATAATAAACAAATTAATTAATAATATATACAAAAAGAGAAGCGTTTATTCTAGAAAAACTTGTGTGCTAGATAACCATGTTTTGTTCATTTAGGTTGCGGACAATTTAACACCAGTTTCTATGCCGATAAGATGCCCACTTTGGATGACATGAGAAAATAACTCATGCTACAAGTTAGGTCACGGGTTTTTTAAACTCAACCATTAAAGACTAAAATACCCCTAAGTAATTTTGAAAACGAAAAAAAAAAAAAAAAAAAAAAAAAAAAAAACTAATGAAATAAATATTGTCTATATATATATATTTCATAATTTTAGTGATATTGATATTAAAAGTTTAAAACTAATATCAAAATATCACAATTTTAACATCATTTGTTATTCTTTGTATTTTTATAAATTTATACCCCTATCATTTTTATCGAAGTTGATGGGTACTCTTCTTTATTTATTATTATTATTATTATTATTATTTTTATAATATATATTAATTCGAGATTTGATATATTTTTTTTTAAAGCTTTCATTATTGATAGAATTTAAACCGTTAACATATGAATCATTTATCTAAATCATAAACTTATCTAAATCATAAACTTGTTCATTTAGCAACTAGATTACGTCTCTAATGACTATGTCTACTCTTCCTTAACTCGTTCAAAAAGATGTCAATTTTTTTAGTGCATTTTTGCTCACCCACATTAACTAAAGGTAACCATTACTCCCCACCCGAAATGTTGACACACGTCCCAAATTTAATCCAAAGTCCAAAGTTAACCAAAAATTAATCAAAGTTTGGGACACGTGTCAACACTTGGGGTGGAGGGTAATGGTTACCTCTAGTTAATGTGGGTAAGCAAAAATATACTCAAAATTTTTTTGGTTGAGAATGATATTTGTCATTCATGCAATTGATATTGCCAAAGCTATGACAAAGGTTTGGCGTCACATTTGAGAAACTTGTTTTTACTCCTCATTGAAAGTTGTGTAATATAAATAGAATATTTTGTGTAAGAAAATTAGTAAGATTTTTGTTTTTTTTTTTCTTGAAGGAAGTGAGATTTTGTTTTTAACACACATATTTATTATTCAGAGAAGAATTAGAGTTTACATTTTCATTAGAATGATCTTCCTACTAATATTCAACATCTATTTCACTACTCGTAAAGATTGTCGATTTTTTAGGCTTTGTCATCATTTTCCTTTTTCTTTTGTAATGTTCTTTTTAGATATAATAAATTTTATCAAAGTGGCTTCTCTACTTAATTTAATTTAATTTAATTTAATTTAAAAGAAAAACAAAAAGTTATACTCTATAGACTTTGGATGCTTATTGACAATGACATTGTGTTGGTGAAACAAGAGTGGAGTGTACTGTGTACCAAAGAATGTTGAGGGATTTCAAAGGTTTTGTAAGAGTTTTGATGTCTAAATAGTAAATTCGCCAAAGTAAATTGTCTCCTTTTTGTTTTTTGAACTTTAATTAATAGAATCAATGGTCTTTTTTCACTGTAATTTATTTCTGGGTTTTGTCGTACGCTTCTCTTCTCTTCTCTTCTCTTCTCTCTGCCGACGCTGTCTCCGTCGTTAAACTATCCTACTTATGGACCTGACTAGAAAGATTGAAAGCATCGTCGGTATTTTAATCAAACGTGGTCGCTTTCTCTCGACACGTGTGTAACTCAATTTCCCAAACCACAAATCCATTTTCACGTGGTCCCCAAACGTGTGGATCGTAGGGACCACCCTGTCTTTATTATTATTTTTTTTTAACTGTCCCATTGTGGCATTGTCCCTTGGATGCTGCTGCTGATTTTCTCTTCTTCTCGTTGTTAAGAAAATCTCCTGTGCATGCATGTACCGTTGGTTTTTGTAAGTAACCATTCAGGATAAGACATGTGGTCGATATAACATTTTTATGCCACATGTCTCATTTTTAGTAGCTGGATTCACAACTCAGTGGTGTATCGACTGTACCGAATGTTTTCTCTTTCTTGTTTCTGCTCCATCCACAATTAATCTGGGTCTGGTCTGGCGGATCCAGTGCCCTTTATCTTCGACGCGCTTTAATGTTGATTGTTGTGGTTGTGTCTATGAGTTGGGCCCACTTCAAGATGTTATGGGTCCCATAACCACCCTACCCTACCATTCTTTGTCTCTACGGTTATATTATTCACTGTAGTGGCGGTGCATCATCACCAACCCTGTTTACTACTCTTTAATCAGCACAAATTCCAATTTACTTAATATCTAATCTAATTTATTACCCAATAATCTTTCTATTTTAACAAAATCGAGTAAAAAAATAAAGTTAGGTTAACAAATGTCTATTTTAGTACAATTCGGTTGGGTTTGTGTATGTGTGGGTGTGTGCACGCTAAAAAGGGGACTTTCATGGGACCTGATCACATGGAGGCTGTAATTGGTCGAGTTGTCAAATAAATGCTGATCTGTCGTCTTGTTATTGGTTTCACACAAGCTGAATTTGTTTACTACCTCCTCAAATGGTTGCTTGACAAGTCAAGAATCGAAAAGTGTAAAAGCAAATCGCAGCCGTCCAAAATCAAATATAAAATAAATATAAAAAAAGAAGCAGGTTACAGTGGGAAAAGTAACCGCGACTGTCTTTGCGGGCGCAGATACTGTTTATAGACAGAAACAAAAGTCATAGTCAGATCAATTGATGAAGAAGAGAGAGCACGCAGAAGAGGTTTGACTTGAGGAACAACCTAGGAAATATAACACTAGTAGTAGATTAGTAGATCTCAGACCATATCTCAATGTCTCATTAAAATTCAAACAAATAAATATGGTTTTAATTCTATACTTTTTATATACATAAAAATAATTGTTTCAAAAAAAAATATATATATATATACATAATAATACTTCTGCCTTCTGTTGCTCGAGAAAAACTTGGATGGGACGATTTCATTAACGTGGCAAAGGGACCGTTCCATCCAAGGTTTTCTTCTGTTGCTCTGCCATGCTCATGCACTATTTAATTTTGTAAACCTTTAAATAATTATATACGATATTTTAGTCTGAATCAAATCGATTATTAAAAAATGGTGTCACAATTTGTATCTAACCAATCAAATATTTAGTTAGTAAAACACGAATTGAAATACTATTTTTTAACAGGATTTAAATCCATTTTAGCTACTGTATAGATCAATAGTGTGATGTATGCATTAACTGACTTCAATGCTAGTAGATTCGAATCATTTTACCTGCATGTAATATACTAATTATTATTTTTAATATAATGTTAATAGGACTCTACATATAAATTTTTTGAACAAAATAAGATTGATGTAATGATATACTCATATACCCCACAATCCCTCGTATATTGTTAGGTTGTATGTTTGATTCGTGTTGTCGGCATGCGTAAATCCAGGATTTTTTATATTAGTTTTTATTTATTTATTAAGAAAAAATAGTAAATCCTTACTCCTTTTTTTTCTCGGATGAGATGAAAAAAGAGATAGCTATATCTGTGATGGTCACTGGCACAAGTTGGGTCTCCATTTCAGATTGTTTGGTTATTGAAGGAAAAATCAACCTTTGAATGATTGAAGCCGTAGAAAAAGACCTTTTAACTTGTAGAAAACGACGATGTAGATGCTTTTGTTCTTAGATACTCGCAATCTAACACGAAATCTGAGAGCTTATATACTATTCAACTCTGAAACTAATTGATAAAACTCCAACATATATACTGTATTCCCTTTTGAACGTCCTTTAATTTTACAAGTGTTTCCTGTGTCTGAAGTTTTCTTATCATTGTTTATCGGAGTCGTCATCTATTCTGGTCACCCTAATTAATTTTATTTTTATTTTTTATAATAAAATCTCCAAAGACATGAAAACAACAAAATGGACCAAAATAATAATAATAAAAATAATAAATAAAGTAAATATTAAAACTAATTAAAAGTTAAAACAATGTGGTTGGAATTGGGAGACGAGGACCACAGATTCAACCATGCAATAATTACTTCTTATTATCGCAATATTTAATTCTTTAAATAAGACAGATTTTGTTCATAGATGTTTTATTTTATTTTATTTTATTTTATTTTTGTGGCGAAATTTGATTAAATCTTCTAGGAAATTTATGATTCATTTAGTTTGTTTTGTTTTTCTTTACCCTACGTTTTCTCCTAACTCACCTGAGCTTTAATTGAAGAGAAAACAAAATTAAAGTGTCAACATTCAACAGTATACACTAATTGACTGACAACCAACAAGACATAACACTATAACAGTATAAGTATATATAACACAACAGGTTTTGCTTCTGTTTAAAGTAGTAATTAGATTTCTCATTGAATATTGTCCACCATACCAACCACTACTTATCTTTTGTAATATTCAATCGATTTCTCTGGTTCCGTATTGATTAATGCTTCTAATGATGATGCATTTTTCTCGGAGCCACCAATAATTCCGGGTCGGGTTATTTGCCACTATACATATATTATATTATATTATTATTATTTATTCCATATATGCATTTATGGAATTGTCAGCAATCAGCATCAATGACAAGTATTGTGAGAACTCTCTACGTACAGTTAAGCAAATACCAGAACAATAACAATTTCCAAATTTTACGTTAAATTTTTTTTCCATGTTTGGGTCCACGGATTGGTCTGTCCTAACCAAGGAATAGTGATTAGACAATTATACAAATAAGCAGAGCATTTGTCAACCTCGATCAATCACCAGTTCACCACCGATTATCAGCTGTGGGACCAGATCTAGACATTTATCAATTATGACGATGATTCCCATAAATAAATAAATAAATAAAACAAAAGCATAAAGATGGTGTGATGAACGGTCAAGATTCGATGGTGTATGAGAAGTCCGATGTAGTGTGGCACATGGAATCGTTATTTTACTTAATGAGCTGTATGGTGAATGAGTAGGAAGTGACGGTGTGGTCCAAAGGCGTAACATATACAAAACATAACAGAAGACAGAAGTTTCCAAATGTCGAATACAGCTCAGCAGCTAACGCTTCTTACACAAGCGTGGAATGTGGATGTGTTGTATTCATACGACTTTTCACTGATTCTCCAAGGGCAATTAAGTCAAATCCGAATTCAATTCTCTGTAAAAATCAGATTATTATAAATAAAAAATTCCAGATGTTTAATACTAAACACACAAAAATAGAAATAATAAATAAATAAATAAAAACAATTTAAAAAGTTGATAGACTGGTTTTTGTGGCAGCTTCTTGCCTTTTAAGTGACATTTCATTAGTTCTCCACTTCATATATCAAATATATCTTTCACAACCACCACCACTACTTCACCACCACCACCACCACCACCACAAACCACCGTCACCGCCGCATTGTCCGGAGCTTTTTAGATCTTTTATTGTTTGAATCTTGAAGAAGGAACTTGGTCTCTCTACTCCATTTCCGTACGTTTTATTAAATTTTTTTTTCTTTCTAAAAAAATTAACTATCTACATTATTCCTGGTAGGCATACTATTGCCAATAATAATCTCCAAAATTTATTGCTTTTTAATGTTTTTTCGTTTATTGTTGGGTGATAGAGTTAGTCTCTAGTGTTTTTACACTGCTTTGTTCTCTTGTCATGCTTTGGAATGTTTTTGTTTTCTTATCTGTTATTGTCGACGTGGTTTCTGTTCCTGGATTGCTTCCGTTTACAGGTCTGGTTCTGTTTTTTTCTGGTCCGATTTAATCATTCGAGTAATTTTGTTTTGGCTCGTTTACGATTTCAAACAATGCGAAAAAACTTGTTTTGTTTTTAATCCAGATTTTGGCATAATCAGCTTCTTTTTTTTTTTTTTTTTTTTTTCAGCTTCACTCTGTCTCTCTGTTGTTGCTTTCGTCTCCATTTTCAACCAGTATATGTTTTTATTAATCAGCTGTAACTTTTCGCTATATTTCACTTGTCTTTGCTCTTCTCAATATTTGCCTGTTGTGTGGTTCTGATTAATTTGGATCTCATTTGGTATTTAAATATATTTTAGTTTCTTAAACTCTGTTGAATTGATTCTTGTATTTGAATTTTTTTTTTTTTTTTTTTTTAATGTGTAGTTCACTTTCTAGTTTCTTCTCTGATTCTAATTTCAAAGATCTTAAACAATCAAAAGCTGTACAGAATCAGATCTTTGGAGTTTGCTGTTTGCACCATGCAGTTGATATACTGAAACTGAAACACTTGAAACAGTGATGTTCTTGATTTTGATTTTAATTGTTTTAGATTTTTTTTTGACTATCAACAATGCATGTCATTATTCGCACATTTTTGTTATTTTTTTTTTAGAATTTCATCTTCACTGAACATTTCTATCTGTTATCTGTTCCTTCTCTTTGATTTTATTTTATTTTTCAATTTATTCTTTTTCTCAATTACGTTGGCAGTAAAAGAATTGTTGGTTAGGTGTATCATGTATGTTGTTCATGAAAATGTATTATTGCATATGTAATATCTTTTTTCTTTTTTTAAGTGATTTTGCTGTCATTTTTGACTCTACGATTGCTGTGTTTTTCGTTTTACAGCTTGAGAGATGGACCGCAGGAGTTGGCCATGGAAGAGGAAATCATCATCTGATAAAGCTGAGAAGGCGGCAGCTGCGTTGTTGGACTCTGCTGGTGTTGCTGCTTTGCCGTCAGCTGGATCTCTAGCCGATCAGGTACAACCGTTGATATTGGTTTTAGTGCATACCTTTTTCGCAGGAATGGCGACATTGTTTTGTTTTACATTTGAATTGTACTTGTTCTTTAATTATCATTGCAAGGTGTGTGATAGAACTTCGTGCTCTTTTACCATCATATGACAAGTTGAATCTAATACCGGTTTTTATCGTAGTATCAATAAGTTTGAAAAGAGTTACCATTGCGGTTACCTGATATGATTTTGCTAAATTGCTAATTAAATGAAATGTGACACTGTTATGATGTTAATGAGTTAATTGAACTGCAGATTTCAGATGATGAATTTAAGATGAGTAAATAAATTAAGCTTCAAAGTACTTTTATCTTTTTCCCCAGATCCCCGCAACCAATGTTATGTTCTTTGAGGTTGCATTTGGTGCTCTCAAATGTGTTCATGTTTGAGGATATGGAAACTGATATCTATCTATGAGGCTGATTTTCCTGCATTATTATGCTTGTGACAGGATAATTACAAAAAACCAACATATGTTCAAATTTCTGTGGAATCATATTCACATCTGACTGGTTTGGAGGATCAAGTAAAGACATATGAGGAACGAGTTCAGACACTGGAGGATCAAATTAAAGATTTGGATGAGAAATTGTCGACAGCCCAGTCAGAGATTACTACCAAGGAAAGCCTGGTGAAACAGCATACTAAAGTTGCTGAAGAAGCTGTCTCTGGTATGATGCTGATCTAATCTTCATGAAACAATAGGATTTCTGCTCAAATGCTGTTTAAAGACTAAAGGTTTCGTTAAATCAAATTGAATTTTGACCTCTTTTGCTGCAGGTTGGGAGAAGGCTGAGGCAGAAGCATTGGCATTGAAAAATCATTTAGAATCCGTCACTCTTTTGAAACTTACTGCAGAAGATAGAGCAGAACATTTGGATGGTGCTCTTAAAGAGTGCATGCGGCAGATACGAAACCTGAAGGAAGAACATGAGCAGAAATTGCAAGATGTTGTTATTACCAAAACTAAACAATGGGACAAAATCAGGCTTGAGTTTGAAGCAAAGATATCAAACTTAGACCAAGAACTCCTTAGGTCTGCAGCTGAAAATGCTGCTCTTTCGAGATCTTTGCAAGAGCGCTCTAACACGCTAATGAAGATAAATGAAGAGAAATCACAAGCTGAGGTTGAGATTGAGCGTTTGAAGAGCAATATTGAATCGTGTGAAAGGGATCTAAATTCGGCAAAATATGAACACCACATAGTATCCAAAGAGCTAGAAATCCGTAATGAAGAAAAGAACATGAGCATGAGGTCTGCAGAAGCCGCCAACAAACAGCATATGGAGGGTGTCAAAAAGATCACTAAGCTTGAAGCAGAGTGCCAAAGATTGCGTGGTCTTGTGCGTAAGAAGTTACCTGGTCCTGCTGCTCTTGCCCAAATGAAGCTAGAGGTAGAAAGTTTAGGCCGAGACTATGGAGAAACTAGGTTAAGGAGGTCTCCTGTTAAGCCGGCTAGCCCACTCGCATCTCCACACTTGTCCCCAGTGACTGAATTTTCACTAGACAATGTACAAAAATTCCAGAAAGAGAATGAGTTTCTCACAGAACGGTTGTTGGCAATGGAAGAAGAAACGAAGATGCTGAAAGAAGCTTTGGCAAAGCGTAACAGCGAATTGCAGGCTTCAAGGAACTTGTGTGCTAAGACAGCTAGCAGGCTTCAAACTTTAGAAGCGCAACTGCATAGCAACAATCAACAGAAAAGTCCTCCAAAGTCTATGCTTCAGATTGCTACTGAAGGTTACTCCATTCAAAATGCTAGCAATCCACCTAGCTTGACCTCTATGTCTGAAGATGAAAACGATGACAAGGTAAGCTGTGCTGACTCTTGGGCAACTGCAATGATCTCCGAGCTCTCCCACTTGAAGAAGGAAAAGAATGCTGGGAAGTCAAACAAGGCTGAAAATGCAAAGAACTTGGAGCTCATGGATGACTTCCTCGAGATGGAGAAGTTGGCCTGTTTATCAAATGATACAAATGCAAATGGTGCCATCACCGTTCCAGATTGTCCTAACAACGTGGCATCTGAAGTTGTGAACAGTGACACTCCAGTAGGGGTCACTTCTAGCGATGTCCAATCTGAACAGAAGAGCAATATAGAGCCATTGGTAGATCAGTCTTCTAACACGGATTCATCAGTTGGCATTCCTGAGTCCAATGCAGACCAACTCCCAATAATGAAGCTTCGATCAAGAATCTCTACGTTGCTTGAGTCCATGTCCAAGGATGTTGACGTGGAGAAAATTGTGGAGGATATGAAACGTGTTGTAGAGGATACACATGGTGCTGTGCAGCAGTCTGAGAGTTCTGCCTCTGAGGAAGTACAGAGTGCAGATAAGAAAATCGATTTGTCTCAAGATGCTAAGCCGGTTGCAGAAACTCTACATATTATAAGTCAAGAATTGGTGGCTGCTGTTTCTCATATACACAACTTTGTGTTATTCCTTGGCAAAGAAGCAAGGACAGCTCATGATACAACTGCTGATGAAAATGGATTGAGCCAGAAAATTGAAGAATTCTCTGTCACCTTTAATAAGATTCTAGATAGCAGAGTAGGTTTGGTTGATTTTATTTTCGATCTTTCTCATGTTTTGGATAAAGCCAGTGAATTCAGAATAAATGTTCTGGGATATAAGGACACTGAAGTAGAACCTAATAGTCCCGATTGCATAGATAAGGTTGCTTTACCCGAAAACAAGGTTATACAGGAGTCATCAGGAGAAAGATATCCAAATGCATGTGCCCACATTTCTATTCCTACTTCAGATCCTGAGGTCCCCGATGATGGTAATTTAGTTACCGGCTATGGATCAAAACCCTCGGCTTGCAAATTGTCGTTGGAAGAGTTCGAAGTATTGAAAGAGGAGAAAGATAACATGGAAATGGATCTAGCTAGATGTACTGAAAATTTGGAGATGACTAAGTCCCAACTACATGAGACTGAGCAGCTTCTAGCAGAAGTCAAATCACAGCTGACTTCTGCTCAAAAGTCAAACAGCTTATCCGAGACTCAGCTCAAATGCATGGCAGAGTCATACAGGTCACTTGAAACTCGTGCCCAGGAATTAGAAACTGAAGTGAACCTTCTGCGAACAAAAACAGAAAGTCTGGAAAGTGAGCTTCAAGAAGAAAAAACGAGTCATCACGATGCTCTGGCTAAGTGCAAGGACCTTCAGGGGCAACTTGAGGAGCAATTGCAAAGGTTAGCATTAAATTTTCTTTCACTGTTTGTCATAAGATGCTTTAGTTCCTCCTAGTTTTTCAGGCCAAAATACATGTTGTCTATAGTCTGCTTGTGTAAGAACATTTTTCATATATGTGGAATCCTAATGATAGTAAACCATATGTACACATAGGTTAATTTTTGGCACATTTTAGTATAATGAGTAAGAAAAATATTACAAACCCTGTGATCTCTCCCAGTTTTGTGGCCAGAAAATGATTATTTTACTTTGGAATCGCTTGCCTACCTCCGAATAAAACTGCGAGAAGTCCTGATTAATCATGTAACTAGTAGGACTTGGTTCATTAAATTTGCTTCAGAGTTGTCTCAAATTTGGGCCACTTAAGTAGCTCTAAGCTATTAGTTAGCATATGACAGTTTTATTTATATATTCTTATATTTTCTGGAGTCTCTTAAATCTAATTTCTGCTTTTTCTGTTGATTTTAGAAATGAGACCTGTGCGGTTTGTTCTTCAGAAGTTGAGGATGATCTCAAGACCAAACAGGTTAGATTATATTCCTTATTATGTTTCCTTAAATTTGACTGTCTGAACTTCCTTCAAGTCTTGTATTGTTATTTTTCTTCCACTTTCGGGAGAGTGGGATTTGAACTTTAGACCCCCAACATTTGTTGAAATTTCGAGTTAGAAGATCTTTAATGAGCTTTACAGATTTTAAAGTTAACACGAATGGTGCATGGTTTAGTGTTCTATGACTAATTATTGTGCACTTAATGGAAGTTTTCTTATTCATTGATATTATTAAATGAATGATCTGTTTATACTGAAACTGCTCTTTTATTACAGGAGAGAGAGTTGACAGCTGCAGCAGAGAAGCTAGCGGAGTGTCAAGAAACCATATTTCTTCTCGGCAAGCAGTTAAAATCTTTCCGTCCCCAAGCAGAGCACATCGGGTCTCCAATCAGCGACAGGAGTCAAAAGGGTGAAGTGTTCCTTGAAGATGAACCTACTACTAGCAACATGAACTTACAAGACATCAATCATGCTGAGATGGACACCGCTACCACGTTGCTCCGTGTAGGTTCCGAGTCTTCCTCTCCCTTGAATACAATTAACTCCCCAGGTAGCCCTTCTGACAGTGAACCAAACCTTAAAAGATCACCAATCAATTTGAAGCATCCAAAACACAGGCCTACCAAGTCAACCTCCTCTTCGACCACAACTCCGGAGAAACATTCGAGAGGATTTAGCAGATTCTTTTCTGCGAAAGGAAAGAATGGTCATGGTTACTAGTCTTGCTGCTCGCAGGCACAAAATAATGTAGAAGTGGTTGAAAATGCCATTGGCAATAATAATCAGAAACCGCAACTACGACTACCACGATTACTACGATCAAATAGGATCAGTTTCTAGGAGGTTCAAACTTGTGAAGATGAATTTGGTTGGGTTCAACAACTACATGGAACTGATGATCCTTTGGGGACTTTCTGGTAATTTTTGTAACTAATGACTGTATATGAATGATTGATATCCCATATCAGTTAAATTTGTATTATTTTTTTCTTCTTCTTCTGTAATTTTGTTAATTGAACATGACATAGTTTCGAAACTGTTGCAAACTACTTTGAATATAAATTGTATGTGGCAGTGTTATTATACAATTTTTACTATCTTCTAATAAACAAAAGAGCTTGTGGTTGTGGATGATTCTTTTTACAGAAATTAGACTGACAAATCTGAGAATAGTTCACTCAGCTGTCCACATTCACAAATCTGAGAATAGTTAACCACTGCTGTCTTCTTCAAGTCTATTTTCAAGTACTGAGTTGGTTGGACTCCATTGTCCATATGGGTGGATGAATTGGGCTTGGGTTTGGGCTTTTGCTTTATTTTATTAGACACTATTTTAATTATAGAATTTTGGGCCCATATTATTGGGCTCATTTTTTACTCTATTGGCCTAAGTATTGCAATCTTCTATGACTTTTTAATGAAGCTTGGGTGGATTTTCAATAGTGTCAAAAGATTTTTGTGGGATTGACCAAATTTTCAAGCACATTAAAAATAGAACTTGGATGCATCGGATCCACCATACATCTCCGGTTCTGATCTTGTCCCCACCCAACCACCGCCCCCCCGCCGCCGCGGCCCCCCCCCCCCCCCCGCGCGCGCTCGAGCGTTAGGGGCGGGTTTAACCGTACCATTTAAGTTGTAGTATAGAATCAATATTTTTTTTAATACCCGATTTAATTTCGGTATAGTACTTATGTGATTTCAAGTCCTCGCCCCGTCCTGTCCCCGTACCCCATTATCAGTATATATATATATATATATATTGAAGCACGTAATTAGTATTGGAATTAACTCTAAAAAAAATAAAAAATAAAAACTAGTACCATGACTACTATCTTCGGAAAACATAATTTTCCTTCATTTTTTCCCTCCGACTAACAAAATTTTCCCTCTCATTTTTTCCCATTTTTTTCCCTCCATTGAAACATTACTCCATTCCAATCATTATATATGATATACCCCCACAGTATTATTTTCATATTATTTAATAATATTTATATGATCTTTATCAAAAAGTCATTAAAAAAAAAATACAATAATGGGATGGGGATGGTATGAGGCAAAAAACCGATCACCTAATGGGGAATCCGTGTACCCTTACCATTTATTTTAACGTGGATATTCATCAGGATGATATTTCTCATATTAATTGGTATTGGGGATGGTATTGAAAAACCCGTACTTGACCCGTACCATTGACATCCCTCGGCATGTCTCCTGTTTTGATCATGCCACGTAACGTATTTCGGCAGAATGCCTGTTAATATTCTATAACCAAATTAAAATGAAAAAAATTAATAATTATAATAATAATTCAATCTTTGTGTAGCTATATGCCTGTTAATATTATATAATAATAATAATAAGGGAAATTATTATTCTCTCCCCTGTAGTTTGTAATATTCTCTATTTTCCCCCTCTAGTTTTAAAATTCTCTAAATTTCCTCCTCCCATGCACAAATACAACCAACTTTATCTTATAAAAATAGGTATGGGAGGGGGGAAATTGGAGAATTTTGAAACTATAGGGGGAAAAATAGAGAATACGGAAAACTATAGGGGGAGAATGATAATTACCCTAATAATATTAATAATAATAATAATAATTCAATATTCGTGTAGCAATATCCAACTCATTGACTAATTAAATGCGTTCCCATTTGATATTTTCATGAACATAAAAAATATATATATATATATAATATTTTTCGAAACTTGATCTATTTGAATTTGGTTGCCAATTTTAATGGCTATGATTTGTTTACTCTGGGTCGTTCAAAGTCAAAGAGGAAGGGATAGTAGCACACTGTTTTAGACTAAAAATTCAAACTGAAATCATGGATTTTTTGTCTGTAAAAAGCATTTATAACCATCAAATATTGCCTCAAACGTGAAGCCACACAATCTTCTGCCTGAAACATTAACTTGTATTTTAATCAAACAAATAATAAGATAAGACTGCATTTTCTATGATTTAGAACTAAAGATCCTCATCATCCTATCTAAGCTAAATATTCAAGATAAAAAGGTGGTTTAAGTGCGAGACTCTTGACTTATATAAAGGTCGTTTCAGTGTCGGATTTACGATTTTATAACTTAACAGAATTCACTTTCTAACGTTACATAATGATATAGTCATTTTTAGAAGTGTGTAGGTGATACGGTAACGTTTCTGCATAAAAAAACATATAGAAATCTTGCACGTGATAATTCTATATTTTCCCAAAGCATAGGTCATTTTTCTTAATATCTATAAAATAAAATATCTGATCAAATCTCGTTAAATTTCATCATGGTGTGACGGTGATTTGAATATAAGATCGCGTTTGCATAGGAGAAAATATATATAATACACAGAAACAAAATTAATATGAAGATGAAAGGCAACAAGTGTACCCTACAAAACAGCTAACCTCCCAACATAAGTGGTTCTGCTTGTCCAAATCTCTAGTTGACTCTCGGACCAAAAAAGATATATAAGATAAATTAAGAACAGGAACAGTACATAGCAACAACATCAAAGACAGCTATTCCAGAAAACCACCAAGCATCAAATCATTATGTGTTGATAGAACTACACGTCTACACAGATGATCAAAAAATATACATGATATATATCAGCCATGCAGCACTATTCTATAATCTCAACTCGTTGATTATCTCCACTTATTATTCAAATAGAGTTATATTTCGGATTTTGTTGAAAGAATACAAAGAACTGGGTTTGAAATTTATATGTTTAGAAGTTTCTTCAATGTCTTTTCAAATGATTTTTTATTTTTCTTCTTGATTTATTGGATTAATTTTTCATTATTGAGGGAGCTAAAGATAGAAGAGTGGGGTCAGATTCGTCAGAATCATGTGAATTTGTTTGTCCTTATAGAACTGTCAAATTTAATTTAACCTGTAGTTTGGTGATCAGAATTAGTTTTTGATTCAACTTTATGACAAAGTTATATCAATTATATGTGGATACTGCATGAGAATCGAAATGGAAACAGCCAATGTAAAGGGTATAGCTAAGTTGATAGATGAACGAGTTTGAGGTTTAAGTAAATGACTCATATGTCAACGGCTCGAATCATATCGATAGCGAAAACTTTCAAAAAAAAAAGACACGATCCTAAATTAATAGATATTGTAAATAAATAAATAGAGACAATCGAAATGGAAACTGGGTTCTCTATTTTGGTGAATTGGATTTTGTCACTGAAAAAGTGAAAATAATAACAATAATAATAATAATAATCAAACAACAGTACAAGACTGGTCCCGGAAATACTGCATAGATTTTTAATAAATTAAGATAAAATAATCAAATGCAAAATAATAATAAATAAATAAATCCCAAAACTTTAATATTATATATATATATATTAAGAATTACAATTACTATATTAATATGATTTTCGGGACATGTCAAGAACAGACAATCTATGTACGGTTCGGATATCTATTTCCATAAAAGGGTAGAAAACTCATCATACAAACTTATAAAATATACATGATAGATTTAAATCGTCACCAACAATATTGAAGGTAGGTACGCTGCCATATCTATTAAGATGTGATATGATTAATTATAAATCTCAACATCACGATCTAATCTTTAAATTCTTTAAATAAGTCAAATCCAAATCTTACGTGGGTGAGATTTGAATCCAATATCTTTTTACATAACTACAAAAGATTTCATCAACTAAACTAACTAGCTAGTTAGCACCGAGAAACCTAAATCGTAATTAATTCCCATAAACATAATTTCTAGATCAGTTTTTAAATGTCAGCCGACAAGTAGATTAAT
This sequence comes from Acer campestre, assembly GCA_954870605.1. Taxonomy (NCBI): domain Eukaryota; kingdom Viridiplantae; phylum Streptophyta; class Magnoliopsida; order Sapindales; family Sapindaceae; genus Acer; species Acer campestre. The sequence goes on from OX940810.1 coordinate 31,279,227, forward strand.
CAAGATTTTGAAGTCTTTGCCGTATTCGATTATGCCATAAAATTAATTAGCTAGTGATCGAGCATTAATGTGACATTGTAACCACTCGATTAGATCCACTCACATGATTTCTGTTGTTGATAATCCATATATAATTATATATATATAACATGTTTAACTTATACATAGACTGTCTCGATAAAAAAAAAATCATCACATCTTTTCAATCGGTTCCTTTTAGTAAAATGATCATACTTTGTTTGTAAGGTAGATGACAACTGCATTTATTAAAGTGTTTGTACTGGGGAAGGTACCTTTAAATTCAATATTTTTTTCAATGAAATTTTATTCAAAGTTATGAATGCATTAAAAATTGTGGTGACTTACTTGATGGGTTGTAATAAAAACAATTAACAGCTAATAATAACATTTTAAGGGTTTTTGGGTTATTCAAAAAAATAAAAAATAAAAAAAATAACATTTTAAGGGTTATGAAGACCCGAAGAGATCATAAACAGATGTCTGGAATAGCCATTTTTAGAGTGGTTTAATGGTTTATAATCCTATTGTCTCAACTTTTCTTTTATAACCTTTTAACTATTGTTTGGATAAAAATACCCCAAACAGGTAAACACTATGGCTTTCCTGCAACGTTCAATTTGTTTGAAACCTCAATGATTCCCTGCTACGTTACCTAGAAACTCGAATTGGCCTAGAAACTCAAAGTCCAATTCATATATATACAACATATCATTCTTTATTATAATTAAAAAAATGTAAATAAAAACTTAATAATCCTCTTAATTTTATTAATTTAAAGACATAGAAAAGAAGAAGAAGAGAAATCTCGATTGTTTTAATAATTAATTAGGATCATTTAGTTTAAGTTTGATCTTTCCATGGAAAATTCAACCGTTATTAAAAATAAACGGATAATTATTTGTTTTAATTAATTTGAAGAAATATATGTAAAAGGCGACACAAATTCAGTTGTATAGGGCTCCTTGATTATGGCGTTGAAGAATCCATGATTGTTCGTGCTGATGATATGAAACCAGACCCTGAAAATTTCGTAGCATATAATTAACAAAATTCATTATTTGTATGTTTCTCCGATATTTGTTATACAAAACAGCAACACCAGGTTATACAAGAAGAAGAAGAAAGCTGGGTATTAACATTTTTGAAGGAGAGAAATTTAAGCAACCCATGTTTTTTTTCCTTCTTCTTTTTTGGATTTTATTTTGTTTTCATTTCTCACTCCTCCATCTTTTTTGGTTTCTCTGAGACTAATTATACATATACACATGTATATATTTAAGGATGGAAGAAAATGGGAATGAGAATTGGTGTTTTGGCTGCTGGTTGCATGGTGTTATGTAAGCTTATGTTGTGGACATGACTTTTATATATATATATATTTTTACCACAAGCTTGGTTGGGATGAAGAACAGAGCATAGGTGTAGGGATACCGGGAATTTGCATGTGATTGCCATCAAGGTTAAACCTTTTGTTTGGGGTATTTTTATCTATGCAATAGTTAAATGGTTAGAAATGAAAAACCGAGATAGTAGGGCTATAAATCATGAAACCACTTTAAAAATGGTTATTTCCGTAAAAAAAAAAAACTCTTTTAACATTCAATTATATTTAAGATTTAAGTCTGGATGAATGTTATCTTATATACGAATGACAGATAAATGTTAAAACGAGAATCTCTATCTATTTCAGAGAAAATTTGGAATGAAATCCGGTAAAATAATAATTACGGAAAAAAAAATATATTGTAAAATCATAGAAAAATAATTAAGAAAAAAAGAGAGAGAGATTTTGTTGACTCTTTGAATTAAAATCTAATGACTATAAACTAACCCGACAACTATAAAGTACATATATAGTAGCTAAGCCCATCGAAAGGACATTATATATAAGCTAGGGAAGCAAAAGAACATTGAAAAGACATGTAATAAGGTAAACTAGCTAGGTAGAAAAATAAGAACAAACAGATCAAGTAGTAATTATTCAGAGTTAGAATCGAATCTATCTTATATCAAAAAAAAAGAATCGAATCTATCTAACTCTATTTTTATTTTTTTGGGTAAAACATATATTGATAGGTCATGAAATCTTTTCACCGATCACATACCATATACTGTTCTTCATGTGAAGTTTAATTGTCTCCATTTCAACTCATGGTGGTCCCATTGATTCTCTTCTTAATTAAATGTATATATATATTGATCAGTTTCTTCATCACCCATCACCACCACCTCCAGGCTCTACCTCTCTTTATTTCTAAGTAGGAAAAGTAAAGTTGAAAACAAATAAAACCTGAAGATCATATCCACAAGGTTATCACATGGCATTCTATAATTGGATACCAATAAAAAAAAATAAAAAAAATAATGATTAGCTTGACTCGGTGACCAATTCCCTGAACAAGAACATAGGAGTAGCCGAGTAGGAAAATATGTTATCATCATCTGTCATTTTCCTGGTTAGGCAGCTAAATGTAATTATGTATAGCTAATTAGCTAGATACATAGAATTGAATTAGTTAGTTCCCTACTTTTAGAAAGTCCAAACTAACTCACTAAACAAATCACAAGTACTTGACTGTACATATATAGGGTATATAAATAAATGTACATCAATCGGCTAATGTTTTGGTCAAAGTTAGTTCGAAAAGCAATTCTCATTATAGGCAATGGATTTTGTACTCAATGATTTCATAAGGGACTCTAATCTCTATGGACTGTAGTGATGTGAAAGGAAGTCCATAATAAAAGGCGAAACCAATTTCATCAAATGTGGGGGTTTTGAAGGCCGTGACACAAAATTGAAAGAAAAACGTAAATATAAAAACATTTGGGTCAAATTATATAATTTTAGGTATATTTTTTTAAAACAAATTGGGTCGAAAGTCGAAACCTCTCCAAGCCTCTTATTGACACAACTGTGCAGAACAATTTTTTTTTGGCTAATTGGCACTTATACCCTTAAACTCTTTAAAAATATGCTTTATACCCCTATACTTTTTTTTCTACCACTAAACCCCCTGAACTCTCTTTTTTGGTAAACATTTGGGTTTTTTACTCCCTGTAAGAAGGCACCTACAGTAGGCATTTGTCAATTTATGAGAGTTTAGGGGGTTTAATGGGAAAAAATATATATATGGGGCATAGTGCATATTTTAGAAGAATTTAGAGGGTATCAATGCCAATTAGCCCCTTTTTTTTTTTCTTTTCTTTTCAAAGTATTAGGGAGGGGATGACTTAAACTCATAATGTTTAAACTATTATATTAAACATAACATATTTCTTTTCTTATTTAAAACTTCTTTGTTTCTACGCAGTGGCGTAGCCAGGATTTTTTCTATGGGTGGGCTAAACATATTTAACATTTCGATAAACAAAACTTAATAAAACTTAACATACAAACTTTAATAGGATAACAACATATACACCTAGTTAAAAGAAATAAGAAATGTTAGAAGTCTAATTTATTTTGTATTTCACTATTTTGTACAAAATTATAAAATGACAATAAAGGAAAAAATTAGAGTTTCCTAATTTTTTTGTAATATATATATATATATTTTTTCAAGTCAGTGCGTACTGATATAATTTACATCAGTGAGTTGCATGTGGACCACTAGATTTATATAATTTGACTCAGTGTGTATACACTTGTTAGTGTTTCTCCATAATCAGTGGTACACATGCAACGCACTGTTGTAAGTTATATCAGTGTGCACCGACCAGAATCTAGATATATATATTTTTGATGATTAAATTAATATTTTGAGATTACTTATGTGAGGACTATGAGAGAGTAAGAGAGTCGTGCACTCGTGCTAATAAAACAAGAGATCAAATATTTAACAATCAACATAAATAAAATAAATTAACAATCAGTGAATTATAACATTATTTTATTAGATAATCTAGTGGGTTTTACAACATAGAACGTACTCTAAAATGTTTGTACCGATTTGAAAGAATTTAGCTTGGTTATATTAAATAATCTCATAATTAACTCATAAATAATTTATCTAACTAATAATTTTTTTTCCCCTAGTTTTAGACCGGCCGGGCTGCAGCCAGGGGTAGCCTACCCTTGGCTACGCCCTTGTTTCTACGTGATATATATTAATCACAAGTGATATAAACTATATTAAAATAATAATAATAATAACTAATTTTTAATGATAAATAACTCTTATATATTTTATAAAAATAATGAGAAGAGAATATAAAGTAAGTAGCTAGCTACTTAGCTAGTTACTTACTTTACAGGTTACAACTAGAAATCCAACGGCCATTTTGTATTTTCTTGTACATAGTACAGTAATAACAAAATCCTGTGTATCAAATTGTGGACCATTTTTATTTATTTCCCTTAAAAAAAGGAAATTAAAATAATCAATTTTTCTACGGTTTATAAAAGTGTCCGGTCAGTACGGTTGTTCTTGGTGAAATGGTGGTCCAATGAGAGAGTTACAATGCCGTAGAAGACGGACCACTGTTGTCAGACTTGCAGTGTCCACCTCCCCTCACCACACGATCACAATCATGATGATGATCATCATAATCATGATGATAATATCTTTTTAAAGAAATTAAATACATCATTTAAGTGGCCTGCAGCAGTGCAGCCTCTTGATCAACTTGCATGCTTTCCCAATTCCCAGTAGTACTGTGACAAATCAGTGCCGTCCAAATTGGTGGTCGATCAGTTGTGGTCGTTGATCAAAGAAATAAATTGTCAATCCTGCAAATGGATCACATACGAGATTCCCTTTGGTGTGTGGACCCCCACCGCACATGGGTCCTAAATCCTAAATCTTAATCGATGGTGATTGATCGGTGGATTGATTTATTGTCTTTTATTTCTTTTTTTACTTATAACCAAAAGTATTTTCATTTTCTACTACCTGTCTACCCGATTGAAGCAAAATAAATTCTCATATTTTTTTAATAAAAAATTTAATAGTGAAAGTACAATTATCTCTGTTTCCTATTATTATTTTTTATTTTTCCAATGTTGATAAAATGAGAAATAACTATTTAAATAGTAGAGATAAATATATATATATATATATTTTAAAATTTCTCGTGATATCTGACGGAACATTCCGTTGATTTGTCCGTTAAGTGCAGTTACGGTTCGAACAGTGTTAACGGCTAAACTGTTTATATAACAAGAAACAGTTTTAAAAGTCTTTAACATTAATAAATAAATAATTGTAATTTTAAGACAATAGCCCTGAAAAAGTGAGCTTGTGCCTGAAGCAGCCTCGTGCTTGTGTTGAACACGCATGCTGCGCCTGCTCCTGATAAATTTAAATTAAATTAAATTTCAAAACACGACAAAGAGTTAAATAAATAAATAAATAAATAAATAAGAGAAGACAAATAAAATTTTTAAAAAGCTAGAGCTTGATTAAATATTAGATCTCTCACAGGGTTACATTGGTAGTAGTAATTACAAGTACAACGACCCACACCACTGTGAGGAAAATTTTCCATAATAATTTTTTTTCCATCTTAGATTTACAACTCTAAAAATTAACAACCCTGATAATAAAATATATTTAATGGGGTTTTGATGATCCTCTTCTTCTTCATCTTCTTTTTGTCTGTTTTGTAATTTGTTTGGGTTAGAGTCGCTGTAAAAGAAAAACCCAAAAACAAAAACAAAAACAAAAAACAGAGAGAGAAGGTTCGGAAAAAAAAAAAGAAAAAAGAAAAAAAAGAGAAGCAATGTTGAATATTGCAGCTTCATCTTTTAAGCTAATTAATTTTTCTCCCAATAAAAACAAACGAACGAACGAACATCAGCCGTCCGATCTCTTGATTGATGATCATCATCATCATCATCTGAGCGTTGAAGTTAGAGACTGGAAAACGACTTCTTCACAAGGAATAGTTAGACCCATGTCGTGATCGAACCCGAATTCTTCTTCAGCTTGATGGAGCAAAGATTGAAACTCTGGTCGAGTCAAGAAAGATATCGGGACGATGTATCGAGTTCTGTTTGGACCGACGTATACAACAAAGTGTCCTTTTGGGACATCTAAAGGGAGTCCTTGTTCATCGTAGCTTTGATGTTGTCTCTTCCCCAAACTCGAACACCTTTTGAGAATTTGCTTGATCACTGCCGTTTGAGACAATTTGTTAGCTTTCCTGATCGCCATATAAAATATATTTATCTCTGTGTTGAATGAAAAGTTTTGTTGTTTGAAATTTGAAGAGACTGAGAGAGAGAGAGAGAGAGAGAGAGAGAGAGAGAGAGAGAGAGAGAGAGAGAGTTGATGAGTTTTGAAGAGTAGTGGTGGTGTGGTTTGTGTGGGTATTTATGGTTGGAGAGTTGTGTTGTGTTGAGAGTTGAGAGAGGCAAATGAGAAAAGGGTCATGTGGGGTTGTGGGGGCAAAGGGAAAACTTAAAAGGACATGTTGGGTGACCCGCCCATTGGTTTTGTATCTTAATGTTGCCCTTCCTATGGACAACGTGTCCCTAGCTAGCTCTCTCTATTTCTTTTTCTTCTTCTTCTTCTTCTTCGGATTTTCAAAGTAAATTTTTTGTCTCTCTACCGTACTTTCAAGTTCATCGCTCGCTCCATTTTTTAATTCTACCGTACTTTCAAGTTACTTGACACTTGTGATCATCTCGATCACCTCTCCTTTTCAGAAAAATCTTGATTGCATCGAGATACACCGTGCATCTTCCACTGCGATTCTGTCATATGATAAATTGTACGTTTTATGTGATGCAATTTGCATCAGCGCATCAAAATTTCTCTAATAGATAAAGATATACAAGGTGACCTTCCTGAATAAAAAAAAAAAAAAAAAAGCATCAAGACCCATTTTCTAGTTATATGATGTCAACATGGGTGTAATTTAGCTGGTAGATATACGAGCTTGGGGTTTGGGTAAATGACTCCCAGATTAGGGTTTCGAATCTTACCAATGACGGAAATTTTTAAAAAAATACCTTATCTCAAATTAATAGATATTATCTATAAAAAAAAAAAAAAAAGGTTATATGATGCTAACACGTTAAGTTACTTTTGGTTGATTATACATGCATGCTAGCTGTTTCTATTTGGTTATTCTGTTTGCTGGAACTCTGATTTCGAGTTACTTGGAGGATTGTTTATTTATAAATTTTTATTTTTGGGTTTGTTTGTTCCCTCTTTATCGGTTGTTTCGACACATTCTTCCACTTCCTTGTTCCGGCCAACTCAGAAATTCCACACGGCAAACACTTTTTTTTTTTTTTCCATCATTACTTCTTCTTCTTCTTCTTGTTTAATGTTTATATTGAAGTCTCTCATTAATTTAATCTTGAAATTAAAGATATAATGATCATGATTCACAGCTAAAAATAATTAAAAAGATATATTTCACTTTATATCTATATATGAGCACAGAGCACTCAAGTTTTCATCCACAAACACTCATGATCAATTAGTATTTGTCAATTAAATGAAAAGGTTAATGCAAAACTACCTACTTCCATTTAAGTTCTTCTTAAGGAATTTAATTAGTCTTGCACAGGTGCAAATGTTAATATCAAACCTGTCGTGGTCGTGAATCAATGGTACAGTGGTCTTGGGAAAGATTACGAGTGGTCAGGATTCATCTCGATCCTATTAAGATTAGAGTAAAAGGTACGAAACGTTCGAATTAAACTCATCAGATCCCGCAAATTTCAAAGTCTCTTGTTCCTATCAGGCTCATAATTTACAGATCAATTATATTATAACACTGTACAAAAGTGTACAACCAGTTTGCAGCTGTAGAGTTGCATGTAGGGTTGATCTGACGATGATCGATCATCTTAAATGGCGGAGTTCTTTTTCTATGAATCGAATGACAGACAAAGAGCAGTGCCAATCACATGCATACATATGTGATATGTGCGGCTGCATGCAGCAGGTTTCTTTGACCCCCTCTCATCAATAATTAATTATTCAAATATATCATATATACCTCTCGTTAAAGTTTGAATATAAATCTTAAAGACGTTTAGTTGATTTCTAGGGTTTTTTTTTTAAGGTGATAAAACATTCAAAACTCAAGTAGAAGTTAAATTATATAATTCTTTATTTATTTTTTATTTTTTTTGACAATATCTTTTAATTCGAACCAGGTTTTTTTTCTTTAAAGCTTTCGCCATTGGTAGGATTCGAGCAGCTAATTAACATGAGAATAATTTGTTCCTCTACCAATAAAATTCTTTTTAAATCGTTTGGTTCCCCACATGTATTTGGCTCCACTAGACACAAAATTATAAATGAGCTGTGAGCTATCAATCAATCGAGTCCATTGTTGTTTCTTGTCTTTCTCATCTCTAATATTAATCATATTATCTATTAATCCATATATAGCAACAGATATGAAATTATTTATTGACACGGTCTCTTTCTAACTATCATCGGATAGAGACACGTATTTTAACATTTATCATATCCAAACCAAACCTTTCTTATTCTCTTTATATATACATACATGATACGTACATACGAAGAATATAAACTTTACATATCTCATATGGTGATAAAAGTTTATATGTAATTACTGCTTTTGAATTGAAGCATGATATTGTTTGGCTCTCTAGAGTCTAGATTGATGGATTGCTAAGTCCATAACTATAGTAGATCATGTCATGCATGACTCGATATATCAGCAATCCTTTGTTGCCACGACTACGTAATACTGTTGAAAATTGAAGAATCCCCAAACAGTGCCCTAATAGAAATCAGAGGCAGGCGCAGTGAGGTCCCATTGGACCACCACAAGGTTTAATTATTGCTTGTTAAAAATTAGTGAATTTTTTTTTTTTTTTTTTTTTTTTTCTCTACAAGGTCAATATTTCATGAATTCGTCCATATTCTATATATTAATTAACTTGCCTTGTTTATAGGGCACTTCATCAAAATGCAATTATATATATATATATATATATGGTACACTACTGCTTTTTATGTGAGTGATATGTGTAAAAATGCAAAATAAAAGTGTCACTTTCTTTTTTCCTTGTAACTTAAGTATCTTCAAATAGTGTACATATCTAAACAAATTAAATTAATCGTATGATTTAAGTCATATATAGGATGTGTATATATTTTATACAAATGAAGATTATTTGATATAACATGAAGATATATGCTCGCAAATCGTACGTGTACATATAATTTACCGTTGATAAATGAAAAAATTGAACAAAAATAAAAATAACATAGATAACACAGAGTGTATATATATAGTCCCGATCTAGTCAAGATATGCTGATATAATTTCATTATGATATTAAATGTGAGCCACTCATTATGAAGAATCTTTGACTAGTGTATACACACTTGAGTCAAAGCATGTAAAACCAGTGTCTCACATTCAATATCCTCATGAAGTTATATCAAGATGCACTAACTTGAAATTTTTTTTTTTATATATATATATGGTCCCGTTCTGGTTACTACGCACTAATGTAACTATATCAGTATCAATGCATGTAGACCAGTGATTATGGAAAAACTTTGACAAGTGCTTACAATTTGAGTCAAAGTATGTAAATCTAATGGTACACATCCAACGCATTGATGAAGTTAATTATATCAATGCACACTGACTTGAACATATATATATATATATAACATGAATATACAGTCTTTCTATTATCGGTTCGTCATGTTAACAAATATATCAGGACAAAAAATGTGGACCACAGATTATGAAGAAGTTTTGATAAGTACATACACTTTGAGTTAACGTATGTAAATCTAGTGGTTTACATTATTCGTTCTGATATATTTATTGTTAGGACTAACTGATAATAGAACATCTGCAAGAATATAATAGAAAAAGAGTACGTATATGTACATAATGTGATGCGGACATAATTAGGCAAGAAATTAATGAAAGGATTTAAAGAAGGCAGCTGTTTTGTTGGGGATTTTTCTTTTTAGATAAATTTATATAAAATTGAAATTAATGTCTTAGCATTGAAAGGACTAAGGGGCTATTTGTTTGTTTTTTAATCTAAAGTCTTATGAGACCTTAATTTATTAAATTGGATAAGTATTACAAATTTAGATACTATGATATGTTTGTTTTTTCATTTTGGATGGCTTATTACAAATGTAAAATTGATTAGGTTGTGTTAGGGTTTCTTCAAAATTGAGAATTTTTAGAAAATTTATTTTTAGGTTTTTATTATGGACGGATAAAATTGTAAATGTATGAATTGTTATAGAACATTTGTGGAAATTTATTAAAAAAAACTCTATCGTAGCACTTTTTTAATAAGATAAAAGTAAAAAAAATTTTAATTTTTCTAAAATATATATATATATATAAATATCTTAAAATAAGATATAAGTTGATTTAACTTAATTTAAGATATAAGAGGCAATGAGTCTTAAAAAAATAAATAATAATAATAATAATAAAATAAAATAACAAGTGTACCGTGTACGTGGTCCTCTTGCTAGGTACGACCACTACCAAAAATAAGTTCATGTGGTCACAATGGACATGCTTTTATTATATATGTGCATGTAAGCATGTTCATTGTTCATATATGCATGCATGCACTCTAGCAAGCTCTCTAATCCAACAACCCCTCCATGTTCTAAGGCAGAGAATGAGCCCAAGTTAATAAATGCTCAATACGGCTACGTTTTTTAGACTGCATATGTCCCCTCTTTTAATGTTTTAATTAGCTATATATAGTACCATCACAGGTACATCACATTCTTATGGTCATATATACATACACGTATACACACTATCAATCTTATGGTCTCCGATATAATTAATTATATATATGTACAATGCACGTAATAAAAGTACATACAACTTAATTAACCACATCAATGTCTCTCACAAACAATTTAATTTTCTAGGTTTATATTTATGTTATGATGTAATGATCGGTTCAGATCTTCTTCATTGTAATTTGTATGAGATCTTTTGGTTGGATTGTTGGGGCAGGCAAGTATAAAAACACGTAACATGATTTGAGTGGATGAATACAAACAGACGTACGTGGACCGTAACTCTACCAACTACAGATGGGTTTTCAAGTAAAAACTGAAAATAGGAATGCTAATGGAGGAGTACTTTGAATTGAAGTTGAGCAATTGAGGGTGGTGGTGGTGGTGGTGGTGGTGATCGATGGTGATGGGGCCTGGGTCACAGTCTTCTTTTTTGTAAGGTACCCTCCATGTTCTGTGAATGATATTGGTTGAAGAATTGGAGGATAAAAACACAGAGCAAATATGATAATAGGCCCACTAAAATCACCGAAAGCCATTGCTATATATATATTAATAAAAACCATCGATATATATAACTATTTTTTCTTTCTATTTTTTGGCTACGGTAGAAAATGACCAATGTTTATGCACATGAAGGCCATGTTACCTTTGCCCCCAAAACTTGGTAAAAGACAATATTGTACGGACTTGAATGTCAGCTCAACTGCTTAGCTTTTTCTAATTCATCAAATTGATGTATTTCGAAACCTCAGTCAGTCAGTATTGTTACGCTACACTCGCAGCACGAGAGACGATTGAGCTTTTATTTCTCTATCGTTAATAACGATTTGACAGTGTCAGTTGGGTTTTGATACGCTTCGTGGATATGAACCAAGTAAAACTTGTGTTGTTCGATCTGTATTGTTTTTCTTGCTTTCGTGTGTTTTGATTATTGCTTTGGGTTTACGTATCTGTACGTATAACTACCGCCTATTTGGATCATTAAGAGGTCCCCACCTCTCTCTCTCTCTCTCTCTTTCAGAGGTCCCCTACAAATTCTTGATAAGATTCAATTTAGTAATTAGTCAATGTAAATATAAAAATAAATAATGGGTTCTATTCTACCTAAAACATTGGTTAGGGTGTAACCATCTCTATATAAACAAAATGAACCTATATTTATAATATGCTTTTGATGGGTTTTGTTATCATATAAACAAAAATAGGAAATTTCTGATGGATGGCAATTGGTCATGATCATGAATATGAGTATAGACTATAGAACAACGATATTGAACATGTCTCTGACTATTAAGGAAAGCAGACACTGACTAATGAGTTGTGACTACACAAAAATTGAATTCTTGGCCTGGCCATCAAAGGCCTAAAACTAACATGCACATCAAGAAAGAGCAATTTGATGGGGTTACTCTGGCCCTTTGCTGTACCTAATTCGACATCTTTAAATTTGACAATTTTCAAGCCACATATGATAAGAGAATCCGGGAACAACTTTTATTCATAATTGTGAAAGATCGAGAAGAAATAAATGGGAAATGGAGACGGAGATGGAGATGGAGACGGTGGATGGACCCATTACAGCTAAGCCATCCCCTAGAATCCGGAAATCGAAGGACTTACGGACGTACCATGAGTGATCCATATAATAGCAATGGGCAATGGCACATGTACTGTGTAATATTGTAACATAAAAAGAATAGAGACATAAATGTCGATTTCAATCTGGTCCAAAACACAAGTGTGTGACCTTTTGTGTTGAACCACCAAACCAGGGAACAACATTTATATTCAAGAGGGTCCAAGGCCAGGTTGGATTGATTTGTTTTGCTTTGGTTTGGCTCGTCAAAACCGAACTTTCCACGTCTTGGATGTCTAAGAAAATCTTTCATGGAGATATATATATTTTATATGTATACTTGCTTCAATGAACACACATACTGACATACACATAACATAACATCTAACATCTAACTGTGTGATTTGATTTTGATAGACATTTGATATTTCAAGTTTCAACCACCCTAGCTCTCTATAAAAGTTAAGCAGTTGATATGATGTTAAGAACTCAGGCAGATCGATCACCGCAAATTTGGCCTAGTTTACACGGGCCTGGCTAGGCCGAAGCCTAGACCCTTAACCAGGTTACAGCGTGATAGGATCACATCAAGAGAAAGCATGTGGTATAACGCGTGAAAATCTTCGGTATACCCGATACACTACCGAGTGGTGCATTCGATCACTGAAAATGATACATATGGTATAAAAAACTTATGTAGTGCACATATCTCATCCTTAGTGATCAGATACATCACTCAACAGTGCATCCGTTGCATCGTAGATTTTGTGACTTTTGTCGCATAAAACAACTGCTGCCTAAAACTAAAGGAGAAGGTATGGACTTAGCTTTATTTTTGGGCACAAATTAATGAATTGGAGATATTGGTTTGACTTATTACACGTTTTGTTGTTGTGAAATTCCTCCAGCTAGTGCTTCAATGCACTTCAGAGGCCCTTTAAGTAGGCAGTTTTTGTAAAAGTAGTATAGACATTGTGGGTGTTTTTGGGGCTGATATTCTTCAATCCTCCCCTACTCAACCGCCCATATCAACAGAACCATAAGATACGGATCCTGATATTTAATGGGCTATAAATCTATAATGGAATTCAAACCTCACTCTTTCGGTCATTTATTGTCACGTTTTCATTTTCCTTCATTGATTAATAGTTTCTTTTGAAGTCGCTGTCTCCACATTTAATTGATGACAATCTTTCCTATAAATTGGTAGGTCACAAATTTTAGTGGACAACCAGCAAGTCATTGCTGGCCTATTGTCAGCTCCGTGCCCGAAAAGAGTAGAGCTTGTGCCTCCTCTGTCTGTCTTGGCCCATGTTATCGGCGCCCCACCAATATAATCTTGATAATTATTAGATGTATCGAGCTAACATTGGCGGGATGCCAATAACACGAGTCGTACGTATCTAATGATATAAATAAGCCCATTTAACAGGAAAAGAGAAGGCCCAAGTTGAGTTCATGACTTCTGCAGAACACGATTCACTTGGTATTGTATAGATTCTCTTGAAAAGATTTTATCATTCACTATCAATTCTCTATATTACAGGCACATCAAACTAATAATCCGGTAAAGAGATGAAACCAAAACACTTGAAGGGTCGAAGAAATTGAAGCGTAAAAGTTTTACTAGGACATTCCCCATTTCAATATGGTAGCTACTGCGACTAACTTGAAGAAATTCAACTCAAATTTACTCATCAGAAACTCCTACTAATAAATTATAAATCTACGAAGCTAAAACTGCTGCCTGTTCTGTCGCCTCTTCTGATTGCAAGCTTTTGTAATAGTTGACAAGGACTTTCCATCCCCCAGGACACATAAAACCATCAGGCGGGTTCTCACCAGTTTTAGCATAAGTCCGCATCTAGAGAAACCATAACCAGCCCATCAGTCGGTTTCCGAAATTAAATCGTATAAAACTTGTAATTACCGGTGACAATATCATTTTTTTTTTCAGCAATGAACTTTTTCAGACAAACTAGTCATTGATTATTTTTCATACCTTGGTTCCAGAGATGAAGAGGAATTCTTTGGCACGTGAAGGATCGAAAAATGCCATTTTCTTTTCTACTGTGTCATATGCAGCAACCTGCAGAATGTAACGAAGAAGAACTTTAAGGGAAATGCAAGGAAAACAGAAGGCAGACTGTATATTAGAAACTCAAATATACAGATAAGAACTTAATTAACTCTCATATTACAGATTTTAAGCATAACAAAAACAAGTCAGCCCAACAATAAATCTACAAACTCTGAAGGTTCCAGAAAAAATATTCACATGGAAGTTGAATGATAGGAAGCTTGATTAAAAAGTTCGGCTTAAACTAAGCTACAACCAGTCTTTTAAGAGCACCTCTCGTCTTCATAACTTTGGAATAAATCATGCTATGAGCAACCTCACTTTTTATTTTTAATTGTACGTATAGGGAGCTTTATTAAGTAGTCTGCTTTAACCAGATTGGGACTTAATATAACGTGACCCTACATTTAGTTTTCTTCAATATTTGCAACATAGGCAACAGGAAGGTGGAACGTAAAGCTCATACTACATCGTTAAGCTACCTACATTTGACCCGATCACCCGAACATTAACCGCAGTTTCATATGACAAATGCTCTTCAGATGAACATAATAAACAAAAACACATGCCGGAAGAAAGAAGCAACATAGAGTCAATGATTAGGACCAACAGCAGCATAATAATACGGTAATACTTACTCTGAATGGCAAAATATTTAGCTTCTCCAGACCAGGGGCCATGCTTAACACCTTTTTCCCATGATCTGGGTCATATAAATCTCTCTTCTCTGTTGGGTGACCCATGCCAGCAGGATCACGACCTACGATGTAGAAATTAGCTCCTGCATTTACACGAGCCTTGGCATGCCACTGAACTTCAGTTGGACCTGCATAGTGCATCGGTGATGGGAATATGGACACTATTGTAGTCTCAGGGTCAAGGACTCCATCTTCTAAGACCTACAGAGAAGAAAAAAAAATTTGAACAACTAGACTTTGGACACAATTTATGTGGTGTACATGTAAACACCAGGTGATAAGACCATTATCATAACGGGATTCATTTGCATACATGGAGTACAAGTTATGTCAGAATGCTATCACAAACACAACAAATAGACATACTTTAGAGCAGCAAGCGTTTTCTAGTTATAGAAAGGAAATCCTATACCGAAACCATATTAAGTTATACAAATAAATTCAGAGCAGATACCTTGCTGTGTTGTTCCATCCGGACATCCAAGGGCACGTCATCAGCCTTTGTAAAACCTCCTAAAGGATGAAGTAGCAGGATGGGATTCTTGAAACCCATTTCCAAAAGCCGCCGACGTGTATCATTCATTAACAAAGCATGCCCATTATGCACAGGGTTCCTTAACTGAAAAGCAAAAACTGCATCAGCCTGACGCCTATCAAATTCATTGCGAAGTTGTTGAGGAGAGAGCCTATAGTGATCAAGCCCGTCATTATATTTGATGGGCTTTAACACTTCCAGATCTCCGCCAATGAGCCAATTTCCAGCCGGAGTAATGACCTCATCGACATATGGCAATCCTGGTGCAGTAGTTCCCCAAGTTCTAGCTATTCTTTCTTCTTTGTTATGCTTGTATATTTCAATACTGCAGTGAGATAGAAAATTTAGGAAACATTCTAAAAAGAATGACAGTGGAATGTCTGAGTGATTGAGCACTACTATAAATTTATACTTCACATTTTCATCTCATAAGAATGGCTACATGATATTACAAAGGACAAATAGAAAAGACCTCCACTTTACAAATCAAAACCTATTGACGAGTACTGGGGAGACAAACAAATTCTACTTGCAACAACACATGTAAGGATATGATTTTAAGTATTCTGAACTCTAAAGTATTGTGTAACTAGACACTTTTCAGTGTCTATTCATTCAAATTCCATAAGTGATAGTGATCATTCAAATTTCGTACGTGATAATGATCAGCTAACTATTGTCTGAAAGTCACATCGGGCCTTACATTAAACATAAGCACCGCAACATTGGAAATCTTACGAGATATGTCCTGATAATAAAACCAAACCAACTCGATGCTTGAATTCAGAAGCAACTCCAGAAAAACATTGTACCAGTTGGCATCCTAAAAGTACCTCAATCAATTTCAAAATGATTTCACAGTAGCATTGCCCTTCATTTCTATAGCAACACCAACTATCAAACTTAGCATAGGATTAAACAAATCCGAAATTGGCACAGATAAATGTCACACTAGACTAGTTCTTATATTTTAAACTACCATATCCAGTTCTATAAGCAATAAAAAAATACCACTAGCTAACACATGCTCTCATTTTCACATTAAAAAAATAAAATAAAAAAATTATTGTCATTGAATCACATTACTGACCTCCTGAGAATTCCAATCAAGTCTCCACCGGGACCAACCAACCCCACGTTGGTTGACGACCCAATTCGTTCCTTGGTTTCATCATCGATCGCCAAAACAATTGGAAGCGACATATTGACTATAGTCCCATCTTTAGTTTTCAAACAATTGAAATGCAAACTCTGCAAGTACTCATTTTCCCTCATAAACCCTTTCAAAGGACTCGCCCAACCTTCGCTGATCACATGAACCCACTCCAAATCGATATTGGTCAGATTCACTCTCGGCGTCGACTCGGCTTCCACCGTCTTCAGCTCCCGCTCGCTCTCCGGCACAACCAGATCCACCACCACCCCACCATCTGGCTCGATCAAAGAGCACTTAATCACAGAAGACCTGACCGAATCAACATTCATTTTGGTTCGATACACTGTTAACGGACTCGAACTGTAAATGGGTCTTGGTCGGATTTTGAGGTCGTAGTTGGTGAACTTTCTTCTGTTGTGTCTGTTGGTTTGGTATTGTATGATATTGAGGTCGTTGAAGTGAGTAGCGACGTGTACTTTAATTGTCAGAGACATGGTTTTTTAAATGTGTCGAAAAAAATGTAGTGTTTAGAAGGAGAAAGGATGTAGAGATCCGGCGATTGCGTTGAACAACAACAATGAATTCAACCGAAGAAGCAGCGCCACTTAAATCGGCGAACATTTTGGTGATGATGTAGACCATAAATTAAGTAGAGAGATTGTCAGATTTGAAAGAGATCCACACGTTTTGTGTTGTTTCTTTTTTGGGTTTGTGGACGAGAGTTAGATGCCTGTTTCATAATCTCTTTCAACTTGTACTAGTCTGCTAGTGTTGTTGATTGTTGGGGACCAAAGTGAAGCGGATGGTTCACGGAACAAACAGGTTGGCTTCTGCTCGGTCTGCCTTATCTACGTGGCGGCAAAAATCTCCGACGCGCCCCGAACCAGCTGGGCTCCAATCCGTTTGGGGCGGGTTTGAAGCGCATAAAACAGAGTTCGGGTCGAGTTTGGGTCAAACTTTTTTGACTTTGTTTTTTTATCGAGGTTGAGTATGGGTCAACCACTTATGTCCCGACCTGTTCCATTTAATCCGATATTTATATAATTATTTTTTAAAATATAAAATAATAAAAATATAAAGGGAAAATAAATCTCTAATCTCTTTATCTCTTTACTTAATCATATTTTATATTTGAATTTAAAATTTATTAAACTTAGATGTTGTGTTCGATTAAATTTAAGTTTATGTATAATTTTTAAGTGAATGTTAAAAGAGCTTTGCTACACTAGGGTTGCAGCACCGCCGTGACAGGTAGTGAAAAAAAGAAAAAAAAAACACATGGGTCCCACATGTTTTTTCATTTTTTTCCACTATAGGGCCGCGGCGGTGCCGCGACCCCGGTTGCATATATTCTTTCTCATGTTAAAATGTTTTTCTATGGTGTATGTTTGTATTTAAGTGTATATTTAAATTTCTAATAAAAAAAAAATCGTATATATATTTACAGATTTTCTATTGTCAGTTCGTCCTGACAATAAATATATTATGACGAAGAATGTAGACCACAAGATTTACATACTTTAACTCAAAGTGTATACATCTGTCAAAACTTCTCCATAATCTATGGTTCACATTCTTTGTCCTGATATATTTATTGTCAGGATAAACTGACAATAGAAATAAACATAGAAAGACTGTATATATTTAATGTTAAAATTTAAGTAAATGTCCTAAAATTCAATCATATTGTAAAATAATTTGTATATTTAATGGTTTGAATTTTTATTTTTTTTTAGGATAAAACGAATCGGGTCATTTGGCTCGGGGTTTAGGGCACCCCTAACCTAATCGAATCGGGTTTGGAGTGGAAATCGAAAACCTGTTTAGGTCATGGGTTGGATTTGGGACAATCTATAAAAAATGGGTTTCGAGTTTGGCAATGGGTTGGAACGGGCCGATCCAACCCGTTGCCACCCCTATCTACGACTCTAGGTTGTCATAGCCGCAGAGTTTTTCTCGCACCAGATTTTATCAAATTATCCAACATTTATCTTCAACAAATCTAAATACAGTAACAATATATATATATATATATATATATTGTTATTGTAAAAAAATAAAAAATAAAAAAATCATAAAATAAGATATATTTTTTAATAATAGTTTTTATGAAATCTATTTGAAAAAATGGTGAAAGGATTACTTTATATAAAATTAGATGTATTATCATAACTTTAACAAAATTAAGGCTGATAGTGATATGATCATATTACATTGATTCGAATAATAATAATAATAATAATAATAAAGTGAAATGAGTTGAGTCGATTTTTTATTTTTTATTTTTAAGTATTCCATAAATTTGGAGTGTTTTTTTTTTTAAAACATTAAATATTGAGTTAAAGTTATATCACTATTCAACCTAGTTGTATTTAAAATTTATAATATGGTTTTAGTGAAGTTATATTTCTTACTTAATAACGTATTTGGACATCTAAATCTTAACCATTTAGTTACTTATATGGTATGATAATTGCGATAATGTGTGACTCACGTTTGAGTCATATTCTTAATTAAGGTATTTATGTAATTACATTAATATTCTAAACCCGTATAACAATTTTAAAATGCTACGTTATACTATCTTGTTATTGTTGCTGTATTTTTTTTTTAATATAGTTTTTTTGAAATTATATTTATGACTTGAATTACCACAATCTAATGGTTGCAATGTCAGTTAAATCTCGAAACTTCATTTTTATTGATGTCTTGATTAAATTACATTTGACATTTGAATCATGTATATATTTTTAAAATGTTAACATTACGATTATGGTTCATCGATTGAAATCCTATATATATTTTTAAAATAAACAATATAATAATCGATATATAAATAAATAATGTACGATCTATTTTCATCATTGCATGACAATTATACATACCAATATGTTGGTAAAATCTAAATTGCACTCATTATTTCTTTTTATATCTCATGCTGGAGTTTGATATTCTATACTTCGATGTAATTCATAAAGCAGGCAGTTACCTCATCCAAAATAATAGATAGTACGAAAAGAAAATAATAATATCAGACGATTAAATTTATATATCAATTTTAAATTATTTGATATGTGTAGTCGATTGGATCTACAATTAATTATGATCGTCGAGGTGGGAATTGATAACTTGTAAATCAACAAAGAAAATAGAGTGATGGTGAACCACATGAGGGGGTGTTTCCTTTGGGAGACTCTCCAATGCTCAAGTCAGTAATTTGTTCGATATATATAAAGCAAGGAGAATAGAATAGCAAACCGTATTTGTTCGATATTATCAAATTGTGCAGTTGGTTGATCAGGGATTTGGTCGATGTTGATAGTCGAACAATTTGGTGGTTTAAATGCTTTGATGAACTCCTTTGTGCGACGTGGATCGATTGAGGATTGAATTAGACTTTGTTCGAGGATGATAGTATTGAATCGACTGGACGATGGGGCAACAAATTAATGCTGTATGAGAACTACCGCAATAAATGTTAAGAGAGATGAATTGAGCGGGGAGAATTTGAGAGAGTTTTGTGAGCTTTATCTCTGAGAAGGGCTCTTATATTTATAGTGAAGACCATGAGTCTTCACCACTCACGTCTTTTATGAGCGAGCAACAATCACGGGTTATTCATTGTCCGTTTTGATCCATTTTTAAATCTGGCAACGATGGCTTTGTCAAACGTTGGAAATCGTGTAACGTCTGATATAATTGGTTGTATTTTATGATGTCTTTGACCACATGGGATTTAAATAACCTAGATGGGTCAAGTTTTGGGCATTGGTTGGGTCCAGTTATGTGTTTTATTTTGATTCTTCACTTGGGCCTTTTAGTATCCCTGAAATGGGCCGGTTTTATTGGGCCTAAGGCCTGTTTTTTTGACCACTATAATATGTAACTTTTTTGTGAAATTTTTTTTTTCTGAAATTAAACTGGAATTCCATTAACGATAAGGAAAATTGCAACTTGAAAAGATTTTATCTATTTTTTGAAATAACAATTTGAAAAGATTTTATATGTAACAATTGATTAAAATAATTCGTTATTTATGCTAGTCGAAAGTGTCACACTGTGTGCCAAACTTTCGATACAAATTCAGATATAATCATATACGATTGGACTAGAATCTAACGAAAAATATAAAGCTCCAAGTCACAATTCGTGGGACCCGCACAAAATCTACGGTATCTACTATCTACACATGCCATTGATCTGTGAGCAATAAACTGACAACTGTTCCACACTTATGACACACTGACTTCGATAAATATCTAAGCGCCACATCAGAATGGACAGACCAAGCCGACCTACAAATTTTTACTTTAACCTAAAAGACATAAACACCCCCAACAATTTCTAAAATCCCCTCCTTCGAGCCGTTATCGAGTGAGACACTCAGGGGCATAACCGTCCTAATATTTACGATCCATGCCCTAATCGGTGGCCTCGAAACTAAAATCTTCGAAGCGCGGTTTCTCCTCCCTCGCATATTTTATTTCTTTCAATTTTTGTTTTTTGGTTCTCTCTCAATAAGGTTAGGGTTTCGATTGGTTCTTGAGTGATTCACGAGTGTTTGGCAATGGGAGTACCGGCTTTCTACAGATGGTTGGCGGAGAAGTATTCGATGGTGGTGGTGGACGTGATTGAGGAAGAGCCTGTCGAAATCGACGGCGTCAAGATTCCGGTCGACACGAGTAAACCTAATCCAAACAACATCGAATACGATAATTTGTATCTCGACATGAACGGGATTATTCACCCTTGTTTTCATCCTGAAGATAGGGTAACGATTCAATGCTCAATTTCACTTCTGCTACGATATTTATTTATTTATTTATTTGAATTTATACTTTTTTAGCGATGAAGATATGATTAATTTGAACTGATAAACGAATGGCATGAGTGTTTCATTGTTACATTCAGTAATCATGTAGCTTGTGGTGTTTTTCGGATTCAAAACCTTTGATGAGTGAGTAAATTTGATATATTTATGTAGAGGGAACTGGAGAAATCACAGTGATAGGGAGCTTCTCTAGTGCGGAAGTGCACATGAAATTCGAATTGATATCGTTAAAATTTTGCAAAAAGACAAAATTTATTTGAAAAATTGTTTATTAGTGATTTCTATTAATACAAATTCGCTATCCTATTTTTTTTTTTCAGGCTAACGGTCCACACTAGAGAATTTTATTACAGTGATATTCTTTATACTTTGATCACCTTAAATTAATAGATTCGGTCGTGATTTGTATTAAGTGGATTTACAGCTGCAAGTGTAATTTTGATGCTATAATGTAGATGTAGATTGGTGTTTTTTGACATTTTTATCTTTTTCCTTTTTTAATTTATTTGAATGAAAAGAGTTGGCTGACAGACCGATTTTATACATGCAGCCTGCTCCAGCGACATTTGATGAGGTATTTCAATGTATGTTTGATTACATTGACAGACTTTTTGTGATGGTGCGACCTCGAAAGTTGCTGTTCATGGCAATTGGTGAGTAGTTGGTTTGAATAATCGTTTTGCCTGGAAAAGTAGACATGATTAACTAATTGTCCCATGTATTCTCTGTATTACTGATTATCTGGAAACAACTTGTAGATGGTGTTGCCCCACGGGCAAAAATGAACCAACAACGATCTAGGCGTTTTAGAGCAGCTAAAGATGCTGCAGATGCGGTACGTTCTTTTTGGATTCTAGACGTTTTTTTACGTTTATGTATGTAGAGGGGCTTTATACATTTTTCAGTGGCCAAATTAACTTGTTAATTTTTGCTTTACACTAAATTAAATTATTCACCAAAAGCAATTTCTTGTGGAGAACTTATTTCTTACATTTACTTGAATGCCAAAATCTAACTTTGACGCCCCCTTTTATCATATATAGATCTTATAGCATTAATTGAGATTTTTGTATTAACATCAATGTGTTTTTGAGGGATGCAAATATGTAATTATGATAGTTTATGTTAAATGAACTATTGTAGTTCTATACCACACATCTTCTTGCCTTTTTTTTTTTTTTTTTAACATATATATTTTCTTTAAATTTAATGGCAGGGTGCTAATTTTTTTGTTGGAATATTACAACAATTATTATTATTATTATTATTATTTTTGCATTTTTTTATTGCATTAAATATCATAAACCCTTATGTGAGTGGGATTAGAATCTAAGACCTTTACACAACAAGATAACTTACAAGTTGAACTAGCTAGTGCCCACAATGAGGATTAGACTTGATGATACAATGACTTTCAGTTTTTTCATTTTATATTTATTGTTGTTTCCTGGGGCTTCAGTTACTTGGTGATTTCTTTGCTGGGCAAGATACCAATACCATATGCTTAGCTTGGAATCTTGTTGTCCTAGCATTTTAATCATTAAGATTTGTCATGCGGCTCATGCCTTCCCTGCTCTGATTCTTCTTAATGCTATCTGCAGATTTTTTAGGTTTATGGACAATAGATGTGTCTATTTACTTAATTTTTAATTTTTTCCCCTCACTCCATTGTCTGAACAAATCTGAAATGGTTGAAGAATTAAGGTATGCCATAGTTCTTGATGTGTAAGTTCTTATTTTGTAGGCAGCTGAAGAAGAAAGGTTGCGGCAGGAATTTGAGCAGGAGGGCAGAAAGCTCCCTCCTAAAAAGGATTCACAACTTGTTGATTCTAATGTTATCACCCCTGGAACTGAATTTATGGCTGTTTTGTCAATTGCGTTGCAGTATTATATACATCTTAGGTTGAATTATGATCCTGGATGGGCAAATATTAAGGTATTGTCTATTTTATAGTTCTTTATTATCTGTTGTATTTCATTCCATTTGCAATCAAAACAATATACTTGTCCTTTGGATGTATAATAGTGACAAATGTAGAGTGTCTTATCCTTTTCTTACACTTCCATTTCTGAAGGTCATCCTTTCTGATGCAAATGTTCCTGGTGAAGGGGAGCACAAAATTATGTCCTATATTCGTCTCCAGAGAAATCTTCCTGGTCATGATCCAAATACATGTCATTGCCTATATGGTTTGGTATATTTCTTTCTCCGTTGACAGAATCATCTCTGATTTAGACATTTGCTTTAAATGAGCATCGTAAACTTTGTCCTTTTCCCTAGACCCTCGTTAGTTAGTTAGTTATCTGGACTAACATGGTTTGCTCTGTTAATTTAAACTATATGACAGGATGCAGATTTGATTATGTTGGCTTTGGCTACTCATGAAGTTCATTTTTCAATTCTTCGAGAGGTTTGTTTGCATTAGTGTTATATGCTGGTTCGTTTTGTAATTTCACTATATGTTCATGTGAGAGAAGAAAATGCTATTTTGTAAATGAAAGGAAATGTGCGCCAATTTCTTTTTCTTGAACTTTATTCTTTTTTCCATTTTTAATATTTTCTTAGAATTGATGAATCGGGTTTGATGGATGCTCATGTATTGGAATAAGTGAATATTTAAGTCTGATTTTTTCAAAATAAAATGAAATTAAGGAATAAGCATTTTTTGTTGTTGATGGTATGTTTCAGGTTGTATTTACACCTGGGCAGCAAGACAAATGCTTCCTTTGCGGTCAGATGGGTCATTTAGCAGCAAATTGTGAAGGAAAAGCAAAGAGAAAGGCAGGAGAATTTGATGAGAAAGGGGATGAGATTGTGCCTAAGAAGCCATACCAAGTAAGTTTTAGTTAAAATATGCTTTAAAAGTTGCGGGTGTAAATTTCATCCATAAATATATGTGATAAGAATTATAACCGTCTTTTGGCCCTTATCCTCCCAATTTCTACTTCATGCAGTTTCTCAATATTTGGACTCTTAGAGAATATCTTGAATATGAGATGAGAATTCCTAACCCAACGTTCAAGATTGATCTGGAACGCATTGTGGATGATTTTATATTTATTTGTTTCTTTGTTGGCAATGATTTTTTGCCACATATGCCTACATTGGAGATTCGAGAGGTATGCAAATAAATAATTAGCTTTTTTCAAGAAAGTTAAGTTATGGAATAAGTTGTTCTGTATTACAGTAATATAAACCCTTTGTGTGTAACATATTTTCTGATTTTACTGCCACTCTAGATATCAGCTTTTGACATGGTTGTTTCGGCACTTCCACAATCATTTGTGTATTAATTAATTGGCTGAATGTCATGACATATTAATTATGGAAACATATTTTCTAATATATTGCCACTCTAGATATCAATTTTTGACATGGTCATTCCTGTGCACCCACAGCCATTTGAATTGATGCATGTAAATTAACAGAAATCTAAGTTATCTTCATTCTTGAGCTTGCAAGTGGCCATTATGAATGTTTTAATTACTGCAAAATGTTAATATAAGTGATTTTTTTTAGGGTGCAATCAACTTGTTAATGGCAGTGTACAAGAAGGAATTCAGGGCTTTGGGGGGGTACTTGACTGATGGAAGCAAGGTATCAAATTAAGTGTTTCATGTCTCAGTAATCAGTATCTGCTTCAAGTTGTTTCTATAACCCAACTGCATTTGGCTTTTCTTTGTCATTGTCAGAATAATCTCTTACAATTTCAATGACCTCTTGTTTCCTTTCTTAGCCAAATTTGAGCAGGGTGGAGCATTTTATCCAAGCTGTTGGATCATATGAGGATAAAATATTCCAGAAAAGGGCACGATTACATCAGGTATTTTTCCTCTTTTTTCCTGCACAGATTAATTGATTTTTTTTTGAATCACTGTATATCATAGGAGTAATATCATTTATTGTGTTAAACTTGCTGAAGGAATGGCAAACTTTATAACTGGGCCAAGAAGCTTATAAAGATTTTTTTTTTTTTTTTTTTTTCCATTGTATGGGTTCTAATTATATCAGTCACATGCATTCTCCATTAGTTAGGGATGTTTCAACCTCATATTTAGTTATATAGAAGTGTTGGATTATGAGATGAATTGAAATTATATGAATGATTGTTAAATTACGAGTTGTACTTGTTAAAAATAACTGGGAATGGGATATCCTACAAATCTGAATTTTTTCTTAGAATTTGATAAGGCAACTTGATGACAAGGGAATTTTAAGTTTTTAATATTGCCAAACGGGACAGTGTGGGCTGTTTTCCCAATGTTTGTAAGGAAAAATGGTTTGGTAAGTGTGGTTTTCATTTATATTTATCGGTATGGAGGGAGAGGGAGGGGGTTTCTGCTTGCTTTTTAATTCTAGGCTTCAGGAAGCCGAGTGTATCTACACCATGCAAATTTTTTTCAGTGTATTTGGCAATATTTTTTTTTTTTTGGGGAGTATATTTGGTAATTCTTATTGTAATTGTATATTTTTAGGTATTACCTCTTTTGGGTTGTAAGGTCCCTTTAGTGGAATCGTGGTTCACTTCATTTTTGTTCATAAATTGTGTTCCTAACAAAAAGAAAAAAATTGTAGTGATATGTTAATATAATTGGTGTCATTTTATTCTGGTATGTTTACAGAGGCAGTCTGACAGAATTAAGCGTGAAAAGGGCCAAAAGGCTCAAGCAAGGAGAGGCGATGATGCACAGCCACAAGCTCAACCTGATTCTTTGGTTCCTGTTTCTCGATTTCAAGGTTCTCGCCTGGCTTCCGGTCCTTCCCCTTCTCCATACCAACTAACAGAAGGTGTTGATGTGCTGAGTTTGTCTGGCAATAATGGCAAAGGAACTTCTAATCGTCCCCATAAAGTTCAACGTTTGTATTCAGGGACTACTGTTGGTGCAGCCATTGTTGAAGCAGAGGATAGTCTTGAAACAGAAGTATGTTTTCCTGCTTCAGGAGAGGCACTTTAATGTAATTCTGACTCCTTCAGCCATTCTTTAAGACTCATATTCTATGGGCTAGCCTTTGATTTGGTATGAGCCTTGCTGGCGAGGAGTTAAGAGTTCATTTGTTTTCATATCATCTTTACTATGTAGCTTCCCAGCTTTGTTGGATTATCTCATGCTAAATTGATCAGCTTCGGCTAATATGTTACTTCTTGATTTTCAGATACAGGACAATAAAGAAGAAATGAAAGCAAAGCTTAAGGAGTTACTTCGTGAGAAGTCTGATGCTTTTAACTCAGAAAATCCAGAAGAAGATAAGGTTTGAATTTGCTGTTGCTTGCCGATGAGTTATACATAAAAAAAAAAACGGTGCTTCATTTGATGGTTAATTTTTCCCTTCTGAAATTTTAAGTTGAATAGCAGCAGTTGCCAGTTTTCAAATCTTTCTCCCTTCCCTGGCCTGAAAAAACTTGGTTCTGGATTGTTTGTATTTGGCTATGGCCTTGGGTTATGGTGGTTTTTCTTTTTCTCCAAAAAGTAAAGATTGAGATTAATGCCCACAAGTATGCATATTGTTGTTGATTGACCTACAGTTCTTGCTTGTATGACCATTTATTTATTTTTATCATAATTGTGATGTGATTTAAATGATAAACTACAATGGGATGGGGAAAGATAAAATCTTTTTATTTTTGGCTATGTGCATTAGTTATATTATGTGTTATATCTCTAATGCTATTTTAACAGGTTAAATTGGGAGAGCCAGGGTGGAAAGAAAGGTATTATGAAGAGAAGTTCAATGCTACAACTCCTGAGGAACGTGAAAGTATACGGAGAGATGTCGTAAGTTAGATGAACTTAAGTGTTATTTATGTTGATTGTCTTGTGTCCTTATCTCTTTAGTCATTGTAGGCTTACCTTACATACTTGAGTTTAAATCGAGTAGGTTTTGAAGTATACAGAAGGGCTGTGTTGGGTTATGCATTATTACTATGAAGGTGTTTGTTCCTGGCAGTGGTGAGTTTTTCTATTTTTTATTGTAAATTTTTTATACATGGAGAATTTATATAGTATCCTGAACTCACAAGAAGGATGTATACATGGTATATATCTATTACAACACAATATAGAAAACTGGATGAAGACATTTTTGTTGTCAGTTCTTGACTTTTTGGGAATTGGGCTGTAAATCGTATACTTGGTGTTCACTTTTTTGGCATTTGAGGTTCCAATATCATTTTTCATAAAAAAAAACAAAATTACATGGGTGACAGTGGTTGAATTTTTTATTTGATATTCATTGTTAAATTTTATCCAAAATGTTAATCTTTTTATTTGATTTGCAGTCACATTCTGATCTTACTAATAATGCTGCCGCGGTAATTTGTTATTTTAGGTTTTATCCTTACCATTATGCACCCTTTGCTTCTGATCTCAAGGATCTTGGTCAGCTGGAAATAAGCTTTGAATTAGGCTATCCCTTCAAACCCTTCAATCAGCTATTGGGGGTTTTTCCTGCAGCAAGGTTGGTAGCTACTTCTGCTTTCTTACAAGTTTCCTATCAAGTAGGGTACTAACTGTATTCAATTTTCAGTTCCCATGCACTTCCCGAGCTTTATAGAAAATTGATGACCGATCCAAATTCTCCAATAATTGATTTTTACCCTACCGGTATGTGTCTCAGCTAACTAGAAGCCTCAATACTTATTGCTCCTTAAATTTGTGCATGGCAAGATCTATCTTGATATTTTCTCCATGTGTCAGATTTTGAAGTGGACATGAATGGAAAACGGTTTGCATGGCAGGTGAGTTTACCTTTTGGTATGAATTGTGTTTTTTACTTAGCTTTACTGATATTGTAACTCACAGGAAATGACATTATTTTGAAGTATTCTTTGATACTTTCATCTTGCTCTTTTGAAGGGTATTGCAAAGCTGCCTTTCATCGATGAAACTCGCCTTCTTGCAGAGGTCAAGAAAGTTGAACACACACTAACGGTATGGTACTGTGGTTAAGACAGCTTGTGATGCATATACTGCTGCTTTCTTTCTGCAATTTGGCTAATTGTTGCTACTTCATATTTAATACATGATTTTAAATTCTTTCATCTAATTAGACGTGACAATCTTCTGTAGGAGGAGGAAGCACAGAGAAACAGTACCATGGCTGACATGCTTTTTGTGCAATTATCTCATCCTCTTTCTGCGAGCATATATACACTTGATGAACATTGTAAAAAATTAACAGCCAAAGAGAGAGCTGAAGTCAAGGAACGTCTCAAACCTGAGATAAGGTTTGTGTTGCGGTGCTAAAATATTTTTCATTTACTTCTAGGTTTGAAGGGTAGATTGCTTTTGGAAATTATTTGTACGATTTTAAATTTCCTTTACCTACACTTCTTTATTAATTTATATTAGTAGTTATTTATTATATTAATTATTAGCATGTAAATTATTCATATTAGTGACTGAATTACATTTTAGAACATTCTGAATGTATCATTTGTCTCAAGGTGTACATCTAATGTTTTGTCAATATATCGATTTGCTTACAGCTGTTCAAGCTTTGGTTCATTTATACCTTGCGTTTGGTTCATATAATTTGAGTTAATTTGGAATCGCCATCAAACATGTCGAGCTTTTATTTTTCATGTGTTGTTTGGTCTGTTTTTTCTCTCCTACTAAAATTCCTAGTATTTGGAAAGAAATCCAGTAGTTTTGACAAATTAATGATTAAGCCACTGATGAAATTTGAGTGCTTTATATCAATCTGACGTCAGTGGTATTATTAAACCCCGATGCATACTGGTGATGGTGAAGATGTGAGATAATTATCTAAATGTTAGGCAATCAGAGTTAAAGTCTGTTGGCTTTTGGCTGGTGCAACTTGTGTACTCACTTTTACCTACATGTTTAGTGCAGTGTTTTACTTTTGAGCTTGAGATTTCATGCCTTGTATTATGGTTGTGTTATATTATTGCTTTAATGATAGCACAGCACATTTATACCTGGACTATATTCTGATCTTGATTTAGGGATATGTGCAGCGGTGGGATGAATGGTTATATATCTCCTTGTGGTGGAGATCCTCATCCTCCTATATTCAGGTCTCCGGTTGCTGGGTTGGAAGATGTAATGGACAATCAAGTCTTGTAAGCTTCTAAATTTTAAATATAATTCTCAGGCTTACTGAAGTGATCATGTTTGAAGATTTTATTTTAATCATTTCTGTTTTCTTTATGTGCCTTGCGGTTCAGATGTGCTATTTACAAACTCCCAGATTATCATAAACACATCACCCGACCTCCTCCTGGGGTAAAATTCCCTGAAAAGGTATGCAGAAACTATAAAGGCCTCTCTGCTTGTTAATATCAGGTCTTCCTTAATTATGGTGGTGTATCTTATATTTTGCATTTTGTTGTAAAGTGATGCTGTTTATTATCTGGCTTGAACTGTGGCCTGAAATTTCAGTTCGTAGGCCCTTGATGTTCCTACTATAATCTAAATTTAGCCGTGGTTGATGTGGCATGGTTCCTTCTTTGTTAAGCAATATAATGTGCTTTTGGTTTATAAATACAGGTTTTTATTTGAACTTGTTATTATAAATTGTGGTTGCATCGTTTTCCTTATGATCCTTTATTGAAGGTGTATGGATTCATCGAGAGTGTGTAATCATTTACTCCCTACATTTGGCCACTTGAATCAGCCGAACTGATTCACCCTAGAAAGATCATAGAAGTAACTTGTGTATCCAATTTTTTTTTCTCTAAGCATCTTGATGTTCTTAGTGAATCGGTTGTATATTTGATCCCTGATCATGACCTAGATGCAAATTATCATCCTTGTGTTGCTATCTTGTATGTACATTGGTGATGTTCTCTTTCAAGACTTATATTCCTTTTAGCTGCTTGATTTTCATTTCCCAAGGATAAGCATGCAAGAAACATGATTTATATTATGAAGCAGTATATTAAAATGACACACGACATGTGCGTATCCTGTAGATATATCTTAGGTTTTATTTGACTGTTTAAATTAACTGTGTGAGCAGAATGTTAAGTGGGAATGGTTTTGCTAGCGTGATTATTTACGTAAAAAAATTTATTTTGCAGATGGTGCAATTGGGAGATCTGAAACCCGATCCTGTACTGTGGCATGAAGATAACGGAAGGAGGCCTTATGATAATAATGGAAGGAGGCCTTATAATAATAATAATAACAATAATGGAAGGAGGCCATTTGATAATAATGAAAGGTATGCTCATCTTCAGTTTCTTTCAATAAGAGGCTTATGCATGACTGGACACCAAACCTCTTAGTGCTATCAATGAAATTTTATCTTCTATTTATTTATGAAATTTTTTGGATTTGGCTTCCTTAGCAGGCACAATCCCCATGGAACCATGTCTGGTCCTCGGCTTGGGGAGGCATCGCATCGACTTGTTGTTAATAGCTTACAGTCGAAGGCGGATCGTAATGGCTATGGCAATCATATGAATGCTCCACCACAACCTTATGCTGCTGCACCCTATGTCCCGCCACCCGCTTCCTATCAAGATTACAGAGGCCATGGTCAGGGACATCATAGAATAATGCAGCCTTCAATTCCTACGACCCCAGTAGCTCCCTACGACAGTGGATATGGTCAACACCCCGCTTCATCTACCTCTCACGCTCCTTACAGGTCTCATCCTCAATACGAAAGGCATAATCAATCAGCAACCGGTGGAGATCATCCGATGCTCATATACCAACCTTCAGCAATTCATCAGAATGGTGGACCAAGGTACCCACCCAGGCCTAGTGCACATACATCCGGTGTGGTTCCGAATCAAGGTGGTTATAATAATGCCTACCAGAGCTACCAATCACCCAGCGCTAGTAATTTTCAACAGTTGGGCGGTAGTTTGAGCCTGCAGGCCAACCAGAGCATCCCCAGAGCTTATGGCCACCAACAATACAACAATCCACGAAGGGGAAATTACGGCCATTATCAACAAAACAATCAGCAGAGAGGAAACCCGGGCCACTATCAACATAATAATCAGCCGAGAGGGAACCACGGTAACCATCAACAAAGAGGTAATCAATTCTCGACATTAGACAGAAAGCCATATAAGAGACAACAGCCACCTGGGAACGGCAATTAATAAAGTTAAGTTTTTATGTCGTGAATCCAATAATTATGTTAGTGTTGTACAATAGTCTGATTATTTGCAATAGCTCGAGTTCTGTTATTCGGATTTTTCCCATTATGTTATTTTTTTTCAGCCTTGGTTGTATCGAATTTCAAATTTTGGCATTGTTGAGGGAGGATAACCAAATCTTCATAATAAAGTGTGAAGAGCGGATGTCATTCGAGGTGCCATTTTTTAGGATGAGTTGTTCGGGTCATAAATATAGATGTAATTGTATTCTTTTTTTAAAAAAATTCTCTGTTATATCATTTTTGCATTAAAGTATTTTGATCAATCGTCAGACTATCGCTCTCTCGTTCTATGTGTTTGAGGTGGATGTTCGCCGGTCCATTTTAGTGATGGACAAACAATGTAAGCTGCTGCTATTGATAGTTAACTTTTGGCTATGGAAGATTTCATGTTTAACATTAGGATCTTGTATTGGTGAATGAGCCAATTAAAATAGCAAATTAATTAATAATTTTTTAATCGGTGTGCTGACAAACTATTTTGTCTTCTTGGTAATTTTATTTTAGGGTGCTATTGGATTTTAAAAAACATACTAATTTTGGATGTATATACATTTTTTGAGGGGTGCAAATATTGCCACTCTAAATCAAAACCGGTTAATTACTTACAAGCCTACAAGGTATACATTATTATTCATAATTAATACAAGAGTAATATGTTAGACGTATCAATTTTTTTTTTTTTTTTTTCAAATTCTGTCTCAAATGATGTGGCATATGAAGTATCAATATCACATTAATCATATTAGTCACTACGTAGTCTCTTGATTTATAAGATGTTGACACCTCACATATCACGTCATTTAAAACAGAATTTGGAAAGAAAAAAAATTGAGTCGTTTAACATTACTCTTAAAGAGTAATGCTACTTCACCCAAAAATTCAACTCAAATGTGAGGTGTCAACATCACACATAATAGGGACCCACGTCATGATTTATAAGATGTGTGAAGTTGACACCTCACATTTAAGTTGGAATTTGGGTTGGATTTTTGGGTGGAGTAGTATTACTTTTAGTGTATGTTTGGTATGGCTTTTGAAATGATCAAAAGCGCTTTTTTAATGTTAAAAGCTATTTTGAAGTTTTTTTAGGTTGTTTGGTAAAACTCAAAACAGCTTTTTTAATATGTGAATTGTCTCAATTACCCTTTAAAAAAGCCATTTTATGTCTATTTGGAGAAGCCCAAAATTTGGGCTTCTCCAAGAAGCCTTTTTTGAGCTTTTTTAAAACATATGAATTGTCTCAACTACCCTTTATAAATTTTAGATATTCCACCGTATCTCTTTCATTATAAATACATTGTCAACACCCTTTTTGTAATTCACTCAACCAAAAGTTATTTCTAAAAATACATTGTCAACACCTTTTTTGTAATTTACACAATCAAAAGCCTTTTTTGTTAGAAGCTCACTCACTAAAAGCCCTACTACGAAAAGATCTACTCTAGAAACTCAAATTGAAAAGCCATACCAAACACACTCTTACTCTTACTCTTACTCTTAAAGCAAATATTAGTGATCGGTAGGCTCACTCCAACAACAATTTTATCTCGCTTTTCGAGGTTTAGATCAGTTGAAGTTGGGTTGGGCCCCGGGTACTTCAAAGTCAACCCAGGCCCTGAATTGAAGGTCGGAATCTCCGGTTGCTGAAGCTGTTTTGATTTCCTACTTGATGAGATTTTGAAAAAAAAAAATGTTTTCCTATGTGTTTATGGTGATTAATTCAAAGACGGTTTGAGGATCAATAACACATGTGTCGCACTCTAAAACACATACGATCAGTAATGTACAATTACTCGTATGTGTAAGGATTAGGGAGATCATGGCTCGTTTGGTGTCAGACTTCAAAAAGAAACCAAAAATTAAAAAACCTTTGTGAGCTCTGAAGTGCAACTACAAACTACACAAGACCATGTTCTTGCACCTCATTAGTAAAAGGTCCTCAAACTTTTTTTCACACCTTGGAAATAGCTTTTTAAAAAGTAAAAACTTATGCATACATGAACTGCTAACCAATGTTGTTTGGTGGTGAAGACAATATTCCAGGTTTTGGTCATCACAATGTAAGTAGAATATATACATATATATGCATATACACACACGTTTGTCATATGATATCTTTGAGATCCTATAAATGAGGATTATGTTACTTCTACATAGAAGCCAAAGATTTCGACCCCATTAATATTTTTAAGAATTTGGATTTTCTGATCTAATTTTTTTTTTCCCAATCTTACATAATTTCATGACATATAAGAATTGAAATGAATGATTGGTTTTCACAACCATCTTATCAACAATCAATCACATGCTTTAAAAAGATCTGGAAAAAGATCAGATCAGCAGATGATCTAAATTCTTTTTTTTTTTTTATAGATTTTTTAAAGGGGGATGAATCTTAAACCATTGAAAAGATCCATTAATTAATTAATTTCAGAAAAGCCTTTTTTTTTTTTTTTTTTTTTTTTTTTTTTTTATGGGTAGGACTTGTATATATAATATTATAATCTAACACAACACATTAATAATAAATAAATAAAGATATATATATATATATTTTTGTGGGCTATGGATCTGTTCAAATTATGAATCTAAACGGCCAGTATTTTAATAAGTTTGTAATACAAGCTCACCACCTTTTAATAGACGTGTAAACAGATTACATCATTTGATATAAATCAAAATCTAAATCATCAATAAATTATTATAAATTAACACAAATTAACAAGTTGCAAAACGCTGAGAAATTAAACTTGAAATCTCTTGATCCCACATTCCCATTCATCTCACATGGATTTCAAGAAAATTTCCTTTTTTTCTTTGTACTTTTAAACAAAATAATCAAACCGTTCACACCTTTTTTTTCTTTTAATTTTTAAAATACGGTGTCAGAGCAATGATCACACATCACTTAACTTAGATGGTGCACATCTCCCCGTCATATTAGTGGTGGAGTATTCAACTCAAACCATGCGAATGTTAAAAACATATATGAGGAATTTATTTCAATTAGGATAGTGTTTGATTTCAACATGTTTCGTTGAAACTCCGAATCTTAAAAGATCTTTAGAAAAAAGTGATTGAGGGCCCAAGAGCCGCACGTGTGCAGCGCAGTCACAGCTTAGATCTGTCGGATGGTGGGATTATTGCCTTATTGGTGTGCAATTATCTGTATATCTAATATCTTTGACAATTTAAGAGTTCTTGTTCTATTATTTATTATTTTATTATTCTTATTACTAAAAAAATATATATATAAAAAAAAAGATTATCAAAGTGGAGGAGTTCAATAATTAAAGGGTTTGGTTGCTGAGTCTGGTTCGTTGTTTTGAAGCTTTTTGGAATGTTTCGTGTGCATCGATTTGTGTGTTCACATTAACATTATCATAAATTCATAATAATCATCAATCCATCCATCAAGTCATCAACATCATCTCTCAATTTCTCACATTATCAGTTTAATAATAGGTCACACGTGTGACTGTGTGAGAGCTGATTTGGTCGGTGGTCCACCTTTCAATGGCTGTCCAAACTTTGAGCGGCCATTACATTTCCACCGGTTGATCTTTTGTTAAACATAAAACTATATTCTATCTTTTCATTTCATTTTTTCATTGGACGATAACCTTTTTATCAAGTTAATAATATATATATATATATTTTTATATATTTGATTAAAGATAATAATATCATATGAACTCTCAACTTTTTTTCTAATTTATAAAAATCTATAATATACTTTTGTAATGTGAATCCTTATGAATTATGATTGACTTGTATGTAAATATATGTTTGGTAATCAGTTATTAGTGATAAGCCAGTTTGTCGTTTGTGGAAAAATTAGAAGTCCCCACAGCTTTTATCATAGAAATTTTATTGATCAAGTACTCTTGACTTAGAAAACTAAAATCTCTATAATCTTATCATTACTCAAATCTTTTCTATAACTAAATTGTCCACAAATTATGCATCATTTACTTAAAACCTATTCAATGATTCATCTCTTTTCAATTTTTTATATTCAAGTGATATGATTGTCAAAAACGGTGAACAAGGTAGTTCCAGTAATCCATCATGTCATCAACCGACTACGATTTATATTGCTCGTACTAGGACTTGGGAAGTTTTGATTTACAATTATTTTTATTGATGACTTGACATTTGAACAAACCCTAGTATTTTCTTCCTTCTTGGTGAACCCTGTTTAGTTACACAGGGTTGGCTTTGCTCTTAGAGCATCTCCAATGCTGTGCCAAATAATTGTGTCAATGCTAAAATTTAGTATAAGGTGTAAAAATCATCCTTCAATGCAGTGCCAAATGATGTGCCAAATTTGACATATGCCAAATTTGGCACATCAATAAATGCTCTTTTTTTAATTACAAAAATACCATTATATATATATATTAAATGAAATAATGAATGCATTAATGAAATTTTGCATTGGAACATTAAAATAAATAATTAATGTATTTATGGTAAGTGTTTACTTTTATAATTTTAATTAATAAAATAATAAAAATAACATTTTAAATAGGATTATGCATTGGAGCACAATGCTAAATTGATGTGCCAAATATAGCATTTTACACTTTTTTGTGCTAAATTTGGCATTGGCATTGACATATGCATTGAAGTTGGCCTGAGGTGAGTTGGGCAACTGTCTAAGGCCTCAAATTTTTTTTTTACTTTTTTTTCTTTTATTACTTGTAGATAATTCTTAGAGGCCTTCTAAAATCTAGCCATAAAAGATATAAGGCTACCTAAAAATAAGGAAACAAATTACTTTTTAATAAATTTTAATTCTTTTTATAAACCAACAACTTCTAAGTTATAACGTTTTTTTTTTTATCCAAAAAAATCTAAAAATTAATAGTTTCCTAGTTCCAAAAAAAAAAAAAAAAAAAAAAAAAAAAAAAACTATAAATACCTTTATAATTCCAAAACACTTACTCGAAATGTTTTAATTAAAGTTATAATTTGATAACTCATTCCCATTTTTTTCTACTAATTTTTCTACCGACTGATACTAATACTATCTGTTTCCACTCAATTGAAAATTGAATATCAATAATATGAGTTACTTGAAGGCAACAATTGTTAGATGAAAAATTCTTTTTTCAGGTTCACTTGTTCTAAAATTTTATAAATTAGGTTGTTCTATTTATAAGTTTTTATTGTTAATGTTTTTGTTCATCGTTTTAGTTATTTGATTGCTTGCAATTGATTTTATTAATTATATAAGGCCTCAATCAAGGTTTTCGTCTAAGGCCTCCAATAGCATTGAGCCGTCCTTGGTACTTACACAACAATGATATCGATCATATATAATTTTATAAAATAAACAGTGGTTTTACATAAAATACTGATAATTGTTTTATTAAGTTTACATTATATAATGAGATTATCTAATGTAAACTTAATAAAACAATTATCATTGAAATTTAATGAGTATATTTAACTTTTCTGTTTTTTCTTCTTTCGCTTTCTCACTGAAATTAACAAGAATTAATGTAATGAAAAAGTTGAAGATTATGTAACTAACACCACTAAAATATTATCTCAACGTGATTCTTGTGAATCTACTTACTAATATTATAAATTAAGACTTCTAATTGATCAAATTAATTAAACTTAAAAACTATACAAGATTCAATAATTAAGTGTATATGATCATCTCCTGGGGCCGCGACTATATATATTATTATAATCTAACCTTTATTCAATACCTACTGATCATATCAAAGATTGGTTTTGGTTTCTTCAAAAATAATAATAATAATAATAATAATAATAAGATTGGATTTTGGGACCAAGTAATTTTAAAATATATGGAGTATAATCCCCATAAACTTAGCAAAGAGCCTAAGAAATAATAATATTTAATACTTAGATATCAAAATATACAAATACATATAAGATTTTTCTCTAGTTAAATCGATCATGGTGTTTTTTCAAGTACCGACTTGGTTAAAGAATTATTATATAATTAATGGGAAATTATTATTCTCCCCCCTGTAGTTTGCCGTATTATCTAGTCTCCACCCTCTAGTTTCAAAATTCTCCAATTTTCCCCCTCCCATGCCCAAATACAACCAATCTCACCATAATAAAATAGGGGGAATTGCACAAACATCCCCCGAGGTTAGTGATAATTACACGTATATGGCACTTTTGGCTATAATCACACAAACATTACCTAACGTTTGAGAAATGTTGCACAAACATCCCCTGCCGTTAAATTTGTACCGTTAACTTATAACAGCTAGGGGCAATACGGTCTTTTTGATCAAATAAATAAATAATTGAAAAAACACATCATTAATTACTTTGTTATTCATTTATAAAATATATTAATTAAAAAAATAAAGATTGAGATGGAGAAATCCCCTCTCAGATTTTTGATTTCTCCATATTTAATTAGATGGAGATCTAAGATAGTAAGATGGAGCATATCGTTCCATTTCATCATGATAAAGCGTCTCGTGCATCACTTGAGATCGTCAGCATGACTAGATCAGTGGTGAAGAGTAGCCGATCAAGTAGCATAGATTCCGGCAAGGACAACGGTGGCCCAAGCATGACTTGGATCACGTTGGATCGCGGTGAATCGATGTAGCAAATGTGAAGTTTTTACGGGTTTCATTTGTGGTTCCGGTGAATAGATTGACAGCATTTAAGGCTGGGATTTTGGTAATCGATGACCGGCAAAGCTTTCCTCGTCGGTGGTCAGTGGTCAGTGGCGGACCCAGGAATTTTAATCAGGTAGGGCACTTGAATATATATAATATTGAAAAATTAAAATCATAGTAAAATGAGTTTTTTTAGATTAAAAAAAAAAACAAATTTGTTTACTTACTCAGATGAATTAAATAATCTTACATTAAAAAGGAAATAAAGACAAGAAAAAATGTTAAAAAAAAAATAAATAATAACAAGAAAAACAACATCAATAATATAAAAAAAAATTAAAAGAATAAATTACAATCTAATTTTATAATAAGAATTTTTTTTTTCATTTATAATGAATTCAATTTAAATTTATAGAAAAATATTTTATTAATAAATATTACTAGACATGTTTTTAAATTTTTATTCTTCAAATTATTGGTAAATTATTGATTTATTAATTCTAAATAAATTAAAACTATAAAATAAAGAAAAATACTAAGGATAAAAGAAGATTAATCATAATAATATATTAACTATTTTAATCCAATAAAGTAAAATTTGAGATTTTATGGTTTATTGATCAGACGTGTTAGGTAGACAAACTAAAACTATTAGAAATAATAAAAATCGAAAATAATAATAGATAATTTAACATAAAATAAGAAAATGAAAATTTGAGAAAAGAATTGGAAAAGGTTGTAAAATAAATAAGACATAAAAAATTACAAGATAAAATTTTATTAAAAAGAATACATTTGCTTTTAATGGGATTTGAACCAAGAACTTTAAGAGTAGGAAGAAGGACCACAACTAGCTTTGCTAAAGGAGGAATGATGTTACTGCTAGTAATGAATATATATATATATATAAAAACTATACACAAAGTCAATTATTTTAAAAAAATTGAGGTAGGGCACGGGCCCCACCTGGTCTCCACGTGGGTCTGCCCCTGTCGGTGGTGAAGGGTTACTTGTGGCGGCAATGGCGTTGGGTGATATGATCGAGGTTGTTTGGGAGATTTTTTTTTTGTTTTTGGAATCGATAAACATGGTTGGATGATTGTGGGATTTTGTTGTGTTTTCAATGTTTGTGGGATTTTTAATTTTGTTGGATTTGATTTGATTTTGAATGAAATGTTGAATGAAGTGAGTGAGAAGTTGGGTGGGAAGATGAAGATGAATGAATAGTTTTTCTTTAGATCTTAAAGTTTACTGTTTCCTAGATATGAGACTATTGAGAGTATTTTGTTGTTGTTGTTGTTGTTGTTAAAATTATAACAAATATTTTGTTAATATATTATATTACTATTCATTTATTAATTACTTAATATTTTAATATATTTGATTAT
The DNA here is from genome assembly GCA_954870605.1 of Acer campestre. NCBI lineage: Eukaryota > Viridiplantae > Streptophyta > Magnoliopsida > Sapindales > Sapindaceae > Acer > Acer campestre. The sequence goes on from OX940810.1 coordinate 31,319,030, forward strand.
TTCTAAAAATGAAAATAAGGGTACTTTAGACTTCTTGCCTCATTGACTATTGACCGTTAGAAGTTAACGGTACAAATCTAACAGCAGGGGATGTATATGCAACATTTCTCAAACGTCAGGTAAGGTTGGTGTGATTATGGCCAAAAGTGCCATATGCATGTAATTATCACTAACTTTAGGGGATGTTTGTGCAATTCCCCCTAAAAATATGCATGGGAGAGGGGAAATTGGAGAATTTTGAAACTAGAGGAGGGAGATTGGAGAATATGACAAACTATAGGGGGGAGAATGATAATTTCCTATAATTAATATATGGATTTTGAAGGAATTTGATAAACAAATTTCAATGAGGTCACTTGTGACATATGCTAACGAAGATCATTTGTGTGGCCATCAAGTTTCATATTAGTCTAATAAACATGTCATATTAAATGGCTAATCATTCTATTTATAATAAAATGATATAATTTGCTATGAGTAGACTTAGTTTTGAAATCATAACAATTGTCATACACATGTAACCCTATATATAATTCAATTAATTGATATAGTTAGTCTAATATTATATTATATATATATATATTAAGTGATTAAGCAATGTAAACTCAAGAGTTTGATGTAGAACCAACCAGGCATGTCTCACTTAATTTGCTAACAATCATAATGATGTAATGATAAGCTTGATTAATTAATAATGTCAAAAATAATTAGGACGTGAAATGCTAATTAATTAATATTATTTGAAATGATAGAGATTACATACCAAGTTGAAATAAAGCAACTTCATGTGTCTTCTCACCCAAAAAAAAAAAGAAAAAAAAAAAGGAGAGATTTGACATGGGTCACTAACATATTGCAAAAAAATTCTTCTATATGATAATGAAATTCTAACTCTTAATTAACACTAATCGTTTTCAAAATATCAGATTGAATATATAATTGTATAATAATTATTATTATATCATGACAAATTGCATGTAGCTCAGTAGCTGCAATGCCACGTGGTGGATGGAGAATTGTATTATAAATAATATAAAATCATCTTTTACAGAGATCTGACTTGCCAACCAAAAAGTGCTATGAATCAGATCGATTTACCAGACTTCCTAAATTTTTAAAAAATAAACATAAAAGAAAGGTCATACAAAATCCAAAAAAACTTTGTCATTCACTCTCTTATAATATTGTCAAAACTCACAACCAATGGAATCCAAATGAATAACTAATCCAATTATTAATTAATTAGGAGGGTTAGGTTATTTCTTCTTCGACTGTCCAATGGACATCAAACCCTTTCTGGAGATGTGTTCTTCTCTTTACCACATCATTTAAACTTAATAAATATTAATAGCTACAATATATATAGGGTGGTTCTCTGGTAAGGACGTTCTGATATAAGAAGATAAAGACATCCAAGTATCCAACACAGCCACACATCCATATTAAGTGTGGGTATTTATTAATATGGAGTCGTGAGCCGATTGTGAATGTGGGGATGTGGTTAGAGGTCTGATATTGTTAAAACTAGTGACTCATATTCAATATCCTCATGAAGTTATATCAGGACTTCCGTATGATAATGAGACTATGTGTATATTATCTGTCAACATGACTCAAATTCCCAACTTTTTATTTATAGAAAAGACTTAAAAAAATAATTCTGCAATATAACAGGTGCATCATATAGATGGTAGATCATCATATTGTGTTTCTGCTGATGACTTTTAACCCCAAAAAAAAAAAAAAAAAAAAAAAAAAAAAAAAAAAAACTAAGAATGGAAGAGAGTGATTTGAGAAAGAAACTAACATCTAGCTATATATACTTCTCCAATTAGGGCCGTCATAACTTTATAATTTCAGAATGTTCAACCACAACCATACATTTACAGTGGGCCTATATCCTCATATTAACAAATACTCACACCCAATATGAATGTGTGATTATAATAAGACATTCTTAATTTATAATTTAAAGACGTCCTTACTAAAGAATCACTATATATATATATTAATTATAAAGTGTGACCCTGGAACGAAACACGAAGCAATGACCAACCAAATGAGATAAGTTTGTGGGAGAACCCTTGATTGGATAAGAACTGGTGAATTATGAATAGAGAGAAATTCAAAAGTAATCATAGGAAACATTAAACTTTTGTTAATAACCACTTTTGAAACTTTAAATGTTAATAACTACTTTTAAAAAAAAAAATCAGTGTTTGTCCATAAATTATAAGATTACCCCTGAAATTAGTTTTCTTTTTTTAAAATCTTGAAACTTGAAATCATGACTAAATTGAAAATGTTCAAACTTGAAATCATGACTAAATTGAAATGTCCTAACTTGAAATCATACCTAAATTGAAAATATTGAAACTTGAAATATGGATTAAATTGAAATTACGCTTAGGTTTTTTTTTCCCCTTTTTCTTCTTCTTCCTTTTCTTCTTCCTCAAATTAGGTTTAGGTTTTTTTGATTTTTTTGATTTTTTTTTTTTTTTTTGCAGACCACGTCGCCGGAGATCACTTCACGGAGCCGCCGGCCGTCACCTAGACTAGCGACGTTGACGAACTAGCGGTGCATGAAGGCATTGCCTGGTCATCGCACGAACCAGTGACGTTGGTTCTTGCGACAACTAGGCAATGCCTTCGTACGCCGTTGGTTCGTGACGTTCGGCAACTCCACTGGTCCAGGCGACGTCTGGCAACAACTCCGGCGTTGGGCGACGACACCGAGAGGAGAAAAGAGAGAGAGGATAGGGAGAGAGAGCAGAGGAGAGAGAAAGAGAAAGAGAGAAAAGAAAGAGAGAGAGAGAGAGAGAGAGAGAGAGAGAGAGAGAGAGAGAGAGTTTTGGAGAGGTTTTTATATAAGGGTTTTTCAGTAATTTCTCAAAAAAGTGGTTATAAACAATTAAAATTTCGGTTGTGGTTAAAAATGAATTTCCCCTAATATTTGTGGTCATTCTGAGTAATTTCCACTTATTATTAAATATGTATATATATTATATATTATATATATATATATGTATGTATGTATATGTACAAATACTTTTAAAATGTTGTGTGAAAGGAGAGAGTTTGATATATGCCTTTAATTGTATCGAAATCTATCTGAAAATAATATTTGATTATACTCATATCTATACATTAATGAGCCAAACTAGCTATAGGTTTGTTTTGTACGTATTATTGAAATGATTAGGAGTGATTATATATTATACCTAATTATTTTAAAATTAATTTCCTGTATCGTCAAGATTTTTAAAAATAAAAGTGATATATCATATACCAAACTATATATATATATATACTGTCTTATGTTGCGGAGTGATGTCTAGGGTTTGGTTTAACTCTATGATTCTTGTTAAAAATGATGAGGTGTTAGTAAGAGTAGAAGAGTATTGGTTGATTAATATAAAGGAAAAAGAAATTAAGAGTTTTTAAATGAGTGGTTTTGGCTTTAATTGAATGATATTGAGAGCCATTTTATTCTTATGAAATTAAATGGCCGTCACATATGCTTATCATCAGTACTGTATATATCATAGAGTTCTTAAAATTTCTAGCACTCTTTCCAAAGCCATTTATGGAAAAGTCACCAACTTAATAAGTTTTGTAGAAATAGCACCAATTAAGGTGATCTACCAAAATTGCCCCTAATCTCTCTTTGTCTCTCTCTTTCTTCCTTTCTCTCTTTCTTCCTCTCTCCTCTTTTTTTTTTTTCAAAAACCTCCATTGATCCATCAATGGAGGTCGGACAGACCTCAAATGGAGGTCGAATGGAGGGCGAAAGACCTCCATTGGAGTCGAAATGACTTCGACCTCCATTGGTGGTCGATGAAGAAGAAGATTAAAAAAAAAAAAATTCTGGAAATAAGTCTCGGGTATTTTGAATAAGTCTCGGGTAGTTGAAATAAGTCTCGGGTAGCTGGAAATAGCTTGAAATAAGTCTCGGGTGACCTACCCGAGACTTATTTCAACTACCCGAGACTTATTTCAAAATACCCGAGACTTATTTCCAGAATTTTTTTTTTAATCTTCTTCTTCATCGACCACCAATGGAGGTCGAGGTCATTTCGACTCTAATGGAGGTCTTTCGCCCTCCATTCGACCTCCATTTGAGGTCTGTCCAACCTCCATTGATGGATCAATGGAGGTTTTTGAAAAAAAAAAAAAAGAGAAGAGAGGAAGAAAGAGAGAGACAAAGAGAGATTATGGGCAATTTTGGTAGATCACCTTAATTGGTGCTATTTCTACAAAACTTATTAAGTTGGTGATATTACCACAAAACCAATCCAATTTGGTGCTATTTCTCTCTATTTCCTCTATATCATATTGACATGTTAAAATATTGCTAAATAGATACTCCAACAAAGAAGAAGGAAGAATATTTTAGAGAGACATTTCTAGAGAATTTTAGATGAAATAAATAATTATGTAGGCATTTATAGTTACATTGCATGATTGCATCTGTACAAGCTTTGAAAAAACTAAAAGTTAAAACAAAAGATCCAGAAAAAATAAATGGATTAATTGGTCACCTTTCAACTAGTGAATTCCTTGATTTGGATTCATATAATTAATTTGAAGTACCAAAAATTGATATCATGTCATCATGATATGTTCATAGGGTTTTATTGATCGACAACTAGCATATTGAAAGGTTTAAGTTAAAGCACGAGAAAATTATAGAACCGACGCGTCATCTTCGGTTGCTCTTTTATAAAGTTATAATATACGATACAAAAATTTTCATATATATAAATATATATATATAGAGATCATACATGTTTTTTCGTATAGGATCTCAACTTTGTAACAATACATGGTGAGATTAATCGAGCGACTTTGTAATGATACATGGTAGAATTCTGTATGAAAAAATGTATGATCAGATCCCGTACACGATCAATCACGTCTCTCTCTTTTTATATATAATATAAAAGTTTAAAAATGTGTCAACGTGTCATGTCATATCTACCATTGGCATATGGTCTACTAGCTCGATCCAGTCCTAGTGCGTTTTTATATTGTCAACTCAATGATTTCTTTTTTAATTATTATTATTTTTTAAAACAATATCTGTTAATCCGGAACCATGTATTTTTTTTTTAAAACTTTTGCTATTGATAGGATTTACTAACTTGAAAGTCATTTACCTAAACCTCAAGCTCATCTATTTACTAGCTGATCTACGCCCTTGTTGACATCAACTCAATGATTTCATGTGACAACATAGTTGTATATAAATAGTAACTAATTAGTCATCAAAACCTCTAATCATCATATATAAAATGAATATGAAAATCTAAACAGTTAATAATTAATTATTATTAGAGTACTAATTGTCTAATTATGTAACAACTAACAACTAACAACTAACAATTAAGAATACAAGATGTTATTTGAAAAGATTAAAAAAAAAAAAAAAACAAAGAATTATCTTGAAATTAAAGTTTGAAGACAACTCAGTAGCTAGAGAAATCCTTGGACCCATCTCACTAGAGATTCTAAGCAGAAAGAATATGCCTCACCTTACTTTATTTGGCAACTACTACAACTCTACAAGTCTACAAGATGGAGAAGCAAGTTACAATAATTATATTGAAATTTCTGAAATTATATACCACAAACTAACAAATTGAAAATTAACCTAAATTAAATTTTTTAATTAGTTAGTAATGTCTCCAATTTAATTATTTGAGAATCTTCCAGGCATGGAGGAGAAGGACCACTTATAGGCTGTTAAGATATAGTGGGGTGGTGGCTCTTTAGTTAATTTCTAGGTTTTAACTAATATTTGATAGTGGGGTTTTTATTAGTATCTAAATAGCAATTTGTTCTAATTATATTAATTTTTTTTTTTTTTCCTTCTGAATGCTTTATCAAAAAAACAGAATTTCAAATAGTACCGAAAAAGAATGTTACAAAAGATGTAATTTAGCAATTCAACGTTTAGAGTTTCAATTTTAATATACGTGTACGTTAGTTACATAGTAACGTTGAAATCTACGAATCTCTGTAACATCACTGATATGTTAGGATGTGACCTTACTCAATAGACAACAACTTGCAACCCCAAATGTAAAAAAATTAAATGGTTTCTACAAAATTATTCAAAAGCAATTTTGTTTTTAGCTTGATATAACTTTGTACACTTCTTCATAAAACTGAAATTTTAGTGTATTATTTTTTACCAAAAAAAAAAAAAACAAGATTAAGCATAACATTAATTTGATTATTAGGATATTAATTATCATTAAAAGAAGTCATAATAATTATATCAAAGATTCAATTAAGGGCCATATATGGGGACACTTGCATATGCAGTAGGAAAACAATACAGCTGTAATACACAAATTGGATATGAGTTATTGAGTAGGTCCATGCATGAATGAGAGATTTGTGATCTCACTTTCTCTTCTTTGAAAGCTGAGTTGCCAAAATGCAAATGCCATCGATTTCAAACTTTCAATTCTTGAGCATCTACTTGAAGAACCTTCCTCATTTTCTAGCTATCTTCTTCATCATTTTCCCAAAGTGGGTCACTCTTCATTTCATAGTGTCATATGCTCTCCAACTTCTTCTTCTCTTTCTCTACTTTTCCTGAATCTCTACCCGAACCACCCTTGAAATTTAGTTAACGTGTTTGACGGAAGTTGAGGTGGTTTAGTTATAATCCTCTTACATCCCAACATCAATGAGATTGTTGTGTATTCGATTCGAGTTATGTTATCTTCTCTCGATTCCTAAATTTATAATGACTATATAAGATCATGTGATAATGTATTAGGGACACAAAAATTAGCATAAAAGAAGTAACTAGTAAGATGTGTTTGGATAAGAGCAAAATATATTAAAGATATAAGACTTCTATAAAAGTCATTATATTATTCTCTGAAAAAAAAAATATATGTATGATGTGTAAGTCAGTATTTTTTTTATATAATAAAATGGATTTTGTTTGAAGATGCATATATTTTAATAAAGATACAATACATTTATATGCATTTTAATGGGCTTTGTTAAGAACTTTAGGGCAGATCAGATGAAGATGAAGATCATGATCATGATCCACCATCTTGTCAAATTGTGATGTTCAAGCTTACAATTATTCCTCTTTTTGGGTTCAGTGGCTATATATATATATATATATTGATTTGAGATTTGACAAAATATTACCCAAAATAAACTTGGAAAAAGAGGTGGAGTTTTTCTACCCATTTGATATTTTGATTTGAGAATAAATTTGATAATATTAATTAGGCAAAAGAAAGAAAGAAAAAACATATTGATTATTTGGAACTTCAGTAAGATATCTTTTTAAAGGAGGAGTGATGAATTTATGTTTGAATTAATATATACTTAAAAAAGAAAAAAGAAGAAGTTCAATTTCTTTACTCAAGCAATAGCAGAAGCGGGGCAATTACCCCTTCCAAACTCAGCCACACATATGGAGGAAACTCCTCCAACCAGAAATGGTCAACAGAAGCTAAAAAACTAAATTTAGCTACCAGAATTAATATATATTTTTGATTGATCTGACAGTTGAAATGATTTTAATTATGAAGTTGGATAATCCTAAGAAGTAAAGACAACTTAATTCATCATCTATGAATATTGTGTTTACTAAATCTTTTAAAAATTATTTAATAATCAAGAATCTTAATGAGATAAAAATAACGTAATTCTTGATTTGTAAATACCGTATTTATAAATTTTTTAAAAAAATTATAAATTAGAAAATTTGAAAAAGAATTTAATTCCCCTATCATCAATTAGCAAATGCTAGATAACTCAAATTAAAATTGAATGTTTGTTGTTTAACTCATATACCTTTAAATAGGTAAATTTTGTGGAGTTTAATAAGGGTTTTTTTTTTTCTTCAAAAAAAAAAAAAAAAAAAAAAGGTTTTTGGTATTGTAATTTGGAAAATTAATAGGTATAAAAAGTAATGAAACAAAGTTTAGGCAGTCATTACACAGCCCAATTACTAAAAAAATACATGGAAATTTCTATAAATCAATAAAGCGACAAGGATTGAAAATGACATGTAAAGTTAGAAATAAATAAATAAATAAAAACCAAGAAAATTGTGAAAATCATTTAGGAAAATATCACGAGATGAGAAAGTTGAGAGAAAATGAAATTGTGTGGTAAGGTGGGGGCATCGATTTGATATAAATAGAGACCAACCAATGATACCATTTTCCCAATTCCCTTACTTTTGGGTTTTTTTTTTCAAAGAGATTACGCTGCTCTCTGCTTTGTTGCTGCTGACTTGCATTCAAGTTTCAAACACAACAAACACATTCTCTCTTTTTTAGCTCCAAATTCTCACATCACACTCATCATAAAAACATAATTATATATTTATATAAATATAAATATATAAAATAAAAATCCCAATTCAAGGAAAAACATTCTAGTTTCAAAATTTTCCTGTTATGGAAACTCAACATCATCAACAACTACAACTTCAACGCCAGTCTTCGATGAAATCAAGATTCAAACGTGTCTGTGTTTTCTGTGGTAGTAGCCCTGGAAAAAGCCCCAGTTACCAACTAGCTGCTATTCAACTTGGCCAACAACTGGTATTGCTTTTTGTTTCAATTCTTATTTTAATAAATTTCTATGTTGAATCTTTTTTTTTTTTTTGGTTTTGCTTTCTCAGATTGCGTTTTTTTTTATATTGTTTTTGGGTTCTTGAAGAGCATATTTGAGTGTCTGATCATCAACTTTTTAATGGGTTTGGCAATAAAAAGATCAAATTTTTATGTTATTTTCCAAGATTAAGTTACATGTTTGGATTCATTGTACTCTGTTTGTCTCTGTTTTTTGCTTGGATTGGATAAACTAATGGAAAACTGAGAAATTAATGAATAAAATAATTATATATTTTTGTGGGGTTTTAGTTTGAATCAAACACGTAAGTGTAATATAATTATAAAATAATTAATTGCAGGTTGAGAGAAACATTGACTTGGTTTATGGAGGAGGCAGCATTGGCTTGATGGGTCTAGTCTCTCAAGCTGTTTATGATGGTGGTCGACATGTCTTAGGGTATGCAACTCTCCTTCCATTCTCTCCCTCTCTGTCTCACCAACACAGCCACTCTTTTTCTGATTTTTTTTTTTCATTTTTTGTTTTGTTTTGCAGAGTAATTCCCAAGACTCTCATGCCTAGAGAGGTAATTAAAATGAATTTTATAATGATCGGTGATAAAATTCATGCTAATAGTTTCAATGGGACGGCTAAATTGTACATTAACGCCTTAACGGTTGTCATGTATCTCCGTCCGTCCCATCCCATCCCATCAAAGCTTTTTCGAAATTATTAAATAAGATTTGTGTGTGTGTGTGTGATTTCACAGATAACTGGAGAGACAGTGGGGGAGGTGAGAGCTGTATCTGGCATGCACCAACGCAAAGCTGAAATGGCTAGACAAGCTGATGCATTTATTGCTCTTCCAGGTATACAATCATTTCTCATTTCTCATTTCTCAAAATAAAACTATATTATTCACAACTTACAACTCACAACAATGTCCACCAGGTGGTTATGGTACTCTTGAAGAACTCCTTGAAGTCATCACCTGGGCTCAGCTGGGTATCCATGACAAACCGGTACGTAAACATTAATCCCACACGAAAAAAAAAAACTCGTAATGTAACATGTTTTAGGTCACGTTTGATGCTCGGGACTTGTATCGAATCATTATAAACCCGAAGACCGGACCCGAAAACGAAAATAATTAGAATCATGATTCATGAGTTCAATTTTTATTTATTTATTTTCTGGATACAGGTAGGGTTGTTGAATGTTGATGGATACTACAATTCACTATTATCATTCATAGACAAGGCTGTAGATGAGGGCTTCATAGCACCAGCTGCCCGTCACATAATTGTTTCTGCCCAAACTGCCCAGGAACTCATGTGCAAGCTTGAGGTACATTTTTGTTTTGTTTTTTTATATTCTCTCATCCAATCCCTTCTTGACACGTCTGCACACAGGTATCGCGGCCTGATCAGAGCCGTTCATCTTGAATACTCGATTAATCTTGATTTTGTGGGATTTTTTTGACCAGGAATATGAGCCCAAACACTCTGGAGTGGCCTCCAAGTTGAGTTGGGAGATGGAGCAACAGCTGGGTTACACGTCAAAGTCAGACATTGCTCGTTGACCTAATGATGATCGTCATCAAATGTACAAAACTCATGACGGAAGATTAATGACCGTCAGATTCTTAGCTAAAATTCTATAATGTATACAACAACTTCACAGACCACACTTCACACTTCACACAACCTTTGTAAGTAGATGCGAGCCAGCCCCACATACAAGTCATGTGTCACCACATAGTTTTAATTTTCATTTAAATTGTAGATGTGAATCACGCTGTTAATTTTTATTTTTTTAATTTACTTTGTCAACTAGGATCCTGACCTGGTATATAAACAAGGCCAGTGATTTAATTAGAGTTATTTTTACCCACGTCGGTGATTACTAATTGTGCATTTTTTTTTTTAGATATTTTTTTTTTCTTCTCTTTTTAATTGATGGGTTGTTGTAAATAGCTTTCAAATCCAAACAGATTGATCGAGACCTAAAGAAAAAAAAAAAAATACAAAACAGAAAAAAATAAAAAAAGGTGTTTCGATGCCCCTAATTGAACTGATAGCCGTATATACATGATATGATTTTATTAGACGAATATACGAATTATGGAGGCAAAACAAGGGTAGGGACAATGATGGGAAGAGAGGGCAATGTCTTTATATGAAAGGGTACAAAGACACATGTCCTTGAGTGAACCCAAAAAAAGGACCATGAGACCATTAGCAAGTGCCTCGTGCGTACATTACAAGAGAAGAAAGCTAGGTAATGGTGGGGACTAAGGACACCTCCTCGTTATAGATAGATAAGGGGCATGCATCATATAATTAGATAGTTAGTGATTTTAGCTAGTGCTGCAATAGTGCTCATGTGGGAAGTGCTTTTTTGCATTAAGCACTTTGGTTTCTGATTGAGGAAATTTGGATCCAAAAGCAGAGAACCTTCCATTCACTTGTCCATACTTATCAATATTGCTTCACTACTTTTCTCATCTTAAATTTTTTTACTTTTGGATAAGCATCAACTTGGTTTTTATATATTTATATAATTATATTTTTATATTTTGTCATGTGGGTTTTTCATGTATTCATCTTTTTGTACTTTTGCTTGGAGAATGTGAAGGGTGACTACCCTTTTGGCTTTTGGATTGTTTCTTCTATTTGTAATGTTGTGTGGATACTGTGAAAAGTTATCTTGATATGAGTCATTTACAGTTTCTCTGTTTGAGACTCAGATCAGGATTCAAGATCTATAATTGTCCCACAAAAATCTGCCTATTTTTTTATATTTTTTATTTTTACAATTATATGAGTTTTTTTTTTCCCAATTTAATTGGAGAGAAACCTTAACAACAAAAGTCAAGTAGTAGGCACTTCAAATTTGAGTTTGTTATATAGAATATTCTTGAAATGGGATCATGAATCCTGGGAAAATCTTCCTGCCTCCAACATGATTTTCTCAGTTGGTGTTTGGGTTTATACATTTTGAGTTCTTGAAGCTTGTGATTGACAATTAATTTGAAAAAGAAAATATTTTAAAGATCAAAATGCATTGAGGGAGGCCACCACCCCATGAAGTGAATAGAGTTTCACTTCAATTTGGCTAAGAATTCATCATGTTTATCAATCATGGCTCACAAATAATGAATAGCAAGCACCAAGCAGTCTTTGAACTATCATTGTTGTTTCTACATCTCATCATGACTAAAATTAAATTTACACAACATAGTGTATACAACAAATCAATAAAAGGTTTCAAGCCAAAAACCCCAAAACCACACGTGCGTCGGAGAACCGTGTGGAGAACCGTGTGAAGTAAAAACTATTTATACACGAAATTCTACGGGACTAACCTCACACGTGCAACTACATTTAATACGACAAGATATGTATTATGTACTATGGCCATTTTTTATTTAGGTGAAGGATTTAACTGCGGAAGAGGTGGTGACTAGACTTGAGAGGAGGCCAACAAGGACAGCGCTGTTATACGTGCTTGGCTCTGTTTGCATGGAGTTGTTCCGATCATTGATGTAGGTTTCATTAAGGAAAGGACCACCAACAAGTGCTCCAACCGCTATGTTGGGGTTGGGGTCAGTTGAATTAAGCCACTTGAAGCCGTCAGTGCAGCCAGTTGTTGCATCGGCAGGGATTGAAGCCCCTCTGTGGTGCACAAATTGTGGAAACTTCTCTCCATATCCAACCAGAAAGCTCATCTTCAATGGATTTTTGCCCAAAACATAATCAGCCTGGAGAAGAAAAATATGTCACCCAATTGAATTAATTAGGAAAAAAACTACCTAACTATAGTCATCTATAGCATTTAACATCTGTGTGTTTTGAGTGACCAATTCCTCACAGAAAATGGATAGCACACCTGATTTTCAGCAAAGTTACGGAGATCTGATGGCCTGAAAGAACGCCCATCACAGGATAGCTCTGCAGTCTGTGATGTTAGCATGTAATCGCTGTATAGAGCAGCCAAAAATGCGGATGCAACAGGGTGTTGCAGAGCGTTCCATTCACTGATCCATATGAGACCACCTGTATTAACAAGACTATTGTAGTAAGCAAAAGAGATCCTAAGAAAAAAACTGGACGATAGAAATAAAAAGTTCCTCCAATATTGTACTTAGCATATGCAATTCTTCCTAGGATATGATAGAAATATAGTATTTAATATTTATCAGCTTATCGCTTTGTCTGCTTAAGGCTTTTCTCGGCAGAAGATGGCACACTCGGATTATTAATTATGAATTCATGTTCCATTTTATGTTTGTTAGCTACGGGACTCCTGAATTTTATTCAATTGATTTAATCAAGCAGGGCCCTCAGTAATTAAGTAATTCAATAATAAAGTTTCTAGAATGTTTTGATATAGTATAAACAATGATAATATCAAAAATTTCAAGGAGAAAATGGAAAAACTTGAAGGAGAGGATAAAACTGTTAATTTTGCAAGTCCATATATGAATTTCCATATATAAACTGAGGGCAGTAGGATAGAGAATTCAAATGATGTAAGTTAATGGAAAGAAACATTTAAAAAACTTTGTGAATGTAATATAGGTCCAATACATTGCATGATTTAAACGATGAAACAGGCATGAAGATTTTAGACGGCAATGTATCACATTATTTTAAAACACTTGCACTATAAGACATAAAATTGATGGAAAACTCCAACATCTGATGTAACATACAAAGTAAGTGGTCCTTAATGTATTTATATATACAAGTTGGAAAATGTTATTATCAAGAGGAGAATATTACCGTGTGTTCTGCTTTTTGTGGCTGTTGGAGATTTTGGTAGAAGACCGCACATAACAGCTTCAGCTGTTTTTCGGTACATTTGAAGGCCGGAGTTACTTGAGGTATCCTTGCTACCAAAGAAGCTTAATCTAGACAATAAAACCTGCAGCATAAATGCAAAATTGTCAGAAAGTTCAAAGCAGAATCAGTCACATGGTTTTCCCAAAAGCTTATCATTTGAGGTTAAGGATTCAAGCAAAATTTAACTCTATTGATAGTGTTATTTGGAAGGGCGGTCACCAACAGACATAATAATTAAATAAATATACAGTTTCAACCATGACATTTGGGTCCAGTCGTTATGGTCTTTAATAACAAGTATATATACAGAAAGAAAGTTCAAAATACATGGATTGAAACATCTCTAAGATGATTTTGTGATTTCCTACAACCAGAACAATAAGATATGCTTTTGAATGTCACAGCAAACTTTGATCCTTTTAATGGTTAGCAGGATTTGTAGTTTTGAACACCAATTTGTCGGGAAATTCTTTCAATCAAAGATTTGTTGAAGCTTCACTAATGTGTGCACAATGTATGGCTCAAATATCGGGAAAAACATGTCTTCCCTTCACATGCTTCAGTATATAAGTTCTAGGTTCTACAAATGAACTTTCTATTGGCAACCATTGATTTGGTTTTATGATCTAATCTACAGAGTTCATTCTGTTATGCCATAACTAAGACGTAAAATTATCACTTATTAATTACTAACAAATATTAGCTAAACTCAAAGGCAACAAAGCGATGGATAAAAAGAGCAAGACATTAATACTGTTTTCAACTTTGGCATGCCTCAGTCACGACTCACTACACAGATGTTTTGAAGGGAAGTTATCATAAAAGCAACAGGTAAACAAAATGCAACTCTTGGCAAAATAAATATAGATTAGCATCCAAGTCCTTATGTCCTCAAAAGATGGAAAATACCTGGGTTCCTGCAAGCTTGTTATCCCAACTAAACCAGGTTGGACTTCCCCAATTAGCAAACGCTTTTCCATTGTCCCCAGTCACGTACTGAAAGTACGATTTATCCTGCGTTGCATGATAGAGCCAGCTAGCTGCCCATAAGAGCTCATCTCCATATCCTGTTGAATTGTAGTAGTCCTGGACTTGAGGAATGCTGACACTGTAAGATCCTTGATATTTGTCGGCAAAAGTAAATAATTGTTTAGCATGCTTGAGAAGCGTGCTTGAATATGTCGAGTCAGTAGTCTTAAACACCAGAGAAGCTGAAGCCATGGCTGCTGCAGTTTCAGCTGCAACCTCTGTTCCAGGAGAAGATGTGTTGATCTGAGTGAGCGGCCTCTTTGCAGTCATGGTTTCAGGCCTGTCCCAACACTGATGGTCCTTTTCTGGATTACCCACCTAGCCCAAAATTAAAGTTACAACATAAGACATACAATAAATGGAGACACATACACATACACATATACACAGAAAGACTATGCGAAACAACCGGAGCAGAAGATTCTAGCAACCTGAATATAGAGTACATTATCATCGTGATGGGCATTGATAAGGTAGTCAGTGATCCACTTGAGAGATTCTTGAGCAGGTTTCAACTGACCCACCGCCTGCATCTGATCTCCATACTCAAGGATGGCCCATGACAACACAGTGGCAGTAAAAGCCATCGGAAAACCAAATTTCATGTGATCCCCAGCATCATACATGCCTTTCGAGAGATCCACGCCTTCTTCACTTCCATCTTTAAGCCCCGAATCCCCTCTCCACGGTATCTGGTTATCTACCAACTTACCAGCTACAACAACAACAATAACATCCTCACCTCAATTTAATGCCAAAAATATAAATTTAAAAAACAACGATTAATCTCATCAAAAGTTTCATGTGATAAAAATGGACTGCCTAATACGAATCTTGACATATACAGCTATAATAATTAAAACAAAACTCAACCCAGTTGCAATTTCTAAGCATATATGCTAGAGAGTTAAACGAAACATCACTTCGCTACAAGAACATACTACATTGCCGGACACATTTACATATTAAAAAAACAAACAAACAAACAAACAAACAAATAAAGCGAAAGGTCAAAGAGATTACATTTTTGTACATCGAAGAACTGCATTGCGGTTTTGAGTGCATCGGAGTACTTCTTCTCAACCGCACCGGGCGGTCCGGGGACGGGAGCCGGTCCACTGGAGTCGTGACTGGTTTTCTTCTTGATCGTGTAAACAACTGCGAACACAACCACAGCCAATACGACCAGTGCAATCAACCAGCCGCAGATCCCCTTCGATTTCGATTTCTCTTCCATTTTATCACAAAACGTCGTCTAACTCTAGATCTACTTCAAAAATGCTGCTGGCATTTGATACATTAACGAGACTGAGAATCCGAGAGAGAGAGAGAGCTTTGTAGTGAAATGAAGTGGTTAATCCTTTGTTTAGAAAGAAAATGCGAGTGATTAAACAAAGATTAAGTCGGCTAAACCATTACAGGTTTACAACAAATCCCAATTAAGGAATCTTGTCGTAGCTGGATCTGGCTCTCTAGTGTGGTGGTTCTTTGGGGCGCCGACAAGAAACATTCACGCGGGATAAAATCAATTTATTTTTATTTTTTTTGTGAATGACGAAAATGCCACCTAGCTGTAATCTAGGAGTTGGTCATTGGTGGGAATTGAAGGGACGTGATTTGCGCGAGAAGTAACGAATGTTGACTGGGCTGACTCGTATCAACCGTTGATTTTAGTGGGACCCAGCTGATTTGGACTTTTAATAAGACAGGCAGCCACCGACAGCCCTCTGATTTTTTTTTTTTTTTTCTGGTTCAGATCTATTTGGTGGTGGTGGGTAATCCGGTTGCACTGTCAGCATCTGGTACCACATGAATCAGGATCCACTGTTTTGTAGGAGAGAAACTTGCATGCACTCGGTGCATTGCACTTATCCAATGGGTGTATGCCATATGGCAAGGAACTAATCAAATAAGTTCTCCCTACTACTTGGCATGCACCCATTGGTTAGGGTGCAAGATTTTCTCGTTTTTGTAGATGATCCCACGATTGTTTGGGCCCAACTATTATGAGCCCAGTCCAGAGTCCTAAATTAATACCAGGACAGGTGTCTGTTGTGTAGCAACTGAGGACTAGGCTTCATTGATTTTTTCATAACAAGTTGTTGTCTTGTCAGGTCTGGTCAAAGAGAATTTAGGTGTGAGCAATTAGTTTTTCTTCACAAACAATTAAAAACTAATTACACAATTAGCATCAAAAGAGACATTTATTGTTTAATTGTCAATAATCAACCTTCTCAAAACTCATACAACACTTTTAAAGGCAGCCAAACAACAAGAAAGTTTTTTTTTTATTTTTTATTATTATTATTTTTTTTTTTTTATTGGAGCCTCCACCACAATGGTTCAATACTCATAGTATACATATATTTTTTGTCTCTCCTTGGCTATCAAGTGAGGGTGCTCTCTCCCCTTTAGTGGGAGCAGTTGTTTTAAACTGTGCTAATATAGTCCGATTCTCGTAGAGTCCCGATAATTGTTGTAAAAAAAAAAAAAAAAACAAACTATGTGAACCGAACCAAATTTGAGAAAAGAATGAAGACTAGTTTAGGATAAGGATTTATCTACATCATGTGTTGTTGTTAGGCTAGAGAAGAGAGCAATGGCGAGAGCACAGCTATAAGTGGTTGGTTCTCCTTGCTTCACGTTATTTCGAGCATCAACGTAGGTTTCGTTTAGGTATGGACCACCAACAAGTGCTCCTGTGGCTTCGTTGGGGTTGGGTTCGTCTGACTCGAGCCACTTGAACCCTTCACTGCAGCTAGGCTTTTCATCGGTTGGGATCGAAGCTCCCCTGTGGTGCACAAATTGTGGGAACTTATCTCCGAATCCATCCATGCCTACAAGATAGCTCATCTTCTCCGGATTCTTCCCCAGAACATAATTAGCCTGATGATTACACGATACGTTAACACGTAATTTGTAAAATAGATTGCAGTTAATTTGATGCATCTAACGATTAAGAATTCAACATGTTAAGAGGAATGTTATATACACAAATATTTTTAGACATGAGAATTCAAGTGACTTATGTACCTGTGATATGGCAAAGTCTCGGAGATCATCAGGACTGAAAGTTTCTCCATCGCAATCTAGCTTTTTATTATTCGATTTTTTCATGTAATCGCCGTACAAGTTAGCCAAAAATGCATGAGCAACAGGCTGCTGCAGAGAGTTCCATTCACTGACCCATATGAGACCACCTGCATTTGCATTTTTATATGTGGTTATCTTTGTAGATTGATTAGAAAGAAAAAGAAAAACTTAAAATTTCAATTATTATTGAAAACTAATAGGGGTTTAATTAAGGAGAAGATTAGTTAACTTAACTACTATACTTACTGTCAGTCTTGCTGCTTGTGGTTTTAGGAGAATTTGGTAGAACATTGCACATAACAACCTCAGCTGTTTGCTTGTAATTTCCAATGACTGAGTTACCTCTGGCTTCCTCGTCAAAGAAGCTTGACCTGGCTAACAAAACCTGCACCAGATGAGTTGTTAGATATTCATTTTGAACTTCCAAGTAAATATTCTTTATCCATAACAGTATCGTCTGCATTAGAGAATTTTCGCTTATATCCTAATTCAGGACTGATGACATAGAGAATGTGACGACATGGTTAAGGCGATCATACCTGTGCTCCTGGAAGCTTGTTATCCCAACTAAACCAGGTAGGGTTATCCATATCAGCATAATCATCTGCAGCTTTCCCGGTTACGAAATTTAGGTAAGTTTTCTCACCGGTGGCATGATAGAGCCAAGCACCAGCCCACAAGAGCTCGTCTCCATACCCTGTTGAATTGTAATATTTCTTGACTTTGGGAAGAGAAGCACTGTAAAGGCCTCTATACTTGTCGGCAAAGCTAAACAATTGTTTAGAATGCTTGAGAAGCTCCTCCGAATAACTTGTATCGTCACTGCTCTTCTTAAACACGAGAGACGCCGCAGCCAAAGCTGCTGCAGTTTCAGCTGCAACGTCTGAACCTGGAGAAGTCTTGTTGATCTGACTGACCGGCCTCTTGTCCGACATTGTTTCAGGCCTTTCCCAACACTTATGGTCAGTATCAGCATCACCCACCTATTCCAAATTTGCAGAAATTAATCAGGTCCAATACATGGAAGATGGAAATTTTTGTACAATGTAGACATCCGCAACCTTTTTTTTGGGTCAGGATATGATCGTGAGTATTAAAAAGACTAAAAATGGAGACACGGAGAGAACCTGAACGTAGAGCATATTATCTTTAGGATGAGCATTGACAAGGTAATCAGTGATCCATTTGAGAGAATCTGTTGCAGGTTTATACTGATCAACTTTCTTCATCGACTCTCCGTACTCGAGAATGGTCCAAGCCAAAATCGTAGCAGTAAAAGCCATTGGAAAACCAAACTTCATATGATCCCCTGCGTCGTATAAGCCTTTCGATAGATCAATGTCTACCTCACTTCCATCTTTAAGCGCCGAATTCCCTCTCCATGATATCTTGTTGTTCACCAATTTACCCGCTACAACAACAACAAAAATAACATTACAACGAATGATCTAAGAGCATACACTATTAAGATGTTATCTACGGAAAGTACCTTTCTGTATATCGAGGAATTGTAGAGAGACTTTGAGGGCTTCGGCGTACTTGCTTTCATCAGCTATATTTGCGCTTGCGTTTGAGTTTTTCTTTGATTTTAACACTGCATAAGCGATTCCACCGGCAATGAGAGCCGCAATAACCAATATTACAAGAAATATACAGCAGCATGATTTCCTTGTCCTGCCCATTGTTTGGCACAATTTCGGTCTTTCTTTTTCGAATTTGGTCACAAAAAATGGCGTCCGTTGACAGGAAGCGCCCTGAACTTGTCTGGTCAAGAAATTATGGGGTTGTATGTCGTAACTGTTTTGTTTTTTCACCTACTGATGTGGTGGTTGTTTGGACATCCACGCGGGAAAGATAGCGGTTTTTCCTGTTTCGTTTTGGCTGTCTGGACGTGAATTTCGCAAAAGGACAGTGGTGAGAGAACCGGCATATTCGCCGTTGATTTAGTTAAATTCTTTTAAATTAAACATTAAAAAATGGGAGTGAATTATATGATTAAAATGTTGAGCTGAAATGCATTATAAGTATATTCGTAACTAATAAATCAATATTACTAATGTAAATGGAAAAATGAATAAATATAGCAGAATCTAGGAAAGAAACTAGGGAAGTTTATATCTTTTTGACGAATATATACAGCAGAATCTAGGCAAGAAACTAGGGAAGTTAATATCTTTTTGACGAATATATGATATATAGAAACAAAAACATATCTTGCTTTACAAAGAGAAACAGAAAAATCTCCCGTTAAATGCTTCTTAATTTTATACAGGAAACGAAAGAAAATTTATGAGTAACAGTGGAGAAAATGTAACAACTGACGTGAACAGCCAGTCCAAAATCAACAGCATTGATGTTACGGAAAAAAAAAATCCTTTTGCGTTGTCGTCGACGACGACAATGGCCAATTGACGGATGCTTGAACCGCCGTCGTCTATTGGAGGGCGCGGTGGCGGTTGCTTGGACAGGTTTCGTGACAACGCATTGAAGCAACTGTGGTTTTATAAAAGGAAAAAGGACTAATTGCACAAACGGGCCCCTAATTTTAGGCATAATTACATACATATGTAATTTTTACCCATAATTACATACATATCCCCTACTGTTAGTTGACTTCCATTAACTCTAACCGTTGACCATAATTTTAACCAAAAATGACTAAAGTGCCCCCTAGTTACTTATTTTATTATTTAAATTAATAATTAAAAAACGAAACAAAAAAGAAAAAGAAAAAAAAAAATCAACCATTTTTTTATTTCTTTAATTTTCTCAACTCCCAAACACAATCTAAAAAAAAAACTTAATAAACAAAAATCAAAACTCAAACCGTCAAATAATAACCAAAAATCAAATCTACAAATAAAAATCCAAATCCATTAATTCTATAACCAGTTAACCATATCCATTTAAAAATAAAATAAAAAGACATTAGAACTTCAATGATGGATTTTTAACTTTATATGTTGAAATTCTAATTTTATTTTTTTTAAATGGATATAGTTAACTGGTTGTGTTATTGATGGATTTGGGTATTTATTTGTGGATTTGATTTTTTTTTTTTGTTTGAGGATTTGAGGTTTGGTTTTGATATGTGGGATTGAGTTTGGGTTTTTGTCTGTTAAATTTATTTTTGGATTATGTTTGGGGGTTAAGAAAATGAAAAAGAAAAAAAATGATTGATTTTTTTTTCTTTTTGTTTTTTGTTTCATTTTTTAATTATTAATTTAATTAATAAAATAGGTAACTAGGAGCACTTTAGTTATTGTGGGTTAAAATTGTGGTCAACGGTTAGAGTTAACAGAAATCAACTAATGATAGGGGACGTTTGTGTAATTATGGATAAAGTTCCATATGCATACAATTATGCCTAAAGTTAGGGGACGTTGTGCAATTAGTTCAAGAGAAAAACGACATCGTTATCACGTGACTTGCCACGTCGACACTCACATATTGACGTGTCAGGGACACATCATCACCCAGCAGATACTTTTCTTGTATTTTGGATTTTTGGGCCTAATCACATTTGGGTTGGGTAAGCAACAAACGACGTCGTTCAATGTGAATTATATTGATTATGTACTTTACAGAATCAAATTTAATTCTGAATTTCTGATGTTACTGTATTTTTTATTTTTTATTTTTTTTTTCTTTCGGAAAACTGATGTTATTTAGCTGAAAATACCTATATTAATTTAGTTTTTTTTTTTAATAATATTATATTAATTCAGATTACTATATAAGAAACTTATATATGACGTATGGTTAATGTTCTATATTCTATATTAATTTAAATTATAAAAACCGATAATGTCCCAGCTCTATATTATAAATTTTATAATTTCATATCCAATTGTTTAAATTACTAATATAAGTTTTGCTTAGATTTGACATGATATAATTTTTAATTAACAAACAGACCTTATATTTAAAGAATTTATTAATATATTTACTCAATAAAATAATAAAATTTGGACAATTTATAATTGTCTTATAATTTTGTTCTATACAAACGAGTTAAATATCGTATTGAGTTTCAGTTAAAATATTAGGATTCAAATTTATAAAAAACATCTTGAATATTTTCAAAATATGTAAAATATTTAATGTTATTTTTGATATGTCTAAAATATAGAAAATATGGAAGACAAACAAGGGAGAGTATCCACATTTATTTTTTATTTTTTTTGCTTAAATGTTATTTTAAATATCTTTCTAAACATTATTGTTTTATTTATTATACAGCAAAACCTAATCAACCAGCTAAGCAATAATAACAATTAAATCCAGCGGATATGGATTCACTTTTTATCATTTTAATCTATTAACACGTATTTAATAATTAAATCGGTTAAATCCAACACCATTAAAAGGTAATAATAAATAAATAAATATAATAAACCCAAATTAAAACATTACTCGTTTGAAGTTATTTTAAGGTTTATTTTTTATTTTACTTTTGTCAAAGACGCAGACACCAATCTCTCGTCTTCCTCCGGTGAAAATATCTGATCAGGTCAGTGAACATCCGTCACCGTCGCCGTCGGAATTATTTATCATTATAATCGCTCTTTTCTGCTTCTGAGTTTTTATATGCTTTTTTGTTCTATGTAGATTCGTGGTAATTATTTGTTTGTACGAATCTATCTTGAAATCGAATTGCTGGCAATGCAAACTTTTATTTTGGAGGATGTAGTTATTTATTCATAATGATTGTTTGTAATTGTGTTAGTAATGTTTTTGTTTTTGCTTTTTAGGGTTTTACAGTCGATGAGCAAAAAAAACTTTACCTTTTTTTTCCAACTGAAAATTTTGTATTTTTTATTTTTTATTTTTTTTTTTAATTTTAGCCAAGCATTTCATGTATATTGACAAAGAAAAATTGTGTATCCAAGGTCACTATTTACTGGATTATCCGATTAGCATTGTTTGTTTTTGTTGAGTTATTATGGATTTGATATAATGCAAAACATGTTTAAAACACAGAGTGACCAATTTGTGAGTTTTTGAAATCGTAGTTGCACATGTATGTTGATGACTTGATGATGCATTGTTTTTGTTATATACAGTTATAGAGGAGCTGAACTTGCAATCACATGCACCCACCAAGTAGATCATCTGGGTCAAAAATCAGCCGGAGGTAATGATTCTGTTTCGTGAACATGTATGATGTAGTGTATATTTACGTTTCGTTATCCTGCAATTTCTGCTTAAAAAAAAACAAAAAAATTAGGTGAACAAGAAATTATGTTTGCGTAGTAGTATGTATACATGAAGTAAACTTATATGTGCTTCAAAATTGTTACTTCTCTGATTGCTTAACATGTAATTATCCGTGAAATCTCTTTTGCAAACATAAAACAAGGGAATATTAACCTGGAAACTCTGTTATTTTGTTTGTTGAAGTGAAGTGTCTTGTCATCTTGTGCTTGGTGTTGTCGGTTATATGCTTTTCAATAAAATGACTTCCGAGTACCTTGAATTAAGAATATGATAGACAAATTGTTTAATGTTTTGAGCTAGATGTTTGGAGATTATCTTGACAGTTGGTGTGTTCTTGATTTGGAATGTGTATTATGTAGTTTTGGATGGATAGTGAACGGTGTTGTCGGTTACATGCTTTTCAATAAAATGACTTCTTAGTACCTTGAATTAATAATATGATAGACAAACTGCTTAATATTTTGAGCTAGATGTTTGGAGGTTATTTTGCCGGTTGGTGTGTTCTTGATGGATAGTGAATGGTGTTGTTGGTTACACACTTTTCAATAGAATGAATTCTGAGTACCTTGAGTTAAGAATATGATAGACAAACCGTTTAATGTTTTGAGCTAGATGTTTGGAGATTATCTTGCCAGTTGGTGTGTTCTTGATTTGGAATGTGTATTATGTAGTTTTGGATGGATAGTGAAGCCAGTCAGCAACCCAAGCAAGAACGTTCTTCTAGAACGAGGTGGACAGCATCATTGGATAAGGTATTCGCGGACCTGGTAGTCAAACAGATTCAACTGGGTAACAGACGGAACAATGTTTTTGACAAGAAAACATGGAATCATATACGTGAGGAGTTCAACAGACAAACAGATCTCAAATTCAACAACAATCAATTGAGAAAGCACCTCGATGTTCTGCGGACACGCTTTTTCAATGTGAAGTCTGCTAATAATCAAAACGGCTTTACTATTGATGATTCTTGCTGCATTGGTTTTGATCTGTGGGAAGACATTGTGGTAAGGTTTCTTTACTTCTAGAAGTTCATTTCATTCTTCGTCTTGACTGTCTTTCTGCGCACTCCTGATATTATTCTTACAGGCACAGCCAAAGCCTGACACAACTAAAATCAAGGATTGCCCAATATACGACCAGCTATGTGCGATCTTCACCGATACATCACCTGATGGCAAGTATGCCCAATCGAGTCATTTTGAAGGGTTGGACAATTCCGTTAGCAATAATACTACCTCCACTCCACACCCAGATGGTGAAACCCCGCATCCTGAGAATCCATTGTCATCAAAATTAGTGCAAGGAGATACAATACCATCAGAAAAGTTGATGAAGAATATTGCTGAGAGAAAAAGAAAACGACCATCTGAGGCTCAGCCTTCTCTGGGTCAAAGCGAAAGGGATGAAGAAATACTCAAGACTATGGCAGGAGCGATGTCAGAGATGATTGCTGCATCTAAGGTGAGGTCACGGACAAAGACACAGATTGATAGCAGGTTTTCCATAAGCAATTGCATTAAAGCGTTGGATGAGATAGAAAGCATCAATGAATGGCTCTATTTTGCCGCCCTGGACCTCTTTGAAGACCCCAACCTAAGGGAGACCTTTATTTCTCTGAAAGGTGACAAAATAAGATTGACATGGTTGCAAGGGAAGTGTAGTAAAACTACCACCCTATTTAGTTAACTCGGGGTATGAGCTTTTTTTTTCTTTTTATATTTTGTTTTTGCTTTCAGGAAGTGTAAACATCGTTGCTATAGTTTTATTTTTGGGGAAACAATTACACATGCGCCAAGCAATTTGAAATCTCAAGTTTTGCAGTCAAAGCGTTTGGTGAATCAAATTCATCTTCTATTATATTCATTTGCTTCATGTGCTATTAGATTTCGATTTTTTTTCCTGTAATTTAATCAAGAAAAGATCATGTTCAAGATCCAACATGCCCTGCAATTCTTTATCAAAGATAAAAAAATAAAAATAAAAAGATGTCTTTATTCACTTCACATTTTGAGCTTTTTATAAAAGACATTTGTGACAACTGACAAGAACATAATGTTGTTGGGAACAAAGGTCACCTGGCCAAATGGAAAAATTATGAAAAACAACTGAGAATTCCTCAATTTTATGAATCCAATTACATGGAGAAAGAAAACTTAGTGATGCACCAGAAATCTCTGCTATTGCACACAGATGAAGCAGAGAAAGGCAGCTTAACATTCACAATAATCATAAATTTAAAATGTAACAATTAACATTGTTTTCTTGCACAAAAGATGGGTACTTCTTGGCTCTAGCTTCTCCAAACAAACCCCCATTATAATGACACAACGTTGTATCTCACCAAAATTTGACAGCCGCTTCCTCCTCTCTTTGCTGTGATAAATATGAGCAATGCCCTGCAGAAATCTAAATAGAGCTAGAGCATGCTCGGTTTTCGAGTGTTTCTTAAAAGCTTGAAACATAGAGGGAAAAATTCATGCAGTCCCATTATCATTATTGTGGAATGTCATCTGTAAGCTTATAAAAATCCAACATTTCTTCTTCCACTGGATGTGTCTTGCCAACTATAACTAGGCAATGCAAAGGTGCTCCAAAATCAACCTTCTGCAGTTGCCTCATTGTACCCGCAACTATCATTTGATCTTCGCTACCAAGCCGAGCAAACCCCACACAATCAGTTTCTTCGTTGTATGCTTCAAGGTAATACAATAAAATGATAACATTAGTTCCAATAGTTCATAATCTTCTACTTCAAACTTGAATCTTAAAACAAAATGAAAAAGCAAATCTGAGATATAACAGCAATGGCACTCAGTTTGCGAACCAGAAAAATGAGAAGGCACATCCAATTTATGTTTAAGCACAAACTTCGTAGGCACTCCTAAAATAATCTTTTCACACTTGGGATGGCCTGAAGGTAATTTTAACCCAGAAGACTTACCAGGTTCTACTTGCAATTGTCCAACCTCCAAAAGCTGCTCAATAGCAGTGTTGATTGTCATAAATCTGGGTGGTTCGTACTGCTTTCTTCCTCTGAAAAAATTAACGAATAAACCAGAAAATCCAATCAGTTTATGTAATTTTAAAAATATAGAACTATGTGGA
Organism: Acer campestre; assembly: GCA_954870605.1. Taxonomy (NCBI): domain Eukaryota; kingdom Viridiplantae; phylum Streptophyta; class Magnoliopsida; order Sapindales; family Sapindaceae; genus Acer; species Acer campestre. The sequence continues at coordinate 31,344,931 of OX940810.1, forward strand.
TGATATGAAACATGGTAAATACCAACAAGTTAAGGTTTTAATACAAACCTGCACAAAGATTCAAATGACGGTTCCTTGACACGTATATCTGTATTGACAAATTTAGAAGTGTCATTCTTTTATGATGTTTATCTTTACTGAATATGGATCCATAACAAAAGCGGAAAAAGATGGGAGTCTGGATTAAGAGCTAACACTATCTTTAACCGTCCACCTAGTAGGCTGGCATGTGAGTGGAAAGCTTAATAAACCTTTGAAATGAGAGAAATAAACCTTACCTAACAAGCAGAGTGTATGCAATCCAAGCGAACGATTTCTTTGAATTTTCTCATAAAAGCTATCAGGTCTCCAAGTTTCGGTAAAGAATGGAATCGAAACTGTCTCTCCATAGCGGTACAGTTGTAATCCACATATTCCAATTGCATTCATCACTGATGCATTGAAAACGACCTTAACCTGAACCCCCAAATTCTTGGCCCGAACAACCAGATCAGAGTGTGTTGTAGCTCTGCATCCCAAACCAAATTGTAAACATTCGCAATAAGAGTAAGCCAAGAAAGAAAAACCACAGAAGTCATACAAAACATGTTGCAGAGGGAGCAAAGCAGCACCACATTTGACACAGAGAGATTCGAGTAATTCATTTTAAGCCATTAACACAATGAACGAATACATACACACACATAAAATTCTGTCCAGACAGACAAATTCGCTATGAAATCGATCAAAATGTTATATTTATTCTACTTCAAACTATAAAATTCCATAAAAGAACAATAAACCCAACAAAGAGCATATACAGATCAACAAAATCGAATTTCAAAACAGTAAAAAAGCAAAATTGAGAATACCCAAAAGGGTCACCGACGACAAGAAAAGCCACATCAGAGTCTCGAGCTTCAGACAGAAAATGATCAGCCTTTTCTTCCACTGTTTCTCTATCTGCAACCGTAATTGGTTTCCCATACAGCTTTTCCTGTGCAACAAATTAAATATTAAAACTTTAAAAGCATTGAAAGACATCAAATACAGTGAAGATAGATTTTTTTAAAAAAATTACCAGAGTGGAGAGGCCATCGTTGGACAAACCAAAAGAGAGAAGAGAAGTGTAAGCTTCAATATAAACCTTGTCGCATGTCTTCACTGCGTCTAGTCCTCTCAGTGTTATGTCTCTCTCGTCACCCAAACCAAGTCCTATTATGTATAACATCTCTCTCTCTCTCTCTCTCTCTCTCTCTGTGTTTTTCTCTGCTAAACCCTAGCTCGTATCTCGCTAACTACTCTTAAAACCCTTCAAAACAACAAAGACAACAGTAACGTTACCGGGACGGAATTTTGGATTTAAAATAAATTTTCACTGTTTTAATTTTACCGTATATAGGATCTACTATACTGGTCCGGTAACGTACAGGGCCAGTCACTGACCGTTGGATGGTTTATCTATCAATCAAATGGTATAAGTTTTTTTTCTCATCAAACCGACACCGTTTAACTCCCTTTTTATAACTGTAGCCTGGTTTTGGCGCGTTAATGGTTTCTTCTTTGATGATTTTGAGGTTATTAAAGCGATCTCTGAGCTAATCAGTGAAAACCCAGATCGTTTGTTCTTTGGTCTCTCTCATGTTCAGGTTAGATTTCTGTCAATCGCTTTATTTTGAATCGTGATTTGTGATATGTATCGCTGTGCATTGATGTGGAAAAATTTGCAGTACTTGGCTTTTATCATGTTTGTTGCTTATAACTAAAGTAAATTTGTTGGTTTTTCTTCTTATATTCTCTTTAGTTATCAAAATTTCATTTGAAATTTAGTGCTTACTTATTAACTGGTTCAAAAAATATGCATTGTTTTCTGTGGTTTAGGTTGCTTGTTTTTTTCGCATCTGGAAATACTTTGACTTGACTCATGACTGGAAATATTTCAACTGAGAAATTGAAATGTGTAATGATTTGTACTCAAATATGGGTTGATTCAAAACTCCAATGGGTTTCTTTTAAGGAAGAAGCTTCATGAGCTTTGTTGTCTTATGGCTCCGGAAAGCGAAAGGCCATCTTTGTTGCCTGTTGGTGTCATCACTGCTAGTTGCTAGATAGTCGTTAGATAGATATAAATGATAAACTGGAGCAGTGGAGGATCAGTCGATAAGACCACGACTGAGTATCCGTTTTGAAGTGATCGCTTCAGGGGATGATGATATGTTCAGTGTTGCGAGAAGAAAAACACGAAAAATACATTGGCAGCAAGTTAGTTTTAAACAGAAACCATTTCTCTAACATTCTCTCAGCCAAGGATCAAAGAACAAATACATGTAAAACAAAGGAGAAACTTGTATGATTGTATCACAAATTGAATTGTACATCACATGAAGGCATGAAGCCATTAAGGCATGAGTAGGAACAAAAACTAATTGAGTTTTTACAATCGAAAAAAGAATTGTTCGCCTCTTCTCTTCTTGCTGTTTAAGTCTGGCCTCTGTTAGCCATCAGAAGTCCAAAACCATTGCTCATGTTTCTTTGTTAAACTTCAGTCATCATCTTTGAATTCTCTGTACAAAACAAAATAGAGACTCTTGTTATTTTATTGTACGTCTGTATTTGATTGCTTGTATTTATTTTCTGTTTTCTTTTACTTGATTGATTGTTTTGCACCAGGAGAGGGAACAAAAGTATAGCTCATACCTGCGATCAAGATATCGCGGTTGAATTCCACTGCCTTGACAAGTAGTGCACGTCAAAGAACCATTGCCGTCACAGTTAATGCATTTTGAGACTTCTTTTTCATCACCACCAAGCTCTAATGTAATGTTGCCGGATCCCAAGCAAAATCTGCATTTCTCTAGACCACAAAAGGTTCGAGATATGGTAAATTTCATACCCAATATACCTTATGTACAATAGAAACTCCATGGAATATGTCTTGAAAAACCATAATATTCATTTTATAAGAGCATTTGAAACTCGAATTGATAGAATTTCTGTCAATATTAGAGAACAATCTAGTTTTCAATGTGATTGATTTATTAATTCCTTCAAATCTACACAAATTTCAGTGGATCTATACAAATCCTATATATGAAACATAAAAACTTGCCCATGTAAATTCTACATCTACTTTGAATAATCTATTGATGTGACAAAAGATTGAAAACAACCGTCAATATAACTATCAAATTAATTTGATGTCAACTACACTATCATTACTCAGAAAACTAGAAAACCAAGCATTCTTGTGCCTTACCCAGAAAATTCAACAAGCGATTATAGATAGTCTATGTAAAAAAATACTTACGAGCACCGGACCCATTACAAGGAAAGCAAGGCTGAGTATTGTCTCTCTTGGACTGCACCAAAAAATTGGCAAAATTTAGATTCAATGTAAAATATTTCACTTTATCAAATAAAAAAGAAAAAAAGCTCAAATTCTCAGCTTTTAAAGCGAAACTCACAGCATTGTCTATCTGGGATTCATAGAAGATTGGAATGCCTATACCAACTGCAACACTCACAACCCCAACTGTAATTGCCACTATCTGATAAAATATAAATAATAGGTCACCATTTGTTATATATATAAAACTGTTACATTGAAAAAATTTAACTTAAAAATCATCATAATGGAACATGAAGTTGAGAGATGGAACCGTGTTTTGATCAAGATCGATGGCTCTGATGCATGGATAAGAAGACCCTCCTGGTGACCGTTGGATTCTTGAAGACTTGATTGAGATGGGATTAGCATTAGCAGCAACAGAATGTGAAGAGAGCTTGAGTGGACAACAAAGAAATGGAGAGTGAAGACGATGAAGAGAAGGTGCTATTGACATTTTTCTTCTTCTTCTTCTTCTTCTTCTTCTGTTTCTTCAACTTCAATTCAGTTCAATTTCCATTTCAAGTCTGTCTTTTTTGGCAACACAGCCACTGTTTTGGATATGTGGATGTCAACGACCAGACAACAATTGGAGACTTCGATATCTCAAGCTCGAGTCGAAATTCCACGTGGCTGTCATTTCATGGACTATTTGGACTTGAAAGTTGAAACCATTTTCATGGTGAGTTGTGGGCTTGGTCCAAAATCCAATTAGTATTGAAATTGGACTGCTTATATGGATTCTCTATCTCTTATCTTAAGGCCCTGTGTTTTCGACCCCTGTTAGAATCAAGTTTCATACATTTTAGGACACCAATTCGAACCCACAATCTCGTGGTGTAGGTGTAAAGGTCATGCCACTGGATCGACCTCAATTAGTCTACTATTTTTATTTTCTTTAAAAAGTCCAAAATATATGACCATTATTGGCAACCCATAGTAATAATAATTTGAATTGAGAACAAATTCTTGAATTTCATTAAATTGCAATGATCAAATGTGTCAAACAGCCAACATTGTTTCACTTTTACTGACCCAATAATTTCGGAAGTAGAAAAAAATAAGAAAGAGGGGAATAAGATTTTGTAGTTTCTGTATTTTGTCGTTATTAACATTATTATTAAGACAGCTAACCTCAATAATACCACACTTAATGACGAATGCATTGAATTGAAGCTCAAAAAAAACAAAAGATTGCGATCCAACGGATCTCTTTCCATCACACCACTTCACTGTAGCGCAGACTCACTTCTCCCATGAAACAGTAAACACACACCCACCAAAATTAATTGTCTACAAATAGCGAGTTCAAAAGAAAAAAAAAAAGAAGAAGTCGAAACTTGGAAAAAGAACTCATATGCACCGACGCATTGTGATGCATGGTGCATCTTCCACCATGATCTCACCGTACGATAGTGTATCTGACCATTGATATATTGACATATCAAATCGTGTCAGCTTTTTAGCTTGCTTTTACCACCTTACTTTCTTTTTCATTTTATATATTTTTTTTGTATTCTTTTTTAATAAATTGATGTGTCAAATTCCATGGTGGGAGACGCATGATTGGGTGCATAATGCATGGTGTTTCTCTATGAAACTTGATGATCGATGTTGCATTTTCTCTGTATGTGCATAAATATATAGGTGGTGAAATAAGGAGATTGTTAAAGATGAGAGTGACAGGGTACCAAACAGAAATAATTAAAAGCCACGTGAGGGTCGTGTCGAAACCGGTCTCGATGACACTGGACCCTAGTCTCTTCAATTGGAAATTTTGGACCAGTTTTAATTGATCTACACTCTCACACACACACACTCTCTCCCTTGAATCTTCTTGATCATAGTAAAATTTAAAACGTAGAATCCAAGGCTCTTTGGAACCATCCCCACACCTCACATGCTTCCCTTTAATTTTCTCTTTTCCTTCCAAAAGCTTTTTCAGGTTTCCTTCTGATTAACAACACAAAACAATATGACATGAAAACATGTTTTGCGGAAGCATATCTTTTACCAGATAAATGCATTCTGATTCCTGAAAATGACCTTGGTTTGCTTTTATTTCCGTTCTCGATATAATTTACTATTCGAATGATGTGAATGTTATATATGTAACTATTTGTACAGTACGTAAACTGTCGCAAAAGTTTAATCTCTCTCGAATAATGAAAATATATATATAACATTGCTCTTAAGAAATAAATCATAGCAAAATCTGATGTGATCCCGACCAAATCAGTAACACTTAATTAAAGTTGAGTCTCCTGGCTTGCAATCAAAGATTGGAATCAACATTATAAGACTGATAATACCTTTTTAATAAATGGGACTTATTATCCAACTCAGACCATAATTATCGGACCTCTTTTTGCTATGGATATAATTGCACTTAATTACTCAAAGCAAACGGCAATGAAAAAGTAGACCCTTAATTTACAAGATGCTTTTAACTTTGTTAGCATGCATTCATTTATTTTAATTAAATTACTGCGGCTACACTATCACTATTTGGCCAAATTTTAAGGATCCAATCTATATTTAACTATTCTTTAAAGATTTAAGATATATGGTCATTATCGAGGATAAGATTTTGTATATGCACTCTTGGTTCAATGGTGCACACCTCCTCTTCCACATTTTGTTTTTTGACATATCTATTAATCTGGGACCAGGTATTTTTTTTGAAAGCTTTCGTCATTGATAGGATTTCCACATTTATGATGTGAGGTTCGGGTATCACTATATATGCGGTGTTCAATATCAATATATACATATTCATTTTTGATGAGATGATATTGCCATATTGGTTTAATAAAGATTATTTTATTTCATTATTAACAATCAACCACAAGTTTTAATAACCGGTTAGATAAAGATGAGATTATTTTTATCCAGATTTAGGTTACGATCTAGATTTCCTAATTGGGAATTTGGATTGTTTCCTCATCTAGTCTTATTATTTTATATATATATATAATAATGATGTAATAGCAATACAGTCATACATGTAGTAATGTACCATTCTATATATTAAAGAATCCCCTTTAGATGGTCTAGAAATTCCATCAGTTTAATATAGTCTAAAAATCAAAAGTGGAAAGATTATTCTCTTGGACGGCATGTATTTTCCATGTGAGAGTGATGTTGAAAGTGAGAGTGACGTTAAAGCAAAGAGTAAGGAAGGATTCAAGTAGAGAGCAGGACTGCAACTCTTCAACCAGAATGACATGGAAATAAACTCAGAAAGAAAAGTAATATTGGGGTCAAAACGAAATTACGAAAAACTACAGACCCCACTTTGTAATTCGCACACCCTATGAGGAGTTTGTGGGTAAAATTTGCTCGTTATCCATAACGATCAGATTCTTTTTACTCAATGATTCTCCGCTTGAGATTTTGCTTGTTTTACTTGACGACTTGACGTTGTGAACGTTAGGTCACTGTTACTCGTGATTTTACAATAATACCAACAACCATTTCAAATTTCTAGTCCATTTAGAGGGATATATTTGTAAAATTTAACAAGTTCTTAAATAGTTAGTTCCCTGCCTCGCAGCCGGCAGGTGCAAACTTTTTCGCCATAAAAAATATTTTACACGTCATCAGAGCAGGAATCCCCTGGAACAATAGCACTTTACATCTGTCTAGCCTAATCAAAGACACAAACACATGAACCGTCCGTATCAAACGGTCATTAATTGTTTGGATTCACATCATTCTCGTGTGCCAAACAACATCCGAACTTTCCTTTTCGAATTACGGAACTGAAAATCAGATTATAAACTGCAAAAACCCCGTAAAACAAATCCGAAAATCAGGAGCGGATAACAGGAGAGAGAAGCGAAATAATAATAATAATAATAAAAATAAAGGATTTTTATAAAACGACATAAAAGACCGCTGCTATCGCTCGTTTTAATTTCTCTTCTCTCTCACAGTCTATCTCTTTTCTCATTTGTTTCAATCTCTCACACCGACGTCTTCGTAACGGCTAGCAGCGGCATTTGTGCCGGCGCCGATTGGTCTGTATGCCGCCGATCTTCTCCGCGATTTTACTGATCTGACTCGCGCTTTTGAACCGGCTCTCATTTTCTGCTATCCACTGTTTTTCGGTTGATTTCATCGTTTTATTTGAAGTTAATAATAATAATACTCGTCGAAAGGTATATTATGTTTTTTTTTTTTTTTTTTTTTTCTCTCATGCTCTTGATTTTATAAAAAAATTATCACCGTCAATAATTTTGATTATGTTGAGTTTTTAGTGATTTCATTTTGATTCTCAGAGTGTATTGCGATTTTGTTTTATTATTATTTATTTGAGTGACTTTTGAGCTACTGCTGCTGAGTTTTGAACTTCTCTGTAATGTAATAGATTTATGTACACAATATTTAGTTCGCATAATGTTGTGATTTCATTGTTGATTATTTTCTGCAATTTTTAGTTATTTGTTTATAGATTCAATTTTGAACTTGCACGGTGCATTGATAAACTAATCCTCTGTTTGGTTGATGAGGAAATTGAGTTGGAGTGGAGGTTATTTGATTTTTTCAGCAGTTTCTTTTGTGTATTCTGCTAGTTATTTATTATTAGATTTCACTTCTTTTTTTTTGTTGTTGTTCATGTTTTGTCAGATATGATTCTTCACTTTTAGCAGTTAATATAATATCTTCCTTATGTGTTTTTGTAATGGCAGGTATATACAAAATGATTGGATCATTTCTCACAAGAGGACTTGTGTATGTTTCCGTTTTCAGATTTGGCTTCATTTGGTTGAATTGTTTGCTTTTTATTGATATTAAGATTATACACATGTGCTTGCAGGATGGTTTTTGGCTATGCTTATCCGGCTTATGAGTGCTACAAAACTGTTGAGAGGAATAAGCCAGAGATTGAGCAACTTCGCTTTTGGTGCCAGTATTGGTATAATATTATAGAATTGCTATTTATTTTAGTTAAATGTTGGGCAATTAATTTTTGTTGATAAAGTCACATTTTAAATCACCTGTTTTGTTTTGGGTTACAGGATTCTGGTTGCGGTTTTGACAGTTAGTGAGAGAGTTGGTGATACTTTCATTTCATGGTAGGGATCTTAGTTTGAATATACATGTGTTGATTTTTCTTCTGCTTTTTTGTTTTCTAACACTTAGTTTCTATCTTGCTTTCTTGAAGGGTTCCAATGTATAGTGAAGCAAAGTTGGCATTCTTTATATATCTTTGGTACCCAAAAACAAAGGTATGTACATTCGTCGAGAAGAATAAAAATTTCATTTCTTATGATACACTAAAGAATTTTGATGCTCATCGTTATTCTAATTGCCATTCATCTTTTGCTTTTTACAGGGGACTTCATATGTATATGATTCCTTCTTTAGACCGTATGTTGCAAGGCATGAGAACGAAATTGATCGTAACTTGTTGGAACTGAGAACTAGAGCTGGAGACATGGCAGTTCTATACTGGCAAAGAGCTGCAAGCTATGGGCAGACAAGAGTTTTTGATATTTTGCAGTATATTGCTTCACAATCAACACCAAGGCCTCGCCCTGCACAGGTACCTATTGAAGTTAAAAAGAACAGATAGGAAATTTGTTGCACTATCTTTTTACCATTACAAAGTTTCTAATGCATATCATGTAAGGTTGTAACTGAAAAGTTTTGAGAATAGAACAGCTGAGATATTTAGATTCAATGAACACCATTGATGTAACTAACCAATAAGTTTCAGCACAATTGTAATGGCCAGTGCATACAGTTGCTTATAGAATTTTAACACGGGAATGTCATGATCAGTCCCTTTTTACTCATACACAACTGGGACTATCTAGAAATGCTGAGATTTAGGGCCTTCAGCCAGTTAAGCGTTGCATATTCTGAAACTTATTACAATTAAAAAGTGGCATTAAGAGAGCTATGTTTTTGCTTTGGAGTTTGACATCAGGCTCTCGCTTAGTTTCTTAGAACATTTGCTTTTAGAAATGATTTATGCTCTCTATTTGCATGTATTATATGGTATATGAAGACGTAGTGTTTGAATCAAATGCTCAATTAGTCTGTCTTTGCTTAATTTTGTACAAGAATGCATTACATGTGATGTTATGATTACGCAGCCGCAACAAGATGCTAACGGCCGCCGACCTCCTCCAGTTACTGCAGCACAACCAGAGATGGAAGAACCGCCATCTCCTACATCTAGCACATCATCAAGTCAGTACCAAAAGGAGTTACTTGAAGAGGTTGTGAGTACTTCGCAAGTGCCCGAAGCATCTCCTCGTGCAAAATCATCGAGTCTTCAAAGAGCTAATTCTGCATCCTCAAATCTTCCAAAAACTAATTCTACATTCTCAAATCTTCTAAAAACTAATTCTACACCCTCAAATGCCCTAAAAGGTAATTCAGCAGCCTCAAATTCTCAGAAAGCTATTTCTGCAACCTCAAATGCCCAGAAAACGACTTCTGCTGCCTCAAATGCTCAAAAACCAAATGCTGCTGCATCTGAAACTAGCAGCCAATCTACACCACCTGAAGCAGAACCAATGCAGGTTGATGCGGTGTCTTCTCCAGCTGATGAAAACGAAACAAACCCTCCACCGAAAGAGACTGTCATGGAAGAAACCGTGCGAGTAACACGTGCCAAACTTCGGAAAACCCGTTCTGCATCGAACCGTTGAAAAAAAAAAAGAGGAGGTTCAACTCTTTTCCCTAATTTTAGCTACAACTAGATTAAATCAGCCAGCAGGTGGAACGATGATAGGTAGCTAATCAGTGTCGTCGATGTTGATGTAAATTTGTTGTCTTGTCCAGTTTATATTTCATTTGTTGCTTTATTTTTTGGACTTGAGAAGGCAGATAAAAGGGGTTTGATTGATGCAATGCCTTATAAAAACGTTGTCATGATAATGCACAGCTTGTTAAAAAGTTGTTTCTGAGGCCGCAAAAATCAGGCTCATATGTTTGAAAATTTGGTGAAATCTGTTCTTTTGTGCCTTAAATGTCGAAAGACTGATATCTTGTAGGCCGAATCATCTCATCTACACATCTGTCCATTGCAAGTTTGCAACATTGTCACGTACACATATTTTTTTTTTATATATATAAAAAATTAATAATCATAATAAAATAATTATAAGGGAAGAATATATATATATGAACAGTCCCGATTAGTGCATCTTGATATAACTTTATTAGGATATTGAATGTGAGCCATTAGTTTTGATAAGTGCATACACACTTGAGTCAAAGTATGTAAAACGCGTGGCTTACATTCAATATCATCACAAAGTTATATCAGAATACACTTGACTTGAACATTTTTCTATACATGAATGATTAAAAAGTTTATATTAGTAGATGAAGGTGGAGATTTTTTATACAATAATGTCAACATCTCAACTTGTGAAATGTTATTTCAGATCTAGTAATTATGGTTTTCTATTAAAATGGTTTTTAAATTGTAAACGAAGATTTTCTCTTAATGCGACTTTTTGACTAGTGAGAGTAGTCTTTCCAGTATTATAAATTTATAATTCGAGTATAATGGATAAGATGATGACTATCAATAGTGGTTTGAGATGGTAACCTAAAAAATTCCATCGAAAAGGATTTTTCAACCATTTTTTCTTTACATAGTCCAACTGATTAGGTCTATAGTATAATTACTTTATAGTTTTGATCAATCTAATTAGTTGTTAGTTCACCAGTTGTTTTGGCATATAGTTAGTGGAAATCAAATAGAATATAGATTAGGAACGACCTGCAACTTAGAATGTCGTTTACCATAACTGGATGTAATGTAACTTCATTTTTTTTTTTTTTTTTTTAATTTATCATCATGACTTCAGGGAGGTGGATCTAACGCAACTATATATGATGCTGCGAACACCACCATGACCAATCAAAGCTTAAAGATAAAGACACTGCAACCAGTTTGTTGTCAATTTATTCTTAACAAAAGTGAAGTTATATCTGAAATGAATAAAGATGAGATGATTTGGTGTGATCAGGGATGGCAACGGTTTGGATTTGCATGTGTCAAATCCGAAATCAGATTTTAACAAGTTGTATAAAACCTGAAGAAAAATGCCCAAGAGTACTGTAACAAATTAGTGGCCATTAATGAAGTTGTGCCCACTAGGGATGGCAATAGGTCGGGTTCGGGTCGGGTCCTACTGGACCCAGACCCTGACCCGACAAAAAAAATTGAACCCAAACCCATGAAAAAATTCGGGTTCGGGTCTGGACCCGCAGGTCTTAGGAAGACCCAGACCCGACCGAGGACCCATGAAAATTCGTGGGTCTGGATCTGGACCCGCGGACCTGTGGACCCACGAACCAAAAAATAATAATAATAATACTAAAAATATATATATATATACTTAAATATATAAATAACTAAATAAAAAAATTAATCAATATAGGACATAAAAGGGAAATATTATTATTTGCATTCAATTTCAATTTCAAATTCTTCAATTTTTTTATATATATATATATATTTTTTAAAACTCACTATTCGGGTCTACGGGTCCGGCTCTGGGTCTATAGACCCAAACCCGGACACCCGGACCCGACCCGGACCCGAATCGGGTCTAATATTTTGGACCCATACCCGACCCATGACCCGAATGTGAGGACCCAGACCCGACCCACGCGGGTCGGGTCTCGCGGGTCTGGGTCTAATTGCCATCCCTAGTGCCCACTGTAAAGATGAGACCGGCACCCATCAAGAAGTTGAGACATAAAACGGCGTCTCTCATGGATTAAATGTTGTAACCAAAGTTGCATTGCTTGATATTTGTATTCTTTTTGTTATTGGCATATTACTGTGTTTGGTTGTTTCCCTGGAAAAATGTTAAACAATTTTGTTATGTTTCTAAACGTGTCACTTGGTAAGAGACCCTGTAAAAAGGTGGGTAAGTTCTTTTTTTAGTTCAAGTGTAATATAACCATAAACTTGTGTACATGGCAGTGGTTCGTTATAAATGTAAGTTAACAGGTTTTATCATTTTCCAACATCCTTTCATTTGTGTATGATTAGTTTTTAGGGTTTTATTGAAAACTAACCCCTTTAGGAGGGTGAAGTTGAAATCTAACCCGTTTTTGAAAAACTTGCAAAACTAACTTTTTTTTTCATGCGTAAGTACCATTTTACCCTTACTCACTTTTCTCTTTAATTCATTCTATACCTCTTATTTCCTTCTTTTCAACATTTTTTTCTCTCCTCACCAGCAGACCTACGACTCTCTCTTTGTTTTCCCTCTCCAATTTTTTTTTCTTTTGCTCTCTCTTCCTTTGCAAGTACAAATTAAGCAACTCCACAAGGGTTCCTTCCATTAAAGCTTTGAGGTTAGTTTTTTTTTTTTTTTTTTTTTTTTTTTTTTTTACTTTATATTTCTCAACCATGTCCGATTTTCTTGAATTTTTGTAATATTTTACATTTACATAATAAATCATGGGTCTTGTTTGAATTTGAAGTTATGATCAATTTAAAGTTCACAAGCTAAATATTTAGTTTATTTCTTGGTAAAATGTGTTATTTCCTTAGATTTGTGTATGGTTCTTTATTTTTGTAAAAATAGCTTACATTAATATAATAGAGCACGGGTCTTGGTTGAATTTGATGTTGTTGTGGTCAATTTAAAGTTCACAAGCTAAATTTTTAGTTTATTTCTTGGTAAAATGTGTTATTTCCTTAGATTTGTGTATTATGGTTCTTTATTTTTGTGAAAATAGTTTACATTAATGTAATAGAGCATGAGTCTTGGTTGATTTTGATGTTATGATGGTTGATTTTCCATTATAGTATTGAATCTAGACAATTTAAACTATTTTTTTGAAATGTGTCCAGCACTGTTTTCCCAACAACCGTTAGGAATTCCCAACAGCCGTTGGGAACTAATAGTGTTATGGAATTTCCAACGGCCGTTGGAAATTCCTAACGGCTGTTATAGAATTCCATTAGGAATTCCTAATGGCTGTTGGAAATTCCTAACGGCATCCAGATTTTCAAATAGTGTTTGGATTTATAATATTTTGTAGATTCAATGTACCATGAATTTATAATATTTGTTTAGAAATTTAATTATAAATTTTCTATGTATTTAAAAGGTGGGTTGCATAGATAAGTCTTTGCTTGGGAATGGTTTTGAGAATGAACTCAAACAATTTCTTAAAGCTGCTTGTATCTGTGTGTTGCCAACTGCAAAGGAGAGACCCACCATGTTTGAAGTGTACTAGCTTCTCAGAGCCATTGGGGAGAGATATCATTTTACAACCTATGAGGAGATTACACCGCTGCCATCTCACTTTGGTGATGCTAATTTTCCGGATGAACTCATTGTTGCTGAAGAAGTGAAACAGTCACAATGAAGTAGAATTAAGATTTTATGTGTGGTATGTATTAGTTTGATGCCATTAAGAAAAGACATTTGAAGATTTGTAATGTTTGTAGCTTTGATGATTCAGATTATTATACTTCATATATCTAGAGCACATCTTTTGTAACCTTTATATGTTTGAGACCAGCAATTGTGTATGTTCTAATTGCTCTTTTTTATTAGTGAAAATTCTCTTTAGTTCTGGATTTAAGTTGGCTCTTTTTTTGAACAATTGATCCACACTTTAAAAGGAGATCATTAATATCAAACACTACTTTTTACACATTTCTTCTCATGGAATTTACCATCTGTAAAGTTGTATTTGTAGTGGAATGAAACTTTTGCCATATATTTTCACAGCTGACTTGAATATCTCTTATGAATATACAACATATTGAAGCTGAATTTGCATTTTTTGATCATTAGAAATGAAAAATAACGATATTCTACAATAAACAGCTAGCACTATCTAGGAACCTAACTTTATAATCATTTATTCAACACTACAAAGTACATATCAACCTAAATAAACAGTTGTTTCCTCTTGGACAAAGATGTGCAATAAGCATATCAATCACAATTACCATCTCTAACTCAACTTCGAAATACACACACGTTCATCTTGCTCTACTCAAAAAACCTATCAAGCAGCTACTGAGTTTCTCAAATATTACAAAGGTAGAGGATATCCTCGTAGGGATGTGGAATCTACTCCTGACTCCAGCACCAATGCCACCCTCCCGGTCCTTACCACCTTCATGAAAGAAGCGGTTTAAAATTTTTAATAATTTGAGAATCAAAGAACTAAGAGAAACTAAACACAATGTCACCAAATTTCTAGACTCAAGTCAAGCAAGAATCAGACAAGAAAAAATTTCAAACTTCCACTCAACAATGATGTAATAATTCAAATGCAATATAATGAAGCTTTGCAAAACTTGAATCAGAGGATAGACCTCACAAATCCCGTAGGACTCCAGTAACGTCTGCAGCGCAATAATCTTATTCAAATCACCTGTAAGTTGAAAGAAAAATACAGATAAGAAATTGGCACCTCTAAATATATAACTACCATAAAAATTAACTTTGAGGTTTCTCCTGATTATTTACATGAAACGTGCTAAGATAAAAGTGATCTAGAACTACAACTACAACCACTACATCAAATTCATCACATCAACATACAATGTATGTTCCAATAATTAGATTTTTGAAAAACTTTGAAATATTATGTTAAGTGGTAAATGAAAAGAAGAAGAAGAAGAAGAAGAAGTAGATACAGTGATAATTTATATAGCCAATGCACATATATATATATATATATATTGTGTAAGGAAAACGAAAACGAAAACAAAAACAAAAGAAGATCAATGAGATTTAATTAGCAGTAAGATTATTTCCATGTTGAATGAAGGAATTAGAATTAGGGGACACAAGAGGAGAAAGCAGAGGAATGAGGTCTTTAGATTGATGATGATTATAAGAAGATGGTGGGGCTTCTGCTGATGATTCTGATACAGCTTTAGGCTTGATTAACAGCTGAAGATGACATGGGGTTCTGCTCTGCAACTTGCTCAATGGCTTCTTTCTAAACACATCTTTGTGAACACTCTTTGTTTGGAACCCCGAAAACTCCTCCATCTCTCTTTTCTTTTTTAATTCTTCTTTCTTATCATTTATCATCTCTATTTATCTACTTAGACTCTTTTAGCTTACAGGTGATTTAATACATTGACACAAACACTATGAGTGATTTTAGGGTGAGTAAAGAGGGAGCGTCGAGTGTGAGACCACCACTACTTAAGGGGGATAATTATTCCTCATGGAAGGGGAAGATGGAGTCCTTCCTATCAGCGATAGATGATTAAGTTTGGGTAGTGATTGAAGATGGATACACACTACCAACCGTGACCGCCGAAGATGGAAGTAGTGTGCTCAAGCCTAAGACTCAATGGAGTTCCCAAGAGTTTGAAGCCTCGAAGTGGAACAACAAGGCAATGCATGCCTTATTTAGTACAATGAATGAGAATTAGTACAAACTCATCCAAATCACCAAAAATGCATATGAAGCTTGAAAGATCCTAGAGACGGCAGATAAAGGAATCAAAGTGGTGAAGGATTCCAAGCTTCAAGTCCTCTATGCACAATTTGAGACAATTAGGATGAAGGCGCATGAGTGCTTTAATGACTTCCAAGTGAAGTTGATGGACATTGTGAATCAAAGCCATCAACTAGGTGACCCATACATGGATAGGAGGATCAAACAAAAGATCATGAGGCCATTTCTTACTAGATTCAAATCCAAAGTGACGGCTATTGAAGAAAATAGTGATTACAAGAAGATGAAGTTGAGTGAAGTTATTGGAAGGTTCCTTGCCTATGAATCTAGATGGGACTCTTCAACCACTTCACCCAAGAAGCAAAAGAGTATACCCTTGAAGACCTCCAATGTTGATGATTCAGATGAAGACATAGCTCTAATGGTGAAGAGATTCAAGAAGTTCATGAAGCAACAAAAGAGATGTTATTACTCTAGGGGAAATGACTTCAAAAAGAAGGCCACGTTCAAGAAAGGCGAGACATATCTCCACGGATTGTGGTAACTTGAAGGTCTAGTGAAAAGGAAAGGTGGTAGCCACCTCATCAAGTGATAGTGGAAGTGAAGAAGATTCCTCAAGTGATGAAGAACTTGCAATTAACTACATGGCATTTGGAGCCTCCCATGTGGAAGATGTTGAAAAAGGCAACAAGGCCTTAGGTTGCGATTCAAAAGGAGTGGTTAAAGATAGTGTAGCTAGAAGTGATTTTTGTGAAGTTACAGGGAAAGTAATGAGAGCATCCCATTTTCAAGTGATGAAAAAGAGAAGAAACAAGATGACTCAAGTACTGAGAGTTCTTCATCACACTCCAACAAAGAGATTGGTGAAGGTATGGATCTTGAAGACTCTAGGTTGAAGAAGAAAAAGGAGATTCAAAAATTGAAAGAGGAGAATCTCAAGCTTTCAACCAAAGTGACTCACTTGAATGATGAAGTGAGAAGAGTCAAGGAATGTAAAGACAAGATGAAGAAAGAGCTTGAGGAAGCTAAAGAGTTACTTGCCAAAATGACCTCCGACACCGAAAACCTTGACAACATGTTGAGCATTGGAAAGAAGTCAATTGATAAGAGGGGCCTTGGATATGTTGATGACAAGGAAACCCCCTCCTAGGTCAAAATGGTGTTCGTCGAGGGAAATGACATGAAAGAAGCTTCACCTCCACAACATTCTAGGAGGAAGATTGAATTCGGAGAGTTATGATTCATAAATTTGTTTCATATATATATGTTAAGAAATTTGTTTCATATAGGAAACAAACTTGATTCCTTATGATGGATGGAGGAATTTAATTCATAATTTGTGTGTGAGACTTACATAATTTGATTCCCAGAGTGATATCAGTAAATAAAGTAAGGGTTTGGATATTGACATTCATAAAAATTATTAGTACACCCATGTCTAAAAATTAAAAAATAAATATTACTATAAACACTCATTCTAATGACAATAGTATCTTCATTAAAATAAATATATTCATTTTAATACATATTATTTATAAACACTGATATTAAATTATTACTTTTGGAAATATCTCGAATATAGGAGCCTTATAAAAGAGAATAAGTGGAATCGTATATGGGGTTAAGAGATTTTCAATCTGGAATTCTCTTATTTATACAGCTATCTAAATATCTATCGTTAAAAAATATTTTTTGTTTAATGATAGAGTTCATAATTATATATAAAAGAAAGAAAAAAACAATATTATAATCATACGATGATGAGAAAGTTTGATACTTAAAATAAAAGTTGAGTTTGACTAGGATTTATCATAAAAATTAGGGTTAACTATAAGTTTTTTTTTTTTTTTTAATATAATTAATGAGTGTATATAGTATTTAGTTTATTTTTAATTAAAGTAATTTGTTCTTATTAGTAAATTTTTATTGGGATATTTTTGTAATTAATTTTTTAATAAAATATGGGTGTACTAATAAGTTTTATGGGTATCAATATTGGCACTCATAAAGTAATCACGAATCGGTAATTATGTTATCTTTCTCTTGTTAGGATTCTTTATTAGTAAATGCGCTCATAAGATGATTTGAATAAATTATTAATCTCTTCCACAGATTTACAAATTATTAAATATATATTTATTAATCAAATAGATTATTTGGAATATAAAAATATAAAGATTAAACATTAACACTATGTTTGGATTGATGGAAAATATGAGAGAGGAAAGATAAATGAGGAAAGAAAAAAAAATGTTTTTAATAATTGTTGTTTGGATGGTTATAACTATAAAAGAAATGAAAGGAAACAATTCTTATTTGGAGGTAGGGATGGCAAAATTCCCCGTGGGGACGGGGCCCCGCGAGGACCCGCACTTTTGGGGTGGGGATGGGTTTCAATTTGGTGGGGATGGAGCGGGGATGGGGATAGATAGTATAACCCGCAATGGGTATGGGGTGGGGATGGGTTTAATACTCCCCGCCCCGCCCTGCCCCGCTTCTCTTAAAATAATACTTAGATAAACTACGTAGTTTCAAAGAAAATAAATATATCTAATATATATATGCACACATTAACCCTAACTTTACATCTCTTCACCGTTATTTAACAAAAAGTGACAAAACAAAATATTAATAAAAAACCCAAATGAAGTTAATTATATGAAAAGAGAACTAGAGAAATAAATGCAACTATTAGATTATTAGAGTTATGATTTTCAAACATTTTGATTTCATACTTTATGTTTATGTTTGAAAATGATTGAATTACTTGTGAGAATTATGTTTATGAGATTTTTTTTAATAGTTTCTTGGAATTATTTACTACTTTATATATTATATTATATTCAATAGCTATATATTTATTATTTAAATATATATATATATATATACGGGGTAAATGGGTGGGGATGGGGAAAGAACTCCCCGTTGTACCCCGCCCCGCCCCAACCCGCTCTATCTTTGGTGGGGTTTTATGAAGGGATGGGTTTTCAAAAAATAAATGGGGTGGGGTGCGGGGAAAGCCACCCCGCCCCGAACCCGCCCCATTGCCATCCCTATTTGGAGGGGATAAATAAATAAATTCATTTTATTCTATTTACGAAAATATCATTCTTTCAATAATATGAATACCCAATATTAATATGATTAGTTTTGGGATATTGAAAAATTCATTAATTTATTATGAAGAATTACAAAAATGGGTGAATCATATCAAAAATTAAAAGAAAATTTTTTTTTGAGTTTCACTCAACATTAAGAAGAATGTTAAACTTGTTCAACCACATTGAACCTGTTCATTAAGGTTTTTTTTTTTTTTGGTAAAATGGAGGGCACAGCCCAGAGAACAGAAGCTAGAAACACACAGAAACAGAACGCGCAAGGGCCATCCCTTGAGCGTCATTATCCAGCAAACTAATCACCTGCAACGAAGGCTCAGCAAAGTAAGTCACGCCCAGCTCCAACGAGTGCCCCAACTTGGCAAGGCAGTCAGCAACCATATTACCCTCTCTGTAAACATGCCGAACCGAACAGAGCCAATCCTTATGAATCAAATTCAAGCAGCTGTGAATGAGACTAAAAAGGGGATGATTTACAGGGGCCAAATGGCTCAGAAGATTGACAGTAACTTGGGAGTCAGATTCCACACATACTTTTCTATATCCAGACTTCCAGGCTAGTTGAAGCCCTTCAAAGAGACCCCAAAGCTCTGCCTCCTGGACATGACCGTGACCTTTTTTCAAAGAGAACCCACCAAGCCATTCTTTCCTATTGTTCTGCAGCACACCTCCTGCCGAGATTGTGTTCAGGTCTGAATTTACACTACCATCCACATTGAGCTTTATCCAATCAGTCAGAGGAGGGGTCCAAGCAATCAAGCAAGTTGTCGAGTCAGCAGCACGAACATTCTCACAATTCACCGAAATCCAAGAGTCCAAATACCTCTTAATCGTCAAACCAGGGCACAAAGGAAGTTTAAAACCAGAATCAAAGATAGAGCTACACCTCCATTTCCATATGAACCACAAAGTCATAGCGAACAGAAGATACCCAGGCATGCCATCCAACACAGTCTTAGAGTCTTTCAAATTAAGAAAGAACCACTCCTGCAAATTACCATTAAACATCGGCTTAGCAGTAACTCCTTTACAGATGTTTTCCCAAATAAAACGAGTCTTGCTGCAGCTTCTAAACACATGACCGATATCTTCACACCCCTGTAAACATCTCGGACAGTTAGTGTCATTAGATATACCTCTAATGGATCTCTGCTCATTCGTCAGAAGCTTATTATGCAGTAAAATCCAAAGAAAATTCTGCACTCTAGGAGGAAGTTTTAACTTCCAAATAAACTTCCAATGCCATAAAGGAATCCCAATATTTTTATAATGCGAATCATAAGCACTTTTGACCGAAAAATTCCCATCTGGAGTTAGACCCCAAATAGTACGATCAGGACCACTGTGACTTTTCCCAGCATGAATACTGATAATTTTCAACACAATATTCCTAGGCAACACCTCCTCTAACCTTCGAATATTCCACTCAGCATCGTGGAAGTAATCACTGACTTTCTCCAACAACTGGCTGTCCGAAAGAGTAATTGACTTGTTCACTGAACAAATTTTACGTTGAGAGGAACCTTACACTCATTCAACCTACGTTGAACTTGTTCATGAAAGTTTACGTCAACTTGTTCACTGAACAAGTTTAACGTTGACATGAACGTTAAACTCATGCAACCTGCGTAGAACTTGTTCATGAAAGTTTATGTTAACTTGTTCACCGAACAAGTTTAACGTTAGGATGAACATTAAACTCGTTCAACCTACGTTGAACTTGTTCTTGAAGGTTTACGTTAACTTGTTCACCGAAGTTTACGTTAACTTGTTCACCGAACGAGTTTAACGTTTGGATGAGTGTTAAACTCGTTCAAGCTACGTTGAACTTGTTCATGAAGGTTTATGTTAACTTGTTCACCGAACAAGTTTAACGTTAGGATGAGTGTTAAGCTCGTTCAACCTACGTTGAACTTATTCATGAAGATTTATGTTGACTTGTTCACCGAACAAATTTAACGTTGAGAGGAACGTTAAACTCGTTTAACTTACGTTGAACTTGTTCATGAAGATTTACGTTGACTTGTTCACCGAACAAGTTTAACGCTGAGAGGAGCGTTAAATTCATTCAACCTTTGTTGAACTTGTTCATGAAGATTTATGTTGACTTGTTCACTAAACAAGTTTAACGTTCAGATAAACGTTAAACTTGTTCGACCTACCTTGAACTCGTTCTTGAAATTCAAATTTTCAAAAATTTTATTTTATTTTATATAATAATATTTATAATTTTTATGTATTTTAAATGAATTTTTCATTAAAAAAAAAATTGATTTTTTTAATCATTATATAATATAATATAATATAATTATTAATATATATATATATAATATAATAAATAAATAAAACTTTAAAAAGTGTTTAGTGGCTACCACTTTTTTATTATTATTATTATTATTATTATTATTATTATTTGTTTTATACCCTTTTTCTATATTTGTATGGTACAACACATAAGGGTGGTTTGTAATCTAGCCAACTCCAATTTTTTTATATGTGAAACCCAACCATCCTATAAAGTATGGGGTTGGGTTAAACGGGTTGGTTCGGTTTGATGATTTTTTGTACACCCATATCCACATGGTACAATAGTACTAATAATAATAATAAATACTATATATCATATTTATTAGTTAATTATTTATTTTTATATGATGAAAGATATATATCTTTTTAATTATATTCTTGAGGAAATAAACAGTTTTGGATCAAAATTTTATGTGAAATGTTCTTTCATTCTGATCAAAAGAAACATGCACTTTGGAGTGACTTAATGAAGAGACTGAATGAAAATTGAAAGCTAGTAATGGTTGCAAGGATCTTTTTGCTGCTTCCCTACTCGCTGTTTTAATTTTAATTTTTTTTTTTTTTAATTTTTTAGTGTGTAATTGTTTTTATGAAGAAAAGGTGACTGTTATTTTACGTTTTTGCAAGGTAAAAAAAAAAAAAAAAAAAGGGCAAATTGCACTAAACCCCTTGAGGTTTAGGCAAGTTACACTTAGCTGGAAACTTTTTGTTATTATACACTAACACCCCCAAGACTTAAATTTGACTTTAAAAATGCCTAAAATGCCTCTAGTTATTTTATACTTTTTTTTTTACCTTTTAACCAAAAACTTTATAAACTTTAATAAAATAAAATAAATAAATAAAAGATATGATTCATTAAATAAATAAATAGTTTTAAAAAATTATATAAATAAATAGTTTAAAAAAATTATATAAATAAATAGTTTAAAAATAAATAAATAAATTAAAATAAATAAATAGTTTAAATAAATTAAAAAATTAAAAACATTAATTTTTTTTAAGGATATCCATTAATATGGACTATAAAAACTCTAAATATCCAAACTTTTATGGTAAAGATGATTGTGAGAGAAGCTTCAAGGTTCCCAACACTGAAGGAAGTGGTTGAAGAAAGCAAGAAGACTCCCAATGTTGGGAACCTTGAAGCTTCTCTCACCATCATCCTTACCGTAAAAGTTTGAATATTTAAAGTTTTTTTTTGTCCCTATTAAAGGATATACTTAAAAAATAATAATAATAATAATAATTTTCATTTATTTATTTATTTAAACCCTTTATTTATTTATTTTTAAAAACTATTTATTTATTTGATTTTTTTAAAACTATTTATTTCTTTTTTGTAAACTATTAATTTATTTAATGAATCATATCTTTTATTTAATTTTTATTTAATTTTATTAGAATTTATAAAGTTTCTGGTTAAAAGGTAAAAAAAAAAATAAAAAAAAATTAAACACTATAACTATGGGCATTTTATGTAACACACTATAAAAGGTAACCTCTCTTTTCTGTTCTCCGTTCTTGCCATTGTACCTTTTTATTTTTTTATTATATTTTTCACTCTTATTTAATCGTTGCCTGATGCTTGTCAAGCACTCTTTATACTTTATATTAGAGAACTCATAATTCTTGCAATAGGCACAAATTTGTTTCACTTTATCCATTGATATGCCACTAATTTTTTTTTTTGTGATTGTTACAGTTTGTATGATTGTATGTAGCAGTCATAAAAGAAAACTTGCATATATTAGAATTTTGTAATTGAAGATGTGATTGAAATTCATGTCATGACCCTATGTTTGCTTGAATATCCGGGACTCTGTGTGTCAAGGAATAAGAGAAAAAGAAAAGGAAAAAAAAGAGTGAAGAAAAGAAGTGTCAAAAGAATGTCATACTTACAACCTAATGACTTTGTTATGCCTATGTTTTTTCTTCTAAAGTTTTATGCGTATCAAAGTCAAATTAGAAAAATGTGTTGTTAAGAATGAAATGTATGTAAATACATGCTTAAATCTGCCTTATAATAGTTGGTTTTACTTATCGAGACTTTGAACACAAATTTGCTAATTACTACTACATTGTTGTCTGCTTCTTGTCAAGCTCCCTGTATATTTTAGAATAGACTTCAGAATTCATTCAATTAGCACAAATTTGTTTCATTTATTCGTTGATATACCACTAAAAAAAATTGGCGATTGATACAATTTGTGTGATTGTATGTAGCAGCCTAAAGAAAACTTACGTATTTTAGAATTTTATCTACTTTACCATGTTGATCCTATTGAAGATGTGATTGAATTACATGTCATCATCCTGTGTTTGATTGAATATCTGGACTGTGAGCCAAGGATGAAATTGATTCTCATTATCTTTGTAATGGTGGTCTTGTCCTATTCTGGTTCCATTCGAAACGTTTGTTCTTATTTTCCTTACAGCATTTCAAATAACTTGTATTTTGTTCTTATGTTTCTTTGATATGTTTTGATCTTTTTCTTTAGTTTTTTTAGATGGCTCGGTGCATTAATCCAATTCCACTGTATTACCTGGCAAAAGAATTGAAAAGGCCTTTAGTTGGTTTTGATTGGGGAGATACTGGTGTTGGTTTATGCATCGTTGACATTTCTCATTCTAAGCCAAGAACTTGTCCTTTACCCTTAGTGGAGTCGAACTTGAAAGTGAATTATGCCTTAACTCCTTTGGAGATGGATATACACGATTTCTGTAGGACTTTAAAGCCGAAAGGGGAGAAGCCGATGATCGAGAAGTTTGACTTTACCCGAATTATCCCTATGTAAGTGCTTAGGTCAGCATATATGACTATGGTTGACATGGCTTCTATTGTCAATGATGTGGTATGTGTTTTTGTTATTATTTTAATTATTTTAATAATTGTTTGTAGACCACTCTGCATGATGATGTCGGATATGATTTTAGATACTCTAGTGATTCCAAAAAATGGAAGAAGGAAAATTCGAAAAATTTGATAAATAAGGTAAAAAAATCTATTTGTTTTTTTACCATAGTTCTAAATGGTTTTTATTCTATTGTTAATTTACTATTTTAATTTTGTCAAGTTTTCTTTCAAAACTTTTTAAAGGACCTCGATGCAAATGGTGGTTTGTCCCGTAAGCTATTCACTATATCTAACGAGAAGAACTCCACAAAATTTTCAGAGTCTCCACAAAATCTATTTGTTTGACGTGGCTTTATAATAGGTTGGTTTTAGTTGGTCTAATGTGAAAGATCAAATAAATAAAAAAACTGTAAATAGTAAACAATCTTTGACGACAATTGGTTTCAACCCCGTTTGTTGCGGTCACAGTTTTTCTTTTCAGCCTCTAAAAGGGAGATTTTTTCTCCATTACTGTAACAGAATTGTTCTTCTCTGTTTCTTCTCCCAAAAAAATCCAACTTCTTCTTCTGTCAATCATTTTTCATGGTTTGTGAACAGAGTTTTTTCTTCTCTGCAACAACGTCAAGAAAGGTAAAAGTAGTGTGTTAAAAGCTTTCATTCATGATACAATCTGTTGAAACAGATTATATATAGGTTTTAAGGAGGATTCGTGATGGCGTTTCATCGGGCTTATTCGGTGGGGAATCCTCCCTTGGCGGAGAAGATCACGGAGGAGCCTGTGACGAATAAGACAGCGCAGAGCACGGTGACTTGTGGATACCAGGCGCATATTGCGGGGTACTGGAGGAACGTGACTGTGTTGTGGTGCAAGAATCTGATGAACCATTCTTTAAGCATTATGATTAATAGCTTGGAAGGTGATTATCATTATAGTTGCAAGATTGATCTCAAGCCTTGGCATTTCTGGAGCAAAAAAGGGTATAAATCAATGGAGGTCGAAGGGAATCATGTCGAGGTTTATTGGGATCTTCGTTCGGCTAAGTTTTCCGGTGGCCCTGAGCCAAATGCTGATTACTATGTTGCTTTGGTTTGGGATGAAGAGGTTGTGTTGTTGTTGGGTGACTACAAAAAGAAGGCCTACAAGAGAACAAAATCAAGACCAGCATTGGTTGATTCTGTGCATTTCTTCAAGAAGGAGAATGTGTTCGCAAAGAAGAGTTTCGCAACCAGAGCGAGATTCGATGAGCGGAAAAGAGAGCATGACATCGTTGTCGAAAGCTCCACCACGGGGCCGAAAGACCCTGAAATGTGGATTAGTATAGATGGGATTGTGTTGATTCATGTCAAAAACCTGCAATGGAAGTTCAGAGGGAACCAAACTGTGTTAGTAGATAAACAACCTGTGCAAGTGTTCTGGGATGTGCATGACTGGCTGTTCAGTAGCCCCGGAACGGGCCACGGCTTGTTTATATTCAAGCCGAGTCCCACTGAGACGGAAAGTGAAGAAAGCAGCCATGGTTGTGATGACAGTGATCACAGTAGTGGAAGCAGGTACCATTCAGCCAAAAGCTCCACAGCTATTGAATTCAGCTTGTTTCTTTATGCATGGAAGATTGAATGAGATGATTCAAAGGTTGCCTAGAGAGGAGGATCTAAATCAAAAAAAAAGAAAAAAAGAATGAGCCAACAATTAAGATGCAACCATTTAGAACTATGGTAAAAAACAAATAGATTTTTTTACCTTATTTCTCAAATTTTTTGAATTTTCCTTCTTCCATTGTTTGGAATCACTGGAGTATCCAAAATCATATCCGACAGCATCATGCAGAGTGGCCTACAAACAATTATTAAAATAATTATAATAAAATATATGTAATAATTAAAATAATAACAAAAACACATACCACATCATTGACAATAGCAGCCATGTCAAACATAGTCATATCTGCTGACCTAAGCACTTGCATAGGGATAATTCAGGTAAAGTTAAACTTCTCGATCACCGGCTTCTCCCCTTTCGGCTTTAAAGTCCTACGGAAATCGTGTATAGCCATCTCCAAAGGAGTTAAGGCATAATTCACCTTCGAGTTCGACTCCACTAAGGGTAAATGAAAAGTTCTTGGCTTAGACTGAGAAATGTCAACGATGCATAAACCAACACCAGTATCTCCCTAATCAAAACCAACTAAAGGCCTTTTCAATTCTTTTGCCAGGTAGTACAGTGGAACTGGATTAATGCGCTGAGCCATCTAAAAAAACTAAAGAAAAAGATCAAAACATATTAAAGAAACATAAGAACAAAATATAAGTTATTGAAATGCTGCAAGGAAAATAAGAACAAACGTTTCGAATGGAACCAGAATAGGACAGGACCACCATTACAAAGATAATGAGAATCAATTTCATCCTTGGCTCACAGTCCAAGGTATTCAAGCAAACACAGGATGATGACATGTAATTCAATAACATCTTCAATAGGATCAACATGGTAAAGTAGATAAAATTCTAAAACACGTAAGTTTTCTTTTAGGACTGCTACATACAATAACACAAATTGTACCAATCGCCAATTTTTTTTAGTGGTATATCAACGAATAAATGAAACAAATTTGTGCTAATTGAATGAATTCTAAAGTCTATTCTAAAATATACAGGGAGTTTGACAAGCAACAGATAACAATGTATTAGTAATTAGCAAATTTGTGTTCAAAGTCTCGATAAGTAAAACCAACTATTATAAGGCAGTTTAAGCATGTATTTACATACATTTCATTCTTAACAACACATTTTTATAATTTGACTTTGATAAGCATAAAACTTTAGAAGAAAAAACACAAGCATAACAAAGTCATTAGGTTGTAAGTATGACATTCTTTTGACGCTTCTTTTCTTCACTCTTTTCTTTTTCTCTTATTCCTTGGCACACAGTCATGGATATTCAAGCAAATATAGGATCATGACATGAATTTCAATCACATATTCAATTACAAAATTCTAATATATGTAAGTTTTTAGGACTGCTACATACAATCATACGAACTGTAATAATCACACAAAAAATTTAGTGGCATATCAATGTATAAAGTGAAACAAATTTGTGCATATTGCAAGAATTCTGAGTTCTCTAATATAAAGTATAAAGAGTGATTGACAAGTAGCAAGCAACGATTAAACAAGAGAGAAAAATACAATAAAAAAATAAAAAGGTACAATGGCAAGAACGGAGAACAGAAAAAAGAAGTTACCTACTTGAACAAGAGCAAAACCAGTAATAATGTAAGAGGAGAAGTTACTTACTTGAACAAGAGCGTAACCAGCGATTATGTAAGAGAGAGAGAGAGAGATCTTCGTATCTTCCTATTTGGAAGAGAAAGAGATAGATCGAAACCTAATGTGTCTATACTCAAATAATAAGTCTCTAAGTAAATTAATTAAGCTAAGCTAATGTGGTTACAATAATATAAAAATGAATCCTTAAGTAAGCTAAGTGAACCAATGTGTGTACGATACTGTAAAATTGAATAACGTAGGTACAATATTGTAAAAATGAGTCCTTAAGTAGAACGACGTGTATTAAGTAAAAACAAACTCTGGAACTTGATACTTATATTAAAAAAAAAAAAAATGTAAATAGTCATAATATTTATAATAAATAATGGAATAAATTAAACATAAATAAATTAAGAAAAAAAATTCTATATTTTTAAAAATATTAAATAGAAACAAAATACAGTAGAAATAAATTATTAAAAAAATACAATTATAAGTTAATTGTAAATCTTAATTTAATTTTTTAAAATATTGAACTTAAATGTAAATTTAAAAAATAATCTAAATATAAAAAGTCTACGATTGGGGTAAGCCCAACATGTTAAGAAAACTAAATAAAAGTAGATATGGGATTTTAAATTAATTGCGATGACAAGAATCGAACCCATGATCTCAAAGTTGTATACTTTGCGAGCTACTACTGCTCTACACCGCACCTGTAGATAAAAGTATATCAGGTTTGGGCCCAACCCAAACATGTGGATGGGCCAAAACTAAATATATTGCAGTTGGGCCAAAAATACTAAGAAAACTAGTAAAATGTAAATAATACGGATCTAAAGGATAAATAAGTGAATTGTGAAAGAGAAAAATAAAAGAAAACTTATTCTTGAAATCCATAAATAAACAAAAATTAAACTATCATCAAAATCAAGAATCCGAAAAAAATACAGGTTTCCTTCAAAAAAAATAAAAAATAAAATACAGGAAGCCCAACATGTCAAAATTAAGCCAAACAAATTAGTCTATATCAATAATAATAAATCATAAGACTATGATCTAAAAAAAACACTGATCTACAAAAAACAAGAAATGATTCTAAACAGAAAAAAAAAAAATACATGAATACATGGATCTAAACAAAACAAAAGAATACAGAGACTTAAATCATGATAAACAAGATAAATAATGAATGGTGAAAGTGTAAAATAAAAGAAAATTTATTCTAAAAGCCCTTAAATAAACAAAAAAAAAAAATTACAAAATCAAAAATCAAAGAAGATAGAATTCTAAACTATGATCTATGAAGACAGGAAATCTAAATGAAGCTCTTCGGTTTATCAAAAATATGCCAGTGGAGCCAAGTATAGGTGTTTGGGAGATAATGATGAATATCTGTAGAATTCATGGTGATTTGGAGCTTGGGGATCATTGTGCTGAACTTGTTGAGCAGCTAGATCCTGCTCGTTTGAATGAACAGTCCAAGGCAGGTCTCATACTGGTTGACCCTTTTGACCTTGCTGTGGAGAAAGAAAAGGATAAATTGGCTAATGAAGAGCTTATTAGGGGTTTGAAGGCGCAAATGAAGAAGGCTGGATACGTTCCAGACCTTAGGATAGACCAGGCCGGGAATCAATGGATGATGCACTTCTTGCTCATAATGAGGGACTTGCTTTATCACATGGTCTCTTTTCCAACCCACCTCGTACTCAAATTCGGATAATCAAGAATCTCCTTGTTTATAAAGATTGCCATAATGCGTTGAAGATCATAACAAAAATCGTTGGCAAAGAAATCAGCATACAGGACATGAGGAAACACCACCTATTTAAAGATGTGAAGTGCTCTTGCAACCAGTGATGGTGATTAACATGGCATTCAAGATGTTTTCATCTTCTCCATCAATTCAAGAAATCTGTACTTCAAAATAGTGAAAAGAGTTTCCACCTATGAATTACTTCTAGTTTTTTTTTTTTTTTTTTTTTTTTGGATATGAATTACTAGCATTCCATTTCGCAACTTCCCTTACAAAACTGCAGAGCATGTAAAATAACATGTGCACATGACTTACATTGCAGTAAATGAGTGATTGATCCTTGTAATTCTTATAGTTCTCTAACTTTAGTCTCGGGTACCAGAAATACAATTAATAGTATAGCTGAATTGCCAACACCCGAGAAAATGAACAATGACACTTTGCCCCTTTTTTTTCTTTTGTAATACAGTTACCACTTGGTTTTGAATTTTGAGAGAGCATGCAATTTTTGTTTTAATTGTAGTTTTATTTTCAAAATATTTAAATCTATGAATCATTGGATTGAAATAAGTTGTGCAGTAGTAAAACCCTAAATTTAATTATTGGGTGGCTCTATTTACGTGCATTTACAGTACAAGTGTAATAATTTAGAGAGAAAACTAAAAGTAGTTATGAGAAACATTAAACTTTCGTTAGTAACCATTTTCGAAAATTTAATTGTTAACAACCACTTTTTTAAAAAAAATTCAGTGTATGTCCGTAGCTTATAAGAGTACTCCTGAAATTAGTTTTTTTTTTTTTTTATAAAAAAAAAAAAAAAAAAAACCTCAAACTTGAAATCATAACTAAAAACTTGAATGTTGGAACTTGAAATCACGCCTAAAATGAAATGTTAAACTTGAAATCATGCATAATTTCCCTTTTTGCCAAAATTCCCAAAATTCCCAAATTAGGTTTTTTGTTTTTTTTTTGTTTTTTTTTGTTTCCCTTTTTTTGCTGATCACATCACCGACGGAGGGGGGGCTCCGACAGCCATAAAGCTCAGGCAAACAATGTACGAAGCAGCAGCACACGACGACGGCAGCAGCAGCAAAGCACGACCACCGTGGCACCTCTTGGTTTGCGAATCAATTTCTGTTTAGTTGTCAAGAATATGGAAACGTAGGATGGCCAAATTCGATTATTTAATATGTAAACAAAAACCTGAGGTTCCGAGACATGCATATTTTTTTCAAATTCGTTTGGCTGGCGGAATAAGTTGAACGATTAAAGATGTGGGGGCAAATCACAAGTGTATATCCATTCTATTCAAAATATGAAATCAATAAATTAGATTATTTTTTCTGTTTATTTATTAGTAAGAGTATTTCCAATACAAATATAAATTTAGAAAGTAATACCAAATAAAAGGGTAATAGCAATAATGTGCCTTTTCGTTTTGCAATATTATAGCTCTAGTGAACGTTTCCTTTAATTACCAGAAAGTACTCTTGACTAACAGTTGATTAACACTTGATTGACACTGAATGATGAAAAGATCAAATTGCCCTTCCTTCAATGTTATTTAATTATTATTATATTATTTCTTTTAGAAAAATATTATCATATTATTTTTTACATAAATATTAAAACAATTAAAAATTCTTTCACAAAAAATAAATTAATTAAAATTCTTTCAAAAATAAAACAATTAAAATAAATTAAATCCGGATATCTACTCCAAAAATTTGGAGAAATCTATTAGGCTCATAGGTGCGAATACAATCTCTTCATGCTTGGATCTATACATAAAAGACTCAGATATCGACCTAGATAACTACTCCCAAATCATTAAATCAAGAGATATAACTTTCCACACATACCGATTATTACGCATTATGAGACTTAAACCCCCTACTTAAGTTACTTGAAAGGGGAGGTTAAGAAAAAATTTGCTTTAAACTTGTAATTAATTGTTAATATTTTTTTAAAACATAATTAATTGTTAATATGATATTAAAAAATATAAAATGAATCCTAACCATCAATTATTAACAGTATAGATATGTAAAAAAAGTCTTTGGAAAGATGAAGATAATGCGAGGATGATCTAAAGTTAATTAACAAGCATCACAATCACGGATGTGGATCCTCTCCACAGTCACATATGTAGTTAAAATACTAGTCGCAAGTAAATACAATTCCATAATATATTTCCAAAATTCTGACTCATGGCTTTTGTGCAAAGGAATGTTAAACACCGAAATTTCAACCACGTTATCTGTGGTTTGCTTATATGAATCTAACAAAATAATTGGACAACTGAAATCCCACCTGAGATTTTCCTAACTGAGCAAGAAAATTCTAGCTATAAATTTACAGTTAAAATGTGATGGGAACATAACGACATTCTCCTTATTATCTTCAACTACCAACTTGTTGCTTCTCATTTACATTATCACCTAACATACCTTAACGATGCTTGTAGCGAGGGTCAATGCTGGACCACTGAAGTATATCCTTTTCAAGGTGGCCATCTACCTCGGCCTAAACCTCGCTCATTTGCTTTAAGTTTTCGAGAACTATTGAGTATATATATTTTTATAGATATATGTATACACTTTTGTTTCCTGATGATCGATTAAATAGGAAAGCAGAAACTCCAAATTGTCCCTAGTTCATGACCAGATCCAAATATTCCAGAAATCATGACTTGGTGAATGGAAATAAAAGTTTATGGATTACCCCACAAATCTGTGATGCTGACCTCAGCGTTCGATTGGAACCAGTAATCAGCATCAATCTGCAATGTTTCGGTGCAATTAAGTTGGTGAGTTTCCTTAGACATGAATATTGCCCAGAGTAGAATAAATAAATAAAGCCGACGAGCAACTTTGCAGTTGAAGTTTCTAAATTGACTTACATCACAGTCTGTAGGTACTATCTTCTGAATCCCAGGTGCCTCTGAGCTCATAGAGTTGAATGTTTCAGAACTTCTATGATAATCGTCAAGATTTGACGACATCCCAAAATTTTGCGTTCTGTGTACATCACAATTCCAAGCAGATGGATTAGAGGGTTCAGACTGCTTGACAGTTATGTCCTCACCTTGACCTTGGTATTTGCTGTGAGCATCATGAACATAGCTTGTTAACAAGACGGAGAGTGAAAGCACGTAACGGATTTTTTAGTAAAAATAAGAATACCTCAGAAGATACAAATCAATTGGTCCTGTGGTGCTTCTAACAATCATTTTGTATTGCCTTTGAGGGAAACCAATATCCTGCTCATGTCAGTTAGGGAAGCAAATTAGATACTAATAAAATGCAAATATTCTCAAATCCCATCCATTACTCTACGCACCTCATCAGGATCTGGAACTTCAAGATAACTAGCTTGAGGAGCTTTTATTGCTATCAGTGTTTGATTCTGTGACAGATTCAGCAGAAACCAGAAGTTAGTTCATGGGATCATTCGGTAAAATACAGACTTAAAAGAAAGACCCAAATTTACAGATAGATGACCTCAAAGCATGGAAGGTTTACGATATCTTCCTCTGTTAAAAAAAGGTACCTAAAAGTACAAGATGGTAAATTATATATAGAAAGAATGATAAAAAAAATAAAAAATAAATAAATAGATAAATTTAAAAAAAGAAAAAAAAGAAAAGGAACTATAAAGCAAAATTAAATCTTATTTAGGATGGAACCAAAAATATCAGGAAGAGCAGAGTATACTTTCGGGTATTCTCGTTTTCCCCCAAGGCACTTAGAAGCTCTTGCTTTTCCCTGAAGAAAGAATATAACGACAGCTCAATAGACAGTAGATGTCAGCAATGGACAAACATCTCTGCAAATCATAGTTAACCAACCTTATACAATCAGTGATCCTGCATTCTTCGGTATATAGATTCTCAATCTCATCCTGTAATGAAATCAAGACATAATAAGTTGTTGGAAAGATAGACAAACCTATTGCGACATGTTTCTTTAAAGAAGAAAGGAAGTTCATAATTCACTTGTCCAGAATCATATTATAATGAGATTACCATTTTAAAAACAAGGCGAACCTCTAATTTTTAACATAACTTTTTCTTATCTCTCCCACTCATTAGTCCACTGGCTATAAGTAAAATTCCAAGAATGCAAAAACTAAGCATGATAATTCATCACTTGCTTGCTTCTGAACAATTTACATCGAATGCCAATTACTCATTAGCACAATGATCAAAACGGATCTTCTAATAAGTCGTGTCCTCTGTCTCTTAGATAAACTGTCAACATGTACACTAGTTCAAACAGCTAAAGAAAAAAATTATGCCATTTTATGCAAAAATTAACCAGCCAACTACAAAGGTCAACTATCCACTTTCTGATGCATGTTATCCCAGCCCAGTAATTTTTCAGACACAAAAACTGTAGTTAATTATGATGGTAATTGGGGGTACATAAATAATAATACCATGAATTTCCAAGGAACATAAAAGAAACTGAGTTTTGATGTTGAACAATGTGAGATTTTCTAGTCCAGCATACATATGGATGAACAAAGTGACAGGACACTGATTGGGATCACAGAATAAACAATACAATAAGCAAGAAACTGACATATTTATCATGCATCAAAGCAATTGTCCATTACAAATTTAGCAAGAAAAAACATAACATCATTATTACACGATATATATCCAGACAAAAATTTGCACCTTTAATCTAGTAACTTGATCATCCAGCTCCCTTGGTCCCAAACTGTCAGATCCCCTGTTTATGAGGAGCATTGGTCATTATTAATTGAAAAAAATTGCAAGGAAGAAACCAAAAAAGATAAATATAATTACTTCCAACGTATGTGGTTCTTTGATGTTTTCTCTATCAATCCAATGCCTTCAAGGACATTCGTTATATCATATATTCTCCTCTTCTGGACCTGTATAAGATCAATGCAACACGTGAACCAAAAGAACGTAGGTCATAACCAGACATGGCAACAAACTGAATTTGTTGCAGAGGAAGCAGTCATTCTGACATACCAGTAGAATATGTTTTATTTTACATTTTCACTGTATAACTTGTTAAAATAAGTTAATAGGTCAAAACTTATTGTATTGGTAAAAAAAAGGGCAATACGAAACTCCTAAAACGAATTTGTGGAGTACATTTCCATACCTCCAATACTTCTGCCGTCCGGTTCAAATCAAGGGTGCCATCTTCAGACTTCTGAATCAATTCAATGAATTTCTTTGTTAACAAGCCTGCCAAGTGCAACAACTTAGTAAAATCTTGACCCTAAAAGCAATATAAAGTTGAAATCATTTATTCAGCAATACATACCAATTGAATGCACAAATATCACATGCAAATAAGATGGAAGGCAGTGATAACCCAAACAGACCATTACTAATCTGAACTTACCCAAAGAACTGTCATATCGACAACTATTAGCTGGATTCAGACCATTAGGAGCCTCTGCTAACAAATGTCAGAGAATACAAGGTCAGCACGCATGTCAAGTACTCAACATATTGATATATGCCATAATGTGCAAACAGATGGAGAAGAAGGACATTACCAGCATTTAATCTTCGCCTTGCAGACTTCTTATGTTTCAAACCTTTTGATTTGCTATTATTCCTACCACTTGTGCAAGACTCTGGTTCAAGCAAGGGACCATTAACTACTTTGCTACATTCAGGGATGGCTCCCTGTGAACTAGTCTGACCCACACCATTGCCTAATTCATTTGTTTGCTTTAACTGCAAAGGTCATTATTACATTCAAAATACATGTCATAAAGATACCAACAGAATAAATAGTCAATTGCACATATAAGAAATTAGCATAGGTAAATATTATATCTTGAAATCAACAATAGGAAAAAGTTAATGTAATTGTTATCCTATATAACTTTTATGGACACATTCCAAATCAGAAGTTTGCACAGAAGAGGTATCCAGACTCAGATATTTCTGACTTTTAGCTAGAATCATAAAGCAGGACGAGTGAAACAAATGTTTAACAGCCTTCAAGGCCACACCTAGGAGAATTGGAATCTAAAAGCATTAATCACTATCTAACAATGGAAAAGAATGTGGAACTCAGGCAGTGAAAAAACACTTTCAAGGATCTTGACTATTTATAGCTTTATAATGAGTAGCCAACATCATGGTATTCAAACTGAGAATCCAAATGTAGGGAACAAATTAATAGGGTGGAACTGTCATGAAACCTGTAAGCCTTATAATCTACAAATCATAGAGTTGATTCAAAAGCCTTGTATTAACTTACTCCTTTCATCAAACCCCGTGCATGCATGCAAAAAATTTCTTATCTAGAACATCTTATACTTACAGTATGTAAATTTGTTTCCACCAAAAAAAAAAAAAAAAAAAAAAAAAAAAAGATGAAGAATAAGATGAGGGAGATAAAAAACAAAAGGGCAGTGAATGAATAAAAACTTTAGATATCCAAGTTTCTCCATATCACACTAGAGATGATACTGCTCCCATACAAGTAAAATTTGTATATATTTAAAAAATAAGTTACACATAAAAATGATGAATCCACCAGGTTACAAACAAATTAATTTCAATTCACTACATATGCATAATAAGCCATAAATAATTCCCGAATTTGTTTAGTGTTTAATATAAAAGATATGGTAAGAAATAAATGACTAACTTAATTGCTGCCAAGATTGGATCATCACCGGAAACTTCCAAGTTATTCACAAAATTCCAAAATTACATCAAAATTGGAAAGCTTAATAAGATATATCTGATTTCAATCAATAAGTGTCACGATATCAATTAACCCTAAATATTGCTCATAAATACTATATCATTAATGGAGAAACGAAACCTAAGTGAATGTAAGCAATAACTTGAATTGACTGTTTTCTTTGCTCTTTAAATATAATACATTGCCGTTTATCTTTAACTGCGCACAGTTCTCCAACATCAACTCCAGAACACAAAACTATACTCTATTCAAAACAACTTCTCACTCCCCATATCGCAGAAGTAGAAGCTCATAGCTTTTCAGTCATATTATGTGTGTGTTTATAAAACTGCAATAGTGATCTCTCTTATTAAACAATGATCGCTGAAGGCACCTGATTTTCAACCAAATGGAGGGAAGGAAAACAAATCTTCCCGGTATCAAATGACAAGTTAAAACACAAATTGAATCAGTCAACATAATTGGCTGCACAAGAACACAGAAGTGAAAGAACCAAAGAAAGCAAGTACATATATACATATCCCGTTTATGCTCACCAAAATGCCACCTTAACTATTAAACAAAGTTCGAAAGTTTGACACAAACAATGAAACAAACTTAATCTAAAGACGACAAATCATGAAGCATGACTAAAAGTCTAAAACCACTAGCCATTCAACAAAACACCTCTTCATCCAAAGATAAGATAAAAACTCCTAAAACAAAATTCAGTGGCTCCAGATGCGGAAATCTTAAATGCGACTGTCTTCATGTCACCTTGCGCTCATCCAATCAAAACACACTATACAATGAAAAGACTAGATATGATTGAAATAAAGAAAAGTAAAATTTAAAAATTCTTTATATGACAGCTTTAATTTGACAGTCGCGAGACCTTCCTATCTAAGTATTTTTTTTTTCCACAAATATAGAGTTTATAAAGCATACCAAGTCCTCAACAAAATACTTCAAATCTGTATCTATATATAATATAAAAGACACTTAGAAAAGCAAAAATTACACCAAAAACCTAGAATTTCGAATTATGATTAGCCAAAAGAGCTACACTATAGATCAACAATACAAACAATAAATAACAAGTGAAATTCAGAGAACCGGAATTTAAATTAAAAAATCAAACCAAAAAAAAAAAGTCCTCACCGCGAGCCTAGCAAAAGCAGAATGTGTTTCATCTCTGAGACTATTATCACTAACATTAGTATCATCACAGATATTATAATGATTAGTACTGTTATTTTCAGACGACGACTGATTCGATTGAAAAGGAAGACTTCCATGACGCACTCGATTAGCACCACCACCGAGCTGTATGTGATTGTGATCGGAAGAGCGAAGCAACTGAAATTGGAATTGAGAGAAGTGGTTGTATGGTCGGGTCGGATCCTCGCTCGAGTTCGACATCACACTGATTTTGAGAAAAAACAAAAACGCACACACACACACAAGAGTGTTTGTTTGGAGGGAAACAGAAAATGAGAGAGACAGAGAGAGAAATTCGTAATTTGTTTGAAGAGGCGGCAATAGAAATGAGAGTGAGACTGAGAGAGAGAGAGAGAGAATAAAAAAAACGACGAGCGAAGCGGTGGTGAGTTTTGAGTTCGAATGCTTGGACGGCCCGCCTTTTGGCTGCCACCACACTTGCCTTGCCTCTTTTTTTTTTTCTTTTTTCCCAATTTTTATTCTTCCCTCTGTCTCCCTCCACTTCATTAATGATTTTTTGTACGATTTCCGCGCATTTTGTTTGGGCCTGGCCCAATTGTTCAACTGGGCTTCTTGTATTGAAAATGGCCCAAACATTAAGATGGAAAATCAAACTAACAAACGGACAAGATTTGCCGCTTAAAATGAAAGTATGGAAATATGGATGGCTTGTGTTGTATCCAAATTTTAATAAGTATGGACTTGTTGATATTTGATAAATGTTGAATATTGAGTTTGAAGATTATTATAAAAACCGATGAGCTAACTTGAATTCCGATAAGTACTAGAAAAGGGGATGACTTTTATGTCTGGCATTATGATGTGAGCGGGAATTACACTGTAAGCAGTGGATATTGGGTCGGACAGGGTTTGGAGGCAGCTCCCAGCTCTTCTACTCCTGATGCGTTGAGAAATTGGTGGAAGACTTTTTGGAAAATGAACATTCCTATGAAGATCAAGATTTTTATGTGGAGATCGTGTCATGATTGGATTCCAACCAATGCCAACATAGCTAGAAGAGGAATTCAGACAGATGGTATTTGTGGGATTTGTAAAAAAGAGGCAGAGACTACCTTTCATGCGCTTTGGGGGTGCAACAGACTGAAAAATATTCGGAAAGAGTGGGTGGCCTATAACAGAGGGATCAGAAGTGATGTGGTCCGGTTTTTTGACTGTGTTTCTGATCTCTTCAGCAAAGCTAGTGGGAAGGAGAAGGAGTTATTTTGCATTTTAGTTTGGAGAATTTGGTTTTGGCGCAACTCTTTTGTTCATAATACCTCTACTGCTGATTTTTCAGACTTAATTGGTTGGAGTAAGAAGTTCCAGGATGATTATTATATCAATGTCTGTGGTAATCAATCTGGAACTTCTAATAGAGGTAGTACAGGGCAGGCTAGAATTCTGGGTGGTAGATGGAGACCTCCTGATGAGGAGCAATATAAAACTAATTGTGGTGTACTAGTTGACAACAAAAATGGCCGCGTGGGTTTTGGGATCATTATCAGAAATTCCAATGGGGATGTTATGGCTTGCTGCTCTCAAAAGCTGGAAGCGAACGTGAATAGAAGAATCGCTAGTGTTATGGCTATTCAGCGAAGCCTCCAGTTCGGTCTGGAATGTGGTCTAATTTCTACCATTCTTGAGTCTGATGAGGAGGTGGTTATACAGTGGATTAACGGTGGAATGTATAGAGATTCTGATCAAGGGATTATTCTTGCTGATATTGATATGCTGAAGGCTGATAGTGGTGGTATAAGGTTCAGTCATATTCCCCTGTTGGCCAACAAAGTTGCTATGAGTCTCGCGAAAAATGCTATGCGTATCGCTGAAGACAGGTTCTGGATGGAGGATTATCCGGAAAGCATCAAGAATATTATTCAGGCGGATGTGCTTGAGTGATGGTCTGATGGGTTTTTCTGGTTTTCTTTCCCTGTTTGTTTTTCTGGTTGGCCTTTTGGCCTTCTCTTGTTGCTGGTTTTTTTTGTTTCCTTCGGCCTTGTTGCCGTTTTTCTGTTGTTTGGTTGCAGCTCTGCTGCTGTTCTGTTTTATCAAAAAAAAAAAAAAAACCTTGTTTCAACTAAAAAGCATAAAACTAATTTTCTAGGTTTGAGTAATTGTCGAGCGTTACCGACGGATGGTTAAACGATTTCGAAAACTTAAGATGTAACACAAGGTCAGAAATGAAGTTAGAAATTTGTTATAAGTAATTTATAATCTAATTAAAAATGTTAAATTAATTAGAGAAATAAACGTTTAAAAATCACATATATAATATTATCAATTTATCACCGCTTAATGTATTTTGATGGTAAAGTAAGTTCATTTAGTTAGGTAATGTTTCCTTTTTTTCTTCCAATTTTTACTATGTCTTTCATTTTTTTTAAACGGTTTAGTTTAAAATTTTAGATTAAATAGTCGTAGACATAAAACAAAATCGGGCTAGAAAATTTTTCAAATTTTGTATATAATTTTTTTTTTTCAAATTTTGTCTATAATAAAATTTCATTAAAATTAAACTTATCAGTCATCAAAAAGAAATGGGAAGCCATGGTGCCCATGGAAGTTTGGATGATTCACCTTTTTTGGACACTTCAATAAGAAAAAGAAAATTACAATCAACTCTAGAAGGAAGAGTTACCTTCACACTCTCAAGTCTCAACCAAAGGTACATTTTGAATTACCATTACAATCTAAATTATCTAATGATGTATATAACAGTTACCTTCACACTCTCAACATTTACCTTCAGATAGCAATGTACCTGATTAAAAAATTCAAAAATAAGCATTTGACCGTCAGTCTTTTGTGTAAATGGGTTTAATCCACTAATATTATAAAATAAACATAATAAATTGGTCTAATAGCGACAACCGTCTTTTTGATTGGTACGGCAGTGTCATTGTTATTAGGTATTGGAGCAACATTACCTAATACCTATCGGTATATCCTTAACTTTAGGTCTTTTTTAAATTGATTCCATTGTAAAATATCATAATGTGTGCATACAGTGAGTAGCAGCATAAGAGTCGACGCGAATTCTCCCAAGATACTTCAATTCAATTCAATTCAATTCCGATCCGAATAAATAGATTTTGCTAAAGGTGCAAACCTTTTTTTTTTTTTTCCAATTTTTAAGAAGAAAAAAAAGAACTAAATTCAATTCAATTGATTAACTTATTTGATTTTGGTGTCTTAAAGAAAGAAAATCAATCAAATTAAAGCTAATGAAGTCTAGAATAGAGAGTTTATTAAACGTAAAGGCTGCTGATACGTTTAGAAGCATTTTATTTACCTTGATCAGTTGGGTTTATCCCTAAAAAAAAATTTAGCTAATTTCGATTTCTTGGGGTGAGGTGCATCGATCTTCCTACTCATGAGCAAAGAAACTTCAGTTGATTTTTTAAAGATGTTAGACATAAACAAATTATACCAACCAAAATCAGATCTACAAGAGAGATTTATTCAGGTAAAGAGTTCAGGTATGCATAAAAGAATTCTATTCCTTCCTTCAAGAAATTAGATTTAGTTCAATCTCCTGCGGCGTTTACTTTTCACCGTAATTGACTGATTGGTGGATATTACTAAAACAAAATATTTAAGAAGGGTCAAAATAAAAAATTTCAGAGTAAAATGCATTTTAAAGAAAAATAATATATATATATATATATATTAGGTTTCAAAAGCAGGATCGTTTAACATACAAAACTGATTATGACATACAACAATCTAAGATCTATAACTTGTGGGTGTGCGCATGTGTGTCCTCTGAGTTTTGTGTGTGCGAGTCCTCTAAGTGTCTGAATTCAAGTGCGGGATTGCGTGGCGTACAATATAGATTATAACATGCAATAATCTAAGATCCTCTAAGTTGTGTGTGTGAATTTAAACTTAGGAAACTTACTCTGCCCCGTCTGTGGATCAATTATCCATTCCAATCCATAATCCTCACAAATAACCTTCACTTCACATCCATTCTCAAAAATAATCTTCCATTGATCACCGCGTATTTCACCAAAGCCATCTTCATCAATCATCATTAGTACAATATCAAAATCAGGAATTTGACAATCAATATTTCAAGTAAATGGTTTCATTCAACTTATAATATAAAATAGGCATAACAAATTGGTCCAAAGTTTTGGTACCTAAAAGGGGAAAAATCAATATACCAAAGCATGCAAAATTATATTTACAAGAGAGTTTTACTAAATTAAAGGCTCCAATTTATTTACCTTGATTAGTTTTGTCCTCCTTCTCATAACCCCAAATTGACAGGTGAAACATCGTACGCTCTAGTCTACATTCACCTTCCTCCTCACTAGTGTAGAAACTTCCATCGGATTTTTCAGGATGTGTTTGGGCATACATTAAACAGACTCCACACTTCTCCACTGTGTTAGGTAATTTTAGATGTTTATTAGAATCATCCTTAAGAGAGAATTGGAAAGAGACCTCATTACTAGAACTTAATGATTCACTGGTATGACGGGGAAAAAATCGAGAATCAAACCCTATGATCACGTGTTTTGAATTATATGGGCAATCAATATAAGGTGTGTCAATAAAAACTTCACTAACGACATGCCCACATGATTTTGTATATCGACAGGCTATAGACAAACTATATTCGGTGCGACTATTTGGAAATGCTGCAATGGCGCAAAGTATAAAACCCACAAAGTTATTATTCAACCAATCTGGTCGCAACTTCACCCTAATAAGAGACCCGGAACTCCGCTTGTCGAACCACTCCGGAATTTCACTTCCGGGGTAACATATATTAGCAGTTGACTGTGCTTCTTCAAAATCCTACATTATGAATATAATTATTTTATAGAATGAATGATTTTAATATCATATTGTTCTTTAAGGAAAATGAAAATAACCTCCCTTAAAAAAATTGCCGAATAATTATAATATTTATAAATAAATAAATAAATAAAAAGAAGAGAGTACCGAAACAAACCTTATCACAATACTTTTTTTTCAATAAAGCTGCCAAACCCTGTATTTTCGGAAGAATATTCGGTAGAGCATCTTCTACAATGTCTTCGAGGATATTTCGTTCCAATTTGAAAAAATTGGTACACATAAAGTATCTACGACCTATTAGAACTGCTACTCTTTGTAATATTTCCTGTAAGCTCTTCCTTTCTGGTATAGATATAACTTCGACATTGTGTAGTGACAGAGGCCTCTTCCAAAAGCTGATATCTAGGGACTGTAGATTAGAGAGATTTATGATGCTTGCTGGTATGCTTTCCAAAATGTTTCTGCCTAACTTTAAAAGCTTTAGCGAGGATAAGCGACCAACACTGTCCGGTATCTTTGTGATACCGGAATCAGTTAGATCTAGTTCCCTCAAGTTATTCAAACCTAATAAAGGAGGCAATAACAAACCCTTACATCTCCTAAAAGATAATTCATAAAGATTGTTCAAATATAAGATAGAAGATGGTACTTCTCTTATACCAGTTCTCTCAACCCGGAGATGCCTCAAAGATTTTAAAGTTCCTATATCCTCAGGCAACTTTTCAAGTTTTGAGCAATCGGACAGACAAAGACACTCGAGAGATATCCACTTGCAAATGTTGCTTGGAAGACTCTTAAGCCTTGAACAATGATTAAG
Source organism: Acer campestre (assembly GCA_954870605.1). Lineage (NCBI taxonomy): Eukaryota > Viridiplantae > Streptophyta > Magnoliopsida > Sapindales > Sapindaceae > Acer > Acer campestre. Next base: position 31,387,578 of record OX940810.1, read on the forward strand.
ATCCAGAATAACTAGTCTGCTTAAATTCTCTATGGAAGAGGGAAGTTCTTCTATTGCAGTCCCAGTCAAACGTAACTCTTCTATATTACATGGCATCTCAGACAACATCTTGAGATTTGAGCAGTAAGAGAGAACAAGTTTTCTAAGAGATATCAAATCACTGCAATCCGGAAGACTAGTAAGTCTTATGCAATGGGTTAGATTCAGGAAGTTGAGCTTATTGAGACATTGAATAGATGACGGAATTTCAAGTAGGCGCGTACAACCTTTTAAAATCAATCTCTCAAGATTTGGGAAACTTGAGAAGTCTGCCCAGTTGGTTAGGTGCTGAGAGAAACTAAGGTCAACTTCTTTCAATCTACCAAGATGCTGTAAGCACATAAAAAAAATAAAATTAAAAAAATTAAAAAAAATTAAAATTAAAATTAACACAAATTGGTATTTACAAATAGCAATAATAACAATATTGGAATATCAATATGACAATATACCTGAACACCCTTCCATAATTGTTCAACATTGCTATAATGCATCTCAAGTGTTTCAAGGTTCTCTAGATGAAACCTTGACGGTAGTGATTTGAAAGGATATTTATACCAACTGAGATACCTTAGCTCTGCAAAATCTGATTCAAGGGCTTGAAAATCATGCACCTTGTTAGCATTCTTTTCATAACTTGAATTGTAGAATTTCAAGAATCTCAGTTGATGCATATTCAGAAAAGCATGCCGATTTAAAAATAAATCTTCTATTTTTGACATATCCAAACAGATGCCCTTAACTGCTTCAGTACCCTAATTCACAAAAAGAGGAAAGGTTAGCATCAAATATGTAAAAAAGTTACGATAAATGTTCAACAATCAAAACAGCAGATGCTTTATTTTTATTTTAAAAAAATCAATGATGCCTAATCTATGCCTTTTCTTTTCTTTTTTTTCCTTTCTTGAAACATGCCTTTTCACATGAGCTAATGTAAAAGGATAAACGGAAATAATACTCTAAATTAATGCTTAATTGAAACTCACCATGTTTTTTGTCAAAACACGATAGATATCCTCATGATCCCACAATCGACTACGTTTACCAGGATATTCAATAGATTCTCGACGGACTAGTTCCTTAGCCATAGCTTGCAGTAAATCATGCATTATTATCTTGTTGTCATGTGATATAGATATTAGAGATTTATCAATTAGAACACTTACTCCAATCTCTGCAAAGAAGCCAATGGCATTTAGGGTATTTATAACAAAATCTTTGTTATTTCCTTTAAAGAAACATGCAATATCTAGAAATATGTTCTGCTCATCATCATCTAATCCATCATAACTTATTTTCAGAACTTCGTGGATACCCTTAATAGGAATTCTTTCAAATTTACTCATTGCATTTTCCCACTCTTGTTTTCTCCTACCAAGTAAAAAGGATCCTAAAACTTTAAGAGCCAATGGCACGCCTCTGGCATATGTTGCTATCATTTTTGACAAGTCCATATAATCTACCGTGGGATGTTTTGTTTTGAAGGCATGCCTGCAAAAGAGCTCAAGAGCATGAAATGAAGGTAATTCCTTAACCTTATATATATACTTCACTCCACAGGTGTTAACCACATGTTTATCTCTTGTTGTTATTATGATTCGACTTTTTGAATTGAGACAATCAAGACCTCCAATCAAAAATTCTATTTGGCTGGAATCAGACACATCGTCAAAAACAATCAAAAGCTTCTTACGACCAAGTCTATCCCTTGTGAAGGTGTGTCCAACTACAGAAGTACCTATACTCTTCATATTTCCATCCCCTAATACCGTTGAAAGAAGTTCTTGTCGCAAGCGATTTAATCCACCACTTTGTTCAGACTCTTCCCTAATATTGCGAATGAAGTAAGAACCTTCAAATAAACAAGAGATTTTGTTGAATACAGCTTCAGCCAGAGTAGTCTTGCCTATACCCCCGATGCCCCAAATTCCTAGATTGCGATTCTCCACAGTCCCAATGCATAAAAATGATATAATTTGTTTGATTCTTGAAGTTATGCCTACTAAAGCACTGTCAACACTTGGGGACATATTGTTCAGCCTATTCAAAATATCTTCGACAATATCCTTTACAAGAACAGACTCAGGCCTATCAAATATGTAAAACAACCAATAGTAAGCAGTAATAAATCACAATAAGAGAAAGACTATAGATTAAGTTTTTATTTTTTTGAACAATTACAAATAATTCGGGGTTTGGGGAGGAGGACACGACCTCAATGAGCCAATCTTATCTTGTCTGACTATGGATTAAATTTTAGTTCCAGTAACTGATGTAATGACATTATTTTTCTAACTTATCAAAGAAATAAGCCTATCATTATATTAAATATGTTAAACAACCAAATAAAATTTAAAATACCAACTTTGCATTTTCCATATGAAATCTCTATCTCTTTCTTTCTCCAACATATATATGTTATCGAAAAGTAATAATTAAAAATAATAAACTTGATATAAATAATTTGTATATGAGAAACTGATGACTTACGCAATGTTACTTGAATGCCACCCAGAAAGATCGGCTGCTTTCTTGAGAGCATCCTTCCATTTCTGAATTTTGTCCAAACCCTTCTTAAAACGTTCTTCATGCTTTGTAAATGCATCCCCATAAGTTCCAGTCTGATTCCTGACATCAGATGGATATACGTTATAAAAAACAGGTATTACAATTTGCCCATACCTCTCCTTGCATTCTAAGATCTTCACAAGTTCTTCGAGACACCATCTGGAAAATGCATAATTTCTGGAGAAAATAATAATGGAAATCTCCGATTCTTCAATTGCTTCGAGAAGAGATTGGGAGATTTCATCTCCTCTGTTAAGTTGGTCATCAATGAAAGTTTCAATTTGGTTGTCACACAAAGCTTGGTGAAGATGGCTGGTGAAATTATAACGAGTATCCTCGCCTCTGAAACTGAGAAAAACAGTATACTTTATTTGACGAGGATTGGAAGAAGAGGAAGAAGAAGGAATCGAACTCAATGCCATTGATGATAATGATCACGAGTGAACTTTTTTTTTTTTTTTTTTTTACCAAAACAAGAATGAGCGGATATGAGAGAATGAGAGGTGTATTATTTAATCTAGAGTCTTCATTGACCCATTTGCTTTTCATTATTAAGTCGTTGATGCTAAGCAGTTTCGTGGACACTTTCTTGAAAGAAAAAAATTGGTTTTCACCCAGGTATCCCCAGTCCCCACCCACGTTGGAGTGGGACCAATCCTGTCAGCCATAGTGTGCTACTGTGCTCCACACGAGTTGCTTCCAGTGAGAGTCGAACTCGGACAGTGACCCCACCCACATTGGAGTGGGACTAATCCTGTCGACCATAGTGTGCTCCACAGGAGTTGCTTCCGGTGAAAGTCGAACTCGGATAGTGACCAACCGCACCACACACCGATGTTACTTCCTTAATATTTCAATTAACATTCCTACTGACAGTCAAATAGAGCAATATTACTTAATGACTTATACGGATTTTAAAGGAATTATAATGATCAAGGAGTTTGGATTTTTGAAATCCCTTGCCGATTGATAGAGATGGAGTTAGAATTGATTGATCCTAATTAGAGAAGAATCTCATTCATGAGGAATACACAAAGGAGTTTGGGATTTTGAGAATGAAGTTGTGGTTGAAACACCTCTGTTTGAGGCAAGTGAAAATAAATAAATAAAATGAAATTAGGACAACTAAGTTGATCAAGTGCCACATCTCCAAATCAATGAAAAGTCTGGATCCAAATCGGCCGAACAAGTATGGATTTGTAAGTTCAAATAATGTTAAACATAAATTGCAAAAACAAGAATTAACTCCGCTAGAGAAATGTTATTAGATGGGGGAAAAGGGAGAGGAAAACATGCAGCACTTTACCAAATAGCTCCAGATGGTGCAAATTTATCACAAAATTGAAGAATAATGGATTCGATTAAATCGATCAAAAAGCTAGTGTACATTTTTTGTTCGAAAAAGATACTAGTGTACATACAGCAGGCAGGCAGGCAATTTGCTCGCCAACAGAAAATATATGACAGCCGATGGCTGTCACATATGAGTAACCATAACCTATGCTTTGGACTTGTGTTCAGCTGCTAGAGATTCTAGTTCCACTTAGAATGTAACCACCGAATCCACTCATCTGCATGCACGGATGGGTTCTTGACGGAAGAACCTGTGTAAGTGTTGAATCGTGAGGAATCAACAGCACAAGTAAATGTTAATCTCGGTAAAGAAAATTATATCTAGATTAGCAACATCTTTTCATTCTTGAAATTTTTTAAGAAAAAAGAACCTGATATTCACGCAGCCAAGGTTCTGAAATTTGCAAGCCGATTGCCATTTTCCCAATCTGTAGATTGTGCATGCATGTCACGAGAGGCTGCAGTTGAACAGAAGAAACAAGGCACTAAGTTAACAATATGGGATGGAGACAGTCTACGTACAATTCATAACAGAGTCAATGCAAGTGTAGCAAAATAATGACAGAAGAAGTCTTGATATAAAAACTTTTCATGTTAAAATCTCGACCTTGATTTAATCGGGATGTGTAAAAGAAGAGCCGAAGATGCAGTATTTGGGAACTGAGCTCAAACCCATTAGAGAAGCAAAGCATTTAAACCACAAATATTTCTTTTTCAAAAGGGTCTCTAGCTACTTTCAGATAAAAGTCATATTTAAGGCAAACCACCTGCAGATATTGATGATAGATTGCAAATGGAGCTGAATATGATAAAAGTGGCAGGAGATCTTTAACCAGGTTCCACGGATCAATCTCTGGCGCGGCCATTATTAAGCTGCAAAAAAAATAAAAATAATAGAAAATATGAAAAAAAAGGCATATGCTTTCTTAGGTTAATAAACTAATAATTCAAGGACATTAACTACCTAGAAAACCCATTTTCTTTCCACAACTTAAGGGCTTCTTGTGATGCCTTCTCTCCAGATTTTGGGGCTTTGCAAAACTTGCTCGCAGGAGAAAGAGTAGTCTCGGGAACAATATCCGAAACCACATTTTCAGATGAAATAGATATATCTTCCATGACAACAGATGAAGATATCTGATCCTGTACAGATAAGTCTTCCAAATAAATTACAGAACTGCAAAACGAAACTTGTGCCAAGAATAAAGAAAAGTGACTCACATTAGACTGAATTTCCATGTTACAAACATCTTCATGTGAGTTGGTTTGCGCAGAAGTACCATTCTGAGCTAGACTGAGATCGCTCAAAGGAGCCCGAACAATCCTGGAACAAGAAAAGATTTAAGCACCACTTCAATATGCTTCTCCATTAGAAAAAAGGGTAAAAGCGAAAAGGAAGAGGAAGAGAGATAGATATACGCCATGTCTAGCATAGCCATGAAAAGGATCTGACAAATTAGGGAAGGTACTTCAAGCCCACCGGTGAGACTCAAAAAATATGTCTTAATCCTAACTACAATGAATCTCTAAATCCAATAACAGACTATATTGTTATATATCTCAAAGTACAATCCGTTGAAACTTGTGAGAAACCACTCCCATTACAATGAACAAACAGAACAGTCCAGATTCTGCAAAACAAGCTAAAGCTACACTATATGAACTAATCCTGCTTAGTGACAGGTTTAACATAAAATTAGCCAGCTAGCATCCGGAGGAACTATAAAGATGATATATCAAGTAACCACATTTCTGAAGATGAATCAGCTCAAAGTCACATGTACCTCTTGCAAATTTCACTACTGAAATTGAATATCCTCACTATATCAATGGAATTTGGGGTATCACCAAGATATGTACTGCAGGCATAACCTGTACCTGTTGATCAAAAGATATTATTCAGAAACCAGGAGTGACGAAACATTTCTCTCATCAGTATAAAAAGATCACAACTACTTGCATTTTCATGATTGTCAACAAAAAGGGAAAGTTCTCCAGAGTATCAAAAAGGAAATTTAAAGTTTCTGAAAATTATCAAGAGAAATAAAAGAGAAAAAGTAAAAACATTGTCACACAAAAAAGAAAAGAAACCGAAAGGCCCAGGAAAACAAAATTCATTGCAGACCTCCTAAGCGTTCAGCCACGGCACCAGTAAGAAGGCCACCAACCATATCCAATACTAGGACATCAGAATTGGCAGTTATGTTGGCCATTGAAAGCAGAAGAGACAATGTGTCCACTCGCATGAATCTGTAACACAGGCAAACGGGTAATAAATAAATGCCAAGCATATATTCAAAGAATTAATCGATCACAACAGAATACAATAAACCAACTTATTGAGCATCATATGTACTGTTATAAATACAAAACTTTTTTATTAATACGAAAATAGTATTGTTTAAATACACCTGAAAAATCGTAATCTTACAAAGTGTTTGGTTCTTAACAAGATTCAGTTCTCACTAGGAAATTACTCCAACAGTGTACAAGTGTACAACTACAGAACAAATCAAAGGTTTCTGCTTCTGGCCATCAAATTTCACCATTCCTTAATTGTACTACAGTACTAATTGAGTCGGATAATGTCTTGGTCATAGATAAATCTTTATGTCGCAAAGAATATATAAGCACAAAAATTCAACAAAAACAATTTCACATAAACCAAAAAGGTAAAATTCAACATCATGCTCTTTAATCATCATCTAATACACACACACACACACGTCTGATAGATAGCAAATATATAACAATTTCACAAGTGATGATAGGATTACCCAATTCTATTTGGATATTTCTTGAAGTATGCCTCGCATATACTGAAAGAAGAAAAAGAAGAGAAAGAGAAAATGCGACACATCAGTCATAAAACAGTGAACACGAAACATTATCAAATAAAGACAGGATTTTTATACCAAAATAGTAATGATAATGATGGTTATAATAATAATGATAACAATAACAACCAAAACACTAGAATATTGTGAAAAGTGTAATAGGGCTAAATGGGTTCAATATGTCCACTAATTAACTCTGCATAAAATTACTCAGTAATGATAGTATGCACATATCACTCCTCCAATTGGTACTCTGCAAATTATATCTAGATTTTCTCTGGAGTAAAATTCTATTTCATCCTTTAAATCTATCACACCTTCACCTAATCTAAACTAAACAAGGCTTGTGTTTAGTTACCTGGATTTCACTCCAGTCAACATACATTTATCACACACTATTAACCAATTTCATTTACACAAATCAACAAAAAAGAATTGATCCTCTGTGATTGGGGAATCAAAATTGTCAGCTCTAAATTACTGAAGTCATGAAAAATTCACAATTAAAGTTGATTCGCCTCTGTTGCTCAGTAGAACCTTCCCTTCTTTAGGAAATAGAGGAAATAGCTTGGCTAAAATGGAAGCCATACTTTGCCATCACAGTAAACTTCCTGGGCGTACTATCTATCAATATAAATAAGTAATCAAATTTATATAATGTGGACAACAACCACTAATTCAACAAAAAATGAAAAAAAGCAATAACCATGCAACATGTCCATGTGAAGTTCAGACTTAAGTTTCTTCATTCTAACATCTACTCTACCATTGAGAATAAGATGCAGCAGGTAGATCCTACTGAGATCAACGTGACTACAAACTGATTCAGCTAATAAAATTGAATAAACCGCAAAATAGAAGCATAACATAAAGAAATGAAGCTAAAAGTATGAGGGCTACCTTCTTGCAAAAGGGCGCCTAAGAAGTACTCTGGGTGCATATTTCTTTTGCTTTTTAATCCTATATTTCTCCTGCAGATAAATCAAAAACCAGGGCATCACTCAAAATGAAAATTTCTTGGGATTGGTATGTGCTTGCCATAAGAAAGGCTTACCTGAGAAAATGCTGTTTTCTTGTCAAATGTTGCACTGTTTGCAATGAGTGCTTCAACGATTTCATCGCCTTTTGCACCCTGCCTGTATGATAAGTAACAAAAAGCAGTCAAAATTTCAATGAATTTGAAGACAAACGTATAATAAATAGAATATAGATGTCAATATCACTTATTAGACATTCTAAAGAATAGCTAGCTACAACATTTGACTAGTTTAAGAAAGAAAAAAACAATGTATAAAATTCATCATCCTTATTCCTTTTGAAGAAAGCCCACCAATTTAAAACATTATATGAAGAGATTGAAGAAACCAATAATATCATATGCAAAATAAGGAATCATGAAAAGCATCAACTTTGGTAAAGCAATGTACCACGGCAGATGATCATATTCCAACATAAAAATCAATATATCAAAAAACTTGCAGCAAACAAAAAATATGCATAATATTAACTTCTCACCGCCGCATTTCGTCTATATCTTCACCAGTCAAGGTTTGAGCTTTATTATCATCAACAATAGCTCGATTGTCTCTCAATTCTTCGCTTATTTGATTCTCTCCTTTTTCTGGAGCCTCTTCTGAAAGGCAAAAAAAAAAAAAAAAATCAACCAAAAAAAAAAAAAAATGACCATGCATCAACTTCACTCTCTCGATCAAAAAGAACAAAAAAAAAAAAAAAAAAAAACACCTTCTTTGGAGGGAAGAGCTCGACACAAAACAGGTCCTTCCTTTCCATTATCGACCTGAAACAGAGAACCGAAAGGACAACCAACCAGTGGCTGCAGAGAGCAATTCTTATTCCCAATTTTCAACGTCCTGCAAAAACAATTAACAAATTAAGTTAAAACATATACAATGATAGAAAATCTATCAAAAAACAAAAAAAACAAAAATAGAAAAGAAAAAAAAAAAAAAAAAAAAAAAAACTACGATGCGGCTGTGAGACGAGCGAAAACCAGACGGTCGCCGTCGTTGATGTCGAGTAGTACACTGCAACCTTCCCATGTGACTCTGGAGTTATTATTACTTGGATCCGATTGAATTTTATTTTGAGACATGTTTGATCCTTATTGAATAGGAATTGATCTTACTTATTATTATTGCCAAAAGAATGTATTGAATGTATTGGATTATTGAAACATTCAAATTTGATTTCTGTCAAAAAGGTTTAAAAACCCTGAACTAGGGTTTAACCGTTGATTATTGAACAGTTTCAAAAGTGACGACGATGAATTTGGGCCCAATGGATCATGCAATTTCATGGGATTTTGGGCTGGGCCTTGTTTCAGCAACAACTAGGAACGATCCATGAAGATGTCTGGTTATTGGGCCATGTAGGAACTACGGGCTTGTGACTTTTCTAATTATAGGGCCTTATGGGTGGACTCGTTAGTTTTTTTTTTTTTTTTTTTTTTTTTTTTTTTTTTTTTCTTTTCCTTCTTCTTCTTCTTTTGTCCTTCTGATTAGATCAGAGTAAGGGTGGGCATGGGTTGGTTTGGGTTGGGTTTAACTATACCCAAACCAAACTATTATTTAATCGGGTTCGTTTTTTACAACCCAAACCAACCCAATTATAAGTTAAAACCAAACCAAACCAAACCATAAAATTTGGTTTGGTTCGGTTTGGTTTAACGGTTTAAGCAAATAATGACATTATTTTTTATTTGAACAAAAAAAAAAAATTTATAAGTCTTGTTATTTTCAAGAGTTAATGTCTTTTACTTTTCCTCTACCAAACTATTTTGATATCTGAAACAACCCTCCAAATGATTCCAAAAAGTACTAATCTCATTATTACTCTCACATGTATACTCTTTACCACAATAATTACACTACCATGTAGGATCATTGGGATTACCTGAATTAGTAAAATAATTTCATATCAACGATCTTGATGCTTTCTTCTTTATGTCATCATCAATATAGGGCTACAAACTTGTGCCTCGAGAATGAGATTTTTTTACCATTGTCTGATACATATGGGTAAAAAAAAAAAAAAAAAAAAAATTAGTGATATGAGATGAATATGAGTATGAAGAATGAGAACAATAAAAAAAAAAAAAATAGTTTAGTTCTTTCGGAAATAGCTTTGAGAAGAAAGACAAGGGTGGCACTGTGGCAGTGAGTAGGGATGGCAATTAGACCCAGACCCGTGAGTACCGAACCGAACCCGAACCCAAGAATTTACCCCCACATTCTTTGATCTATTTATTTTTATTTATTTCTTTTCGTTATTTGTTCTTTTCGCAGGTATTACGAAGAAGGTAGCCGCCTCAAGTCGATAGACTAATCATTATTGCAGGTTTTTGCAGGTTTATAGCAGAAACAATAATCCGCAGTCAACAAGCCCAATTAAATTGCTTTGGGCCTAACCTTATTCGACCCAACTCTCACTAACTGTAGTTTGACCACCTACAAATATCACGTTTGCTTCCAAAAGCATCTAACATCCTAATTTTAAGTTAAATTTTTTATTTTTTTGAAAATTAATTTTTAAGTTAATTGATTACTTGATTTATTCAATTAAAAATTAATCAAATAGAATCAACTTATAATATATAAATTGTATTGAAAGCAAAGGAAAAAAAAAAAAGATTTTTGTGGAAAAATTATTTTAAAGTTGAAAAGATAATAGTGCTCGACGATAGATTACAACCATATGTTATGGTCCTTATGGATTCAAATTCGATATTAAAGTTTTCTTTTAAAAAAAATCCGATATTAAAGTTGAGATATTCCGTTATGAAAGCCTTATTGTCACTTATGAGACTGTCCAATGAGATTACATCAAATTATAATTTAATAATATATATTTATGTTCTCGAGATAAATTGTGCAATTCCATTGGACGGTTTCACCGAGTTGCAATAAAACCGTCCGTTGAAGACTCCGCCAAGGCTGATAATATGCAACATATGCTCAGTCTGATTCCACTCGCAAATTCCAAAAATGGCCGCTGAAACTCAGACCCCTCCAATCCGCTTCGGAATAATCGGCTGTGCCGACATAGCTCGCAAGGTTTCTCGGGCCATTTCTCTCGCTCCAAACGCTGTCATCTCCGCCGTCGCCAGCCGCTCGATCGAGAAAGCATCCATCTTCGCCAAAGCCAACAAATTCCCTCCGGAGGCCAAGATATACGGCTCATATGAGGCCTTGCTTGATGACCCGGACATCGACGCCGTCTATCTTCCTCTCCCGACGTCGCTACACGTCAAATGGGCCGTCGTGGTGGCGCAGAAGAAGAAGCATTTGTTGATGGAGAAGCCGGTGGCTCTCAACGTCGCTGAGTTCGATGTGATTGCCAAAGCTTGCGAGGAAAATGGAGTCCAGTTCATGGACGGAACCATGTGGGTACACAATCTCAGGACCGCTAAAATGCGCGAATTTCTCTCCGATTCAGAGCGTTTTGGTCAGCTCAGAGCGGTACGGATTTATTTTATTTTAATTTAATTCAATCTTGATTTTTCGTTTTTGGTTGATGAGTATGTGAGTTTCTTTTTATATAAATTTGTAGTTTATGTCATAATTGTTGGTTTATTTGGCTGAAAATACATAATTACAAGTTTTCTGTTGTTGCTGTGAGTGCATTTGTTCTGGGGTTGTTTGTGCTGACTGGTAATAAACCCACTAAATCAGATATGTAAGTTGAGCAGTGATTGTTTAGATACTTTAAATGTTTGAAGGCTACATTAACATGATTGATAAAGAAATCTTATCTGATGTCTATGTTTCTTTTACTGGTTGCTGGCATGTGTTGTGTGTGTGACTCATTGCATCGGGATATGTATGCAGTTTACTATTCTTGTGGATTATAAGATATTGCTTGCTCGTTGTTGATACTGGGTTTTCACTTTTCACTCTATGTCTCTATATAAAATTAGAGAACATGATTTGTGGTATGTTTTCTAAGAGGGCAGTGTTCCTGGATTATCAACATGGTTATGCAGCTTGAAATGAGAGCTCTGGCCTAGACAGCTACCAAAACAAATCTGCTAAGGAAAACCGTGTTAGAGGTCGTGGGGAGTTGTGCAGCGAAGGCCCTTTGACGCTCAACTCTCTAGAAAGCAAGTTGATGTGCTAAATAACCTGCGCCCTAAATTGAGTGTTGGAGGGCCTTCGTTGACACACCTGTTGGCGGCCTCTTATCAATGTTTTCCTTCACAAAGTTTTTTGGGCAGCTGTGCTAAGGCCAAAATCCTTACTCTGGGGAACAATGTAAAAACAGAGCACATAATAAAAATAAAACAAGAACAACTGGGTGGTATTGGGTGAAAATCTCGTATCAACACTAGTGCAAGTTCATTTGTCAGAGTTGTTGTTAAAGTTGCTTCAAGGTTGTTCTTAGGTGTGTTTGTTTGTTTAATGACAAAATTTAAAGTTAAATCTGAACTGTACGAAGTACAAAATTGAAATGAAACCAAATTAAAATGTTATTATGGTACGGTTTGGTTTTGGTTGGGTTACAAGTAATATAGTAATTGGTAATCACAAGTCGGTTTTCTTTTTTATAAACAAGGTAACTGTTCTTTTAGTATGGATTTTGATCAAGTGTCTTTGTTCTTTTACACAGTGTACAATTTATGGATGATTGGATCGGTGCTCATTAAATGACTGAGATAACATCTTTTGCATTCTATTCCATATGTGCATTAATTATACATTTTGAAATTAATCTCAACCGCTAACAATTCAGTAATCTAATCCAATAGTCTAAAAATTGTGTTAGAATTTGTGTCGACATAGAGGAGTGCTTCATGTCCCTGAAATATTATATGGGATTTAGTTTTAATCCAAAGTAATTCAATTCTTTTGTTTGTGAAACTGAAGTTAATTCAAAGTCACCGCTTTCCAAAATCTAAAAATAAAATTAAACCAAATGCATAAAAAAAAATTAACCAGACAATTTAAACCCGTTCAGTTTATTTGGAATGGTTCCTTAGTGGCCCTTTGTTCCTACAATTGTTCTTAACTTGACCAGGAGATTGTGATTGGTTTCACATACTTGCATCCTATTTCTTATATTTGGTCTTAGTTCGAGTTGAAGTGATAATTTTAACACATACTAGCCAGGGGATTAGGTGCAAAGTGGTTGCAGGTGAAAGATGATATTTTTTACTTCTTCAAATGGAAGCCTGTTGGAACTATTGTTGCTTATTGTAAACAGGGTGGACATTCCACCACCCTAAATTATTGCATTATGTGGACACCGTGCAACCAGTGGGAGAAGCTTAATGGACAACTAGTGTATATGTTGACATTGTATTGCTGTAGGCACGACCTTGTGAGGGCAAATCCTGGATAAAGGATGTGCTCACAATGAGCATACCGTGTACTAGTTGTTCTCACAATTTGCTATGGTTAGCAAGATAGAGTTTCTCATTTGAATTGACTTTTAGCTATCATTTTAGAATGATCTGTTTTCTACCTGCAGATACACAGCTGCTTTTCATTCGCTGCTGATCCCGATTTTCTCAAAAATGACATTCGTGTGAAGCCAGATCTTGATGGTCTTGGTGCTCTTGGTGATGCTGGGTGGTATTGTGTCAGATCCATCTTGTGGGCTAATGATTATGAGCTTCCAAAAACGGTCGTAGCTTTGCATGGGCCTGTTCTCAATGAAGCAGGGGTCGTATTATCTTGTGGAGCTTCTCTACATTGGGATGATGGCAGACTAGCAACCTTTTTCTGCTCCTTTTTATCAAATTTGACAATGGACATAACTGCCATCGGAACAGAAGGAACCTTAAATCTTCATGACTTCATTATTCCTTTTCAAGATAAGGAGGCCTCTTTCATTGTGAATTCTAAATGTTTCTTCAATGAACTTGTTTCTGCCTGGGTACCAACTCCAAGTGAGCACACTGTAACTACAGATATTCCTCAGGAAGTTTGCATGGTAAGAGAGTTCTCACGCTTGGTCGGAGATGTTAAAAATGGTTCAAAGCCCGAGTCGAAGTGGCCGATCATCAGTAGGAAGACACAGCTGATACTGGATACTGTCAAAATGTCGATTGATAAAGGTTTCGTTCCCATTGAGATTAAGTCGTAAGTGATGTATAATAAGTTTCAGAGTCTGTTCTGTGCTTAATAAAATGTATGTAGGTTTGTAGCTTATGATGTCTACTTGATTATGTATTTTATGTTGAGCTCGACATGGTATGTGTCTGATTTTAGTAATTTAATGGAGTTGATGAGTGAGGGACTTGTTATTATTCATGAATATTTTAAAGACCTGTATGGTCAAAGAGAGTGAGATTTTTTTTTAGATGAAAAAGACAAGATGAGGTTGGTGTATGCCCCCTCTCACCGACACATTAAAGTTGTGGACTAGTGGGCTTCAGTCATATATCTATTTCCAAAATCCAGAATAAAAGTAAACGACCTGTAGGCATGCAGTTGTTGACAAGCACGGTGTTAGGACTCAAAAGCCAAACCAGAAATAAAAATGTGAAATGAGCCACCCATAGCTAGTCTTAAAAACCTGAACAAGACTTGTATGCAAAATTTTAACAAACTACTGACACATCAAAATTATTAGTAATTGGTGATTGGTCATTTTTTCAATTCCATTTTGTCTTGTTAACAACCGTTCAAAAGCACGTCCACTTATAGTTCAAGTGGTTCTATACTTCCTATTCATATCCTTGATAGGGATTAAAGTAACTTTTTAAATGCATTATAATGGGTTCTTGTGACATGCAAAGACATACAATATTATTGTAAATAGGGTCAAGTTTATTAATTGAGAATCCTACTAAGGGAAAGAAAATTGGTCCGTAAGTAATGTTATTGACAATCTACTGAATATCTTTGTACATCTCATTTTAATTTTTTTTATTATTATTATTAATGAAAATTTTGTCTTTAATTAAATTACCAAAGAATACAAAAGAATTTCTAAACACACTTTTGCAGTACTTCATTATTTTTTTCCTCTTTTGCTTCCATAAACTCTTAAACATTTTTTTTCATCAAATTTGTATCAACTCTAAAAAACCAAGCTAAAACCTAGTACTAATATCGGTCTACCAAGATAAAGTCATCGTGGTCAAGAACTTGAACATCCTTGTCTCCTACAAAATTGTCTTTCCTGATACTCCTGGCCAGTTTCATTAATTCTACCCTCTTTGCCAGAGGAAGATGCACACGTGGCAATCTAAAAACCGAGCGCATAAAAGTCCGTTTTGAAGAGCTTCTTCAAGTAGATCTTTTAGAAGTAGATTTTTTAAAGTAGACCTTCTACGAGTAAAACTTTTAACAAGAAGATGTTGGTCGTTTGGTTGTTAATTAGAAGGAGCTTTTTTATATGGTAGGATTACCAATATTTTCAAAAAACTATTTTAAATGATAAGGTTATATTAGATATTTTAGTGTTACTAAAAAAGTTCAAAAAGATCTATTTAGAAATGCCTAAAATTTGAGCTTCTTCAAGTAGACGTGAAACATTTTTTTTAATCATCCAAAAGCTCTACTGAGTGCCAACTAAACGATACAAAAAAAAAAAAAAAAATTAAAAGAGTTTTTTGCCAGTAGAGAAGCTCTTCCAAACGAGCACTAACACCAAGTTGAGCAAGTGTCGTGTTTAAGGGGATGGGGTTTGGCTCCTGGAAAAACCACTCAATGAGAGGCATAAGCTCTGAATTCAGGTAAGTGTCAAAAGATAAAAAGGATAATTTTGAAACAAATGAAGTGTCTTTAGATATATATATACATATATATATATATATATTTATATTTTAGGGAATAGGGCAAAATAGCACTTTTTAAACTTGGGAGTTGTGCAATTATCACCACACTACTAAGTCTTGTTTTATTAGCACCAAAAAGTGTATTCAGACCAAAATGCCCTCACTTTTACTACACTTTTCATTACTTTTGTCCACTATTCATTTTCATTTTCAATTTTCAATTTCCCTCACTTTGTCCGAATAGTGAACTCCTTTCTTCCAAGACACAGTGCATTCTTCCATCTTCACTTTTCAACCAAATCGTGACCCAGGTTTCAGCTCATTCTTCCATTTTCACTTTTCAACCAAAGTCGACCCAGGTTCTTCCCATCCATTCTTCCATTTCACAACCCATTCTTCCACCCAGGTTTGAAGAGTATTTTCCTTCATTAATTTCATATTCAGACAAGCTAATTGAATTTTTGGAAGGTAAATTTGAATAATAAACTAGTTGAGAAACTTGTTCATTTGTTATACAATTTTTTCAGTTTTGGTCTTGAAGGTTGCACATGTTATTTGTTAGATGTTTATGTTGAACCTATGCAATTTCTCCATTTTTAATTTCAGATCTAGACAAGCTATTTGGAATATTGGAAGAGTTGATAAGGTAAATTTCCTCTATCAAGTAGTTGAGAAATCGTGAATAACATTTTTTTTTTTTTTTTAGTTTTGGTCTGGAAACTTGTACTTTCAATTTGTTAGATATTTAAGTTGAACTAAAGCTAATTCCCCATTTCGATCTGATTTGCTGGAATAGTGTTTGTTTTTCGAGACTTATGTGTTGTTTTCGATACTTAATTGTGTTATTTTCATGACATATTTTTATCAATTTCGAGAATTATTTATTCTATAATCGAGACTTATATAATATTGGATACCTATGTATATATTATCGAGACTTATTTATATCAATTATGAGACCTATTTATATCATATTCGAGACTTATTGTTATCTTTATCGAGACTTATTTATATATTATCGAGACTTATTTATATCAATTTCGAGATTTAAATGGAAAAATTTGAGACTTACTGGGATGAATTCAACAGTAAATTTTTGACTAGTTTTAATATAGTTTTTTTTTTTATAGTCACTAAAAAAAAACTGGCTATCAGCGAGGGCCAAAAGCGGTCGGAAATAACCATTTCCCGTCGAAAATAGCCTTTTTCGACGGCAAACAGCCGTCGAATGCCGTCGTTGATAGTCTCGTCGGAAATGTTTTTTTTTTTCGACCAACCATCAAAAATAAACGTATTTTCGACCGTATTTAGCCGTCGATAAATATCCTGTCGAAAATAGGTTTATTTTCGACCGCAACATGCCGTCGATAATAATTTCATGTTCATCGAATATGTCTTTCACCGAGGGGATAAAGCGGTCGAAAATAATATTGCTTTCTATTTATTCATATTTAACCATTTTATTTCCACCTGTTTTGAATAATAAATTGTAAATTAAAATTCTCATAACTATTTTGTTATCAATAAAATTCAACATTAATCAAACAAATTAACAATCTTGGTAAACTATAAGTCTGAGATACTCAAATTATAGAAGAGTATGATAGTAGAGTACATATTTAGTAGGTTTTAAATATATAGCTGTGATATTTGCATGTAATATACAAAAGAGAGATTTACAGAAAAAGGTTGTAGTCCTAGCCTATCACAATCATTTCCATGACACATAAAAAACCTAATACGATCACAGCATCCTGAAGCTCTTGAAGGGTATCTCTAATACGATCACCTTGCGCACTATAATATCTTCAACAATTTTATAAGAAATCTGCAAGAGGACCACATAGTTTTTTCATTGAAAAGAAAAAACAGAAGCAAATTTAAAAAGAAAATCCAACACCATCTAATTTCACAAACCTCACTTCTCTTGATGTGAAGGGATAACATTTTAGTTAAAGTCTGAACGCTAGGAAGAGGACCACGAATCTGAGAGAAATTTTAAAGAAAGAGAAAGCATAAGTTAATTAAACCAAATGCAAAAATAAAATACAATAGAGTGTGAGAGACATCTTACTTGCTCAACTAAATTGCTCATCCCGACATTAGTTTGCTGGAGTATCATTGTTTTCTGCAGAAAACAGTAACTAAGCCAAATTATAATTGAACAAGGACCATAAGAATTGCTAAACAAGAGTCAAACTTTCAAAATGGTCTATAAATATAAAGTTTTCCAAAAAAAAACTAATGTACAAATTGATAATTGAAGCCACAAGGACGACTGAAACTTAGAAAGCACAATCAATGTAGACCACAAAACTATATGCAATATATCATTTCTCCCAAAAGCAAACACACCAATTATATGCTTCAATTGCAACTAGAGGCTTGAATTCAATGCTTATATAGTACAATAGTGTGAAAAAGTATGTTAAATACAGTTAATTCAAGTAGCATAATTCAGCATGTGCTTGTTTTATTCAGCAAAAACTTAAGCAGATCATATGGACTGGGCAACAAACTACAAGCATAAACTAGTGATTCACATATATAAAAGCAATTGTAATTCCTACCAGCTCTTATTAAAAAAACAGCAATAGAGAAAGATACATGTAAATTACCTGATCTATAACATAGGCCATAGCGAGAGAATGACATTTATTAATAGCATTTGATCTCTACTCAGATGTAAGCTCGTACATTCTCATTCTCTCGTTATCAAAACTCTCAATTTCCAACGACGAATTCTTATCAGAAAGCAGAGGCAATGCATAGGCTTCCTCCGGACACCGCCTGCTAATCAAACGTGCCCTTCACTCCCAGACATATCTATTTCCATCCTTAGTAGCTCAACAACCAAAAACCCCACCAGAAATGGGTGCTTCACCATTGGAAAAACCACTGCCCTGTGCTCAGACACAACTTGTACCTAACAAATTTTTAATCAAACATCTATATTACCTACTATAAAAACAGCAACTATCTTCAATTTCATTATCAGAATTATATGAACAATTCATAATGAACAAAATGAACAATATAATCTCTAGAATTTAGTCAACAAAATCACCTACAAATGAAATTTGTGGAAAACTGACTGCATGCATCAACATAGGAATCGAATCTCCACTTATATGATTATATCCAATCCCCCTAACAACTATCATCCAAAGCTACTAAACCAAGCCCCAACGACATTGAAGTAAATCAAAGAGTACCTTTTCTTCTTCACTACCGGTCATATCTTCTCCTTCGTCTTCATAGAAACTGTAGTCATATGCAAATATTGAGAATCATCATTCCATCGCCGATCACGTCCGTCATGAGCTTCAAGCTCGTCTCATGATCAAAGACCGTTCACAGATAAAGAAAAGAAAATGAAACACACGTTATATTATTCATCAAAAAAATAAACAAGCAAGAATCAAATAAAGCTAGGGTCTGAACAGAGAAGATTTTGCATTCACAGCATGGTGCAAAGCTTGTGCGCTGTTGCAGGATCTTCGAGCTGGACGGCGAAGCAAAACCACAGATACGGTACCAGACAATCAATTATTCATCGACTCAACCTATTTCAAAATCCAAAAGTTCAAACATTGAAGTTGAAAATGAAGTTTAAGTGAAACCTAACACAGCACAAATCAATCAAAAAGTCACTCAGTGTCAAAATTGAAGATGCCGCCGGCTAACAAACTCTCTATAGCATAAGAAATCCCACCAGAAGCTTCGGTTTCTCAAGAACCCAGAAGCTATCTCGAAACAAAACAGACCCCAGAAAGAGAGAAATCAAAAGAAGGGTAAAACAGCAGCAACAACAACAATAACAATAACAATAACAATAACAGCAGAAATGTTTAAAGAAGAAACATATGGAAAAATGCCTCAAATTAAACCCCAAAAGGAAAAAATTAATCAAATAAGAAACACAAAAACAGATAAAATGCAAGAAAAGAAATCTCGGCTGATGAAAAACAAAAAAAAAGACAACAAGTGAACTTCTATGCAAAAAAAAGTGAGATCAAAAAGGTCTTGTTTTCAAATCAGCCAACTTCTTGGCCTAGTGTTCTTGTTTCTCTTTTGCAGGACTTTGATGAAGTGTCGCAGGCTATCAACAACATTACGGTGAAGATTCGAGGACGAATCCTTTTGAAGAGAGGGGGAATGATGAGAATCAAGAAGCATCACCAAAGGCTCAATTGCATGTTCCAGTTGGGCCAATTGCAAGGGCCAAGAGGATCAAAGAAGCATTTAATGATAATTGATTATGAGTTGCTGAAGTACAAGTTCGGCCCACATGAAGACCAAATCCGGGCTAAACTTTGTAGACCTCTACAGGGGGCATATGAGGTCGGATTATTGTTGTGTTTTTGGCTCATCAAAACCCAAAAGTTAAGGCTTAAAGAGGAATCCTATTTGGATTAGGAGAAAATAAAGTGTGCACATAATTTCCTTTTGGGATTAGGAAATTATATTTTCTCAAGAATCCCAAATCAACTAGGATTAGGAAATAAGTTAGCTTTTCTTATTCTACAAGGATTTAGGAGTCTTATTCTAACAAGGAATGTAACCCAAGTCCTATATCTATAAATAGGGCTGTTGGGAGCTTATTTTAACACAGAAAAACAGCAAGCATACAAAGGGTAGAGAGCAAGAGTGATAGAGAGGTTCTAGCAAGGTTTTGGGGAATTAGCTAAGGGGTTTCAATAAGTATCTTGTAACCAAGCGTTTTTTCTTCATAGTGCTAGTGATTTCTCAAGAGAGATCACACGAGGACGTAGGCAAAGTTAGCCGAACCTCGGTAAATTCTTGTGTTGTGTGTGTGACATGTTTTCTTTATTGTTCATATTTTATTCCGCATATTCGCATATCATCATTCTATAAGTTTATCATCGTAGTCTATCGAGAAAACACGATCAATAAGGGAGTTTAAATCAACACTTCGGTTTCTCAAGAACCCAGAAGCTATCTCGAAACAAAACAGACCCCAGAAAGAGAGAAATCAAAAGAAGGGTAAAACAGCAGCAACAACAACAATAACAATAACAATAACAATAACAGCAGAAATGTTTAAAGAAGAAACATATGGAAAAATGCCTCAAATTAAACCCCAAAAGGAAAAAATTAATCAAATAAGAAACACAAAAACAGATAAAATGCAAGAAATGAGAAAGCTATGGTTTTATAAGAAATAAAAATAATAATTAAAAAAAGAAAAGAACAACATGAGATTATGAGAAGAGTGTATAGACATTCATTAGGAATCAACACCCATTGTGAAATCGAAACAAAATTGAAAAAAGAAAAAGAAAAAGAAAAAAAAATACCTTTCGAGATGAGAACCTAGGTCGGAACTGGAATCAGAGCAAACCAAAGGAAAAGACAAGCAATGCGTGAAAAAGGAGGAAATAGGGTTTTTGGGAAATAAGTCACAAGTATATATATATAAACCAATACGACGTCGTTTTGGGTCCTCCATGTGAACCAAAACTACGTCGTTTTTACCATTTTCGAGGGCCAATTTTAATATCGTTGATGATACTATTGGCGCCGAGCATTCCGCCAAAAATACATATATATTTCCAACGGCAAAAAGACTATTTTCGATGGGAATTTGCCCTCGAAAATATAGTACCTCTATTTGCAATATGAGCGACGGCTTCAGATTTAGCCGTCGAAAATGACGGTATTTTCGAGGGTTATTAGGGTTGTCGAAAATGTTTGGTCGCTGATAGCAATTTTTTTTGTAGTGAGTGTTACTTGTTTCTAGGACGATGGATCATGTAAGTGAGGTGAGAACTCAGAATTTGAAGAGCGGTTGGAAATAAATATTATATAAAATTAGGTTAACTTTAGTTTTTTATTTTTTATTTATATCTGACAATTCTTTTTTGAAAGATTTTATTTGATATATTAATTAATAATTAATATATATATATATAAGTATGTAATGGTTTGGGTTGGGTTATACGGGTTGATAAAACATAACCCACAAACCAACCCAAACCAAATGGGTTACTCAAAAGCAACCCAATCGGTTTTTTTTTATTTACCAAACCCAAACCAACCCACTTAAATTGGTTTGGTTCGGGTGGGTTGATCGGGTTGGCGGTTTGGGTGCCCAACCCTAGATCAGAGGTCTACTAAAACTACAAATTCAATGTGACCCACATAACAAGAAAGTGCAAAACACTCGATCAAGAGTTGATGTGCCGGAGGCTTGTTAAGAATACTTCTCGTCTCCGAAAATGATAATAGAAATACAAAAGACTTATAACTTATAATACTTCATTAATATTGAATAATACCTCCTTAGTTACGATAATACAAGAATATTAGATATATAATTGTACATCATTTACAGTGTACTTAACATTATATGTATATATATATATATATCAATTTTTCTATTGTCAGTTCGTCTTAATATAAAATATATCAGGACGAAGAATGTGAACTATTAAATTTACATACTTTGACTCAAAGTGTATACACTTGTTAAAACTTCTCTACAATCTGTGGTCCACATTCTTCGTTCTGATATATTTTATATCAGGACGAACTGACACTCTGACAGTAGAAAGACTGATATATATATATATATATGCGTGAACATTAATAGGCAACTACTACAAGTAAAATAAACTCTCATGCACATAAGCTCTATATATAAAAAAAAAAACGTTGACAAAGATTTTGCACAGTACGTCTAGGGTTTAGACAACTAGCAGATGCACATGCATGACCTTGAATACTATAGTATATAAGTTGAAAAATATATAAAGAAATCACATAATTCATAGAAAAAATATTTAATTTCTACATCGAATACAGTCCATCTTATTTGAAAAAAGGTAACATAATATATATGATTTGGTTATTAGAAAGAATGATCAAATTAGATGTACATGCATTAAACATATGATATGATGCCCAAATTATATTGCAAATAATTAGCTAGTTTGTACAGTACTCCACAAATCAATTACAATTTACAAATCAGAAAATGGAGTGAATTATAAAATCTGATTAGGTTATTGTACTTGTACTGCGCGCATATTGATTATCATCTTTTATTAGCGAATATTTGGTGAGAATTATTTGATTGGTGTTTTTTAGTTTATTAGGGGGCTCCATAATGGATATCAGAAACAGAGAGATCCGGTTCCCTGAGATGTGGACGACAAGGTGACACCGATTTTCTGATCCATTTTTTGTTAAGCGAATAGTTGGCCAAATCTATATCTGACTTCTAAACACTCCCCAAAAGATGCTTCTCTTTTTTCGGTTTCATTATTCATTAATATATTAATACATGTAGTACTATATTGGGATAGGTTTTTTTTTTTTTTTTTTTCTTTAGATAAATTAAAATTATAGTAAAAAGAATAATAATAAAATCCCAGGTCTTGATGGGTTCGTGAATCCCTCCAGCCAACTTACAATGAACGGATATTATTATCTTGATATGAATTTATATATATATATATATATTTTTTTTGGTATCCGTGGATATAGGAAACTTTAAGCATTAATTTGTAGTTTATTAAATTTTCAACAGACTACAAGCACTTAAAGCGAGATCTATACTGTACTACGGTACTAGGATTAATAGTATACAATTGCTCATTAAATACAAATTAAATAATCCGCCATCTCTCAGTATAGTTTATTGGTAAATAACGTTCAATCAACTTGACGATATTTCGATTTAAGTCATCATACTCGTAAATATTATATATATATATAAAAAAATCCCAATACCCCATTTAACCAACTAACATAGGACCGATAATACGTTGTGGTGCATGTGTACATATACAACATGTGTAAGAACTAAGAAGTAGCTAGGTATTTTGTGCACCGAAATATAGAGAGAGAGAGATACATTGGAAGAAGCAAAATGGAACAGGAACTCTTTATTCTTTCTGCTTGTTTTATATGATGTTTATTTGGCTCATGCACCTTTTCTTTTGCGAGCTTTTGGAATATTGGGACCCCATCGTCTGTATTCGATAATCAATATAGTGTAATTAGTACACAAAAATAACCTAATTGTCCACTAACTTCTCTTTCGTTTCTTTAGGCCCACCACTTTATGTTTCGATTTTTGTTTCATTACGGCCTTAAATGTCCAAAAGAAAAGCTTCCAAATTTGACGAGAGATCAGAAAATGGAGAATAATGGGAAAAAATAGAAAACTTCCTATAACTTACAAGAGAATGAATCCAAGTAACACAGCATATACACACTATCGACCATGTGATCATATATGTATAATAATAGCAAGCCGTCCAAACACATAACACGTTGATGCATTTCCAATTGCCTCTTAGAGATTCTATGTCACGCGGTATGATCATAACGGAATGCATGATAAATCGGGTTGGAGGGAGGGGGTGCTATCTTTTTAAAAGAAAAATTACAAAATCGTTACTCTGAACGTTCCTCTAAAAGCTATTATTCTTTTATATCTAAAAAATTACCTTCTAAACTTGAATTTCTGGTTTCAATACTGCATAATACAGACCCAAAATTTTCTCTCACGAAAAGAGTGGTTAGTGTACTGTGTATGATTTCTATGGATGGACATGAATTCAATCGAGTCACATCTTGATACAAGTCTAGTGGATGATCAAAGTTTCTAGATACATAGGATGGGGTCATGTAGGGAAAATTTGTCTCTTATCCTGGGCCAAGGCTAGTGGAGCAAAGCAGCCAAACAGTCCTAAACAACATGATGAGATCATGAAATGAGACTTCTAAAATATGACCTAGTCAACTTAAAAGGTCAATTGATTCATTGTTTTAGAAGAGAAACACAGTAGTTGATCCAAAAGAGAGAGAGAGAGAGTGAGAGAGAAATAAATGGCATAAATAAATAAACAAAACAAAAGACCCACCTCACCTCACCACCCTCTCAATTTTGCCTCCTTATTATCTATCTCTTCTTGGATCCTCCCCTCCATTGTAGAAAAGATATTAAAAACACTCTCAACTATTTTCAAAAGCACTTCTCTCTCATCTCATGAGAGCTTGCTTTGCTAGTAGTACAGTCCTCCTATATTTTCTAGCTTTGCTTTTCATGGCTCTCTTCACTTTCTTACCTGAACCCACTATTATAGAGCCCAAAAAACAACCATCGACCCACAAGAGAAAACAACAACAGCTAAAGCAGAAGCAGAAGCAGAAGCAACCATCTTCATGGGACCAAATCAAGAACTTACTCACCTGCAAACAGATCGAAGGGTCAAGAGTACACGACCCATCAAAGAACGCTAACGGTAACGGGTATTCGAAGCTCGGGTCTTCTTGTAGCTCCATATGCAGTTTCAAAGACGTTGTTCACGGAAACACAAAAGTTGTACACAGAGCCGATAACTCACCAGACAGCAGCACAGTTGGTCAAGAAACCGGGTTGCTGAGTCGAAAAGCTCTGACCGGTTCGTCAACTCGGTCTCTATCAGGATCAACAAGATCCAATGGTGGCCCGACTTACGCGTCATCTTCCCGAGGCATGCATTTCAGGAAACTCTCTGGGTGCTACGAGTGTCACACAATCATCGACCCTAGCAGGTAATTTAATTTAATTCTCTCATTATCTTTTTTTTTTCCTTCATATTTTTGCGTCATTTAATCATTTTCTTTAATTATAAAATAAATAAATATATATAGGCTCCCATCTGCAAGATCAAGAACCACCATAAGTGTCTGCTCACAGTGTGGAGAGGTCTTTCCAAAACTTGAAAGCTTGGAACTTCATCAAGCAGTTCGTCATGCAGGTAATTTTTTATTTTAAATTTCGTTTTATTTAATTTGTTTGTACATTTTTATTTGTTAGTTTAGTAGTTTATCATCACAATATCGATCAAAATTACTGCTTTGCAATCAAGGACTATATAGAATTACAATTAATGAGTGAAATTATACTTTGGCTTGAAAAGTGGACCCCGATAATTCCCGTTAATTTTGCAATTAGTGAAGTCACTTTGAGCTCCAGCTTCCAAGGGACCAGCTAGTAACGATATCACAGCTGTACCTGGCTAATTACACAACTGATATCATGAGGTGGCCAGTTCTGATTGGTTGATTATATTAATCTGTGACCCCACCGACAAGTTAATCCTTGTATTTTAATAATAATTTTCTTGATATCGGTGCAGTTTCGGAGATGGGTCCGGAAGATTCAAGCCGCAACATTGTGGAGATAATCTTCAAATCAAGCTGGCTCAAGAAGGACAATCCTATCTGCAAGATCGAACGGATATTAAAAGTCCACAATACCCAACGGACGATCCAACGGTTTGAGGACTGCCGCGATGCGGTGAAGACACGTGCGCTCAACAGCAGCAGAAAAAACCCCAGGTGCGCGGCGGACGGGAACGAGCTCCTGCGGTTCCACTGCACCACGCTGTCTTGCAGCCTCGGCTCACGCGGCTCATCCAGCTTGTGCGGCTCGGTTCCCGGCTGTAGTGTGTGCACCATTATCAGGAACGGCTTCCAAAGCAAGGAGCTCAAGGGCGTGAACACCACGGCCAGCAGCGGGAAGGCACACGACTCGTTGAAAAACTGTACGGAGCAACGTAGAGCAATGTTGGTCTGTCGCGTGATTGCAGGGAGAGTCAAGCGCCTGTCGACGGACGATGCGCCGCCGCCGGATGAGGACAGCGTGTCGGCTGCCGGCTCGTACGATTCTGTAGCCGGATACGGTGGGGTCTACTCCAATCTCGAGGAGTTGTTTGTTTTTAATCCAAGGGCTATCCTTCCTTGTTTCGTTGTGATCTACAAAGCTCTCGAGTCTTGAATTGAATTGAATTGATTGAATTTTTTGTACCATCACGTCACACACTCAACAACCAATCAAACGGTCAGCATTAACTAGGCTGATGACCTATCTCTTTGCCGTGTACAGGAATCCATTTTGGGCTTTGTAAGTTTAATATATGTTATCAAAACTTTAAATAATTAAAATTCTCTCAAACGGAGCATGCTTGAGCTTGATAGCTGCATTAAATTTTATAATATATTTTGGTAGACTTTCAATCAAATTATTTTACACTGAAATCATTGATTGTTCATGTGACGAAGACACCGCAACTTTTGAAGTGGAAGTTTTGCAGAAAATTGTAGGCATTGACCTGTCTTCTTCAATTCAGTTTTAACTTTTAATGGACACGTTTCACTGTCTGAATCTTACACCCACTACACCACCTCTTTAAGGTTAGTGGGTCTCCTGATGATAACCCGAAACCCTTTTTTCGTATGAAGGCTGACATTTTCGGACCATCTACAAAAAAATATCATCAATCGTATTCAATGACTTCTTCTTTTTCAATCCTACTTTGTTTACAGATCGAATTTATCGGTTCACGAGCAGAGGCGAAACTAAATTTGAGCGAACTAAGAGTCATAGTAAGAAATTTTTTAAAATAAATATAAATAACAAAAGATATGGGGTAAATATGTTTACTGGCCGGTCAATGGCTTCGCCACTGGTCGCGGATGAAAAACATGCAAACAATTCGAAATCACAATTCACAACTACATTATATATACTCTACCAAACATAATGCATGTAAATGTGTATAATCCTTCATATTTAAAGCCATATATTGACTCAAACTATAGAGGGGCCACGTGAGATTTTCTCGGGAAAATTGCATGAGGGAGAGAAAATAATGAAAGTGGAGGATTTGTTGGGGCATGATTATAATTGCCTACACATGCGCGAGCGATCTAGAGAGGTGACCATATCACTAAATTCATTGTTTTCTTCTTGTTTCTAGTGTTTGGATTTTGAAGAAAACGAGACTATTTACTATATGGTTTTATTTGAGCGATTATTGTGTTATTATATTATATTGCACAGATTAGATTAATGTGGAGACTGGAGAAGGTAATTAATTGGTTAATCTAAATAATTAATAATGTAATCTCTCAATTTCTGAAAATCTTGCACATGATTAAACAAGTTTTGGGGACCATATATTCTCTCTTTGTCTAATGAGAAACTTCCTTCTGACATACCAACTAATTAATTATGTCATGATTAACTCATAAGCATCCCGCTAATAACTGAGATTCGCATTAATAGCACGCGTTGACAGGTTGATAATTGGCCGTCCGTCGCTATTTGATCGAGGTATCTTTGCAAGTTGCTTTGGCATAATTATTTTGTTGTTGATAATATTTAGAGATCGTTTTAAGGAATTAAAATTTAGTTTGTTATTTGTAATTTAGTGTTTACTAATTTTTAGAAATTAGTGTTTACTATAATTCTTTAATTATGAATTAGTGTACTCAAATCGTGGTGTCTTGGAGGTAATTATGCATGTTTACGTTTTTTTTAAATGAATAAAGTCAGTAAAAGAGCAGTTGTATTAAAGAAAACTTAAAGCATCTCAATTATGTCGGCACCTAACAAGTCTACCTATTATGTGTATGTACACTCTCAAAACGACTCATTATATTAAATAAAAGAAAAAGAAAAAGAAAATAATTTGTAATAATTCATGAACAACAAAATTGTGGGTTTGAATTTATCCATTTTCTATTGTCCCCTAACTTTCAAATTTGTAATAATTCAACAACAAAATTATTTATTTATTATGCAAGTAAACAAGCTACAACATCGATTGATTGAAATGGACAAGAAGAAAAAGTTAAAGCTGAACATTCATTGATGAGTATATATTATTTTGAAAATTAATTATATAGGTATTTGAGGATGTTCTTGTTGATAAAGTTTCGAAAAGGAAATTCTATATATAGAAATATTATACTTGCCTTCGATTAGAGGTAAATGTTGGACATATACAGGTCTTGTCTTTCTTTTCTCATGCACTCCCCTACTAAATCTATATATGTTTCGAGATGCTTTATTTTCTTTTGAAATGTTTTATCTTTGGGGATTTTCACTTTTAACTTTGCAATGATTTGCACTATGTTATCCACAAGGTGGTTGCCTTGGTGGTTAAAGCGTGGGATTAAATACCCAAGTCTTCAGTTCTACTTCTGGCAATTACATTGTGGCCAATCCTCAGGACGTTTAGTTCTCTTGGTGGAAGAACAAACATGGGGCTAATATCAGCGGTTCGAATCCTACCCAGACGGGAGCGAGTTCTGATTTACTCGTTTGCATATTTGTGGGGCCAAGGGTGTGGGCCGGGGTTTCCTATTTGTCTTACTCCACAATCCAACATATAGGCCACGGCAAGTCACACAATTGGGGAGAACAGGATAATGAGTGCCTGGACGAAGTCTAGGATCCTCGATATCAAAAAAAAAAAAAAAAAAAAAAAAAGGGATTTACACCATGTTTTATTTAGTGGGCATTTAAAGATGGTTATATTCTATACGACGCAAATCAATTTAAATTAATTTTTTTTTTTTTAACAATATCTATTGATTCGGGATCAGGTATTTTTTTAAAAGCTAAAGTCATTAGTAAAATTCAAGCCGCTGACCTGAGAATCATTTGTCCAAGCCTCAAGCTTGTCCATTTACCGGTTAAGCTACGCCTCATGTTGGCTAAATTAGTTTTCAACTATTGGTAATTATCAAATTGATCAAGCGTTATTTACCGTCAAATCACATTAAACCCAACAAAAAAAAAAAAAAAAAAAAATGTCAAGAGCTTTACGAGCAATAAAATAATAACATGACAATCCGAGATTGATACATATTGCATAACACACTGCATGTGTTAATAAAGCCTTATAGAGTTTTGAGAACATAGATTGTGATCCTTTTGCTTTCAGAGACCATCTATGAGCTCGAAAAGAACAATTCAGTGAACGAGAGGTATGATTTTCTAAAAATGGGTATCGAAGCTAACGGCCCGTTAAAGACCCAAAAAGCTAGAAAATGTTCAAAACTCGGCCCACAAAGTAGTTGTTTAGGCCCATGTAAAAACCCAGTAGTTATTATGTATAGTCAAGTCAGTCAAAACTCACAAACCCATTCTCTGAAATTTTTCATGAAAACTGGAGACCTCATGATTATTCCACTTTCTTTAATGTAAAAGAAAGTACCAAGACACAATCATTATCTCAAGTCCTCCACTACTAATCATATTATATGAAACCTCTTCTCAATCTCATCATGTTCTTCTGCTCCTCCCAGGTTTGGTCTTTCAATTGTTAACTTTTGTTATCCGATTATGAACATTAAACAACTGTATATGGGTTCGTTCGAAATCTTTGTAAATTAATCGATATTCACATAAATACAGATTAATGGAAATAAATCTTTGTTACAGAATATGAAAAATGTAAAACAACTTTTGATATAAATTTGGCTTGAAATGTAATATATCCATAACTGTTAAATAATAATTGAGTTTATTAAAAACAAATGATTACAAGAGTTGGGACAATATCATTGGCTGAAGAGTTTGATTCATCAGCTGGGCCCACTCGTGTTCAAGTGTTCATTGGTTTAAGATCCTTTGAATTCTTTTCATGGGGACAAAGAGCCTTAACCCATCATTCATGATCAGAATCACTTTCAATTTTTATTCCCCTACTTTTAAAGTCCTTAATATATATATAGTTTATCTACTTAAGAATTAATGACTCACATGCAGATAAGACATTTGATTTTTAAAGTATCTATTTAGACCAGGTATTTTGTTGAAGTTTTTTATCATTAGTAAGATTCGAGCCGCTGACATAAGAGTCATTTGTCTAAGCCCTAAGCTCATTCATTTACCAGTTGAGCTACGTACATCCCTGAGGGCTTTTTTAAGAATAGTGTTTGTTTACGCATTAATATAAATTATTAGATCCAAATCGTCATTATTGAATTTTTCCGTATTTTGGTTTGACAATTGTTCTCGCAATCTGAACAGAAACCTATAATTGTAATCAAGCTATTACATATCGAACGGTCTTGACAATTGGTCTCGCGATCTGAACAACCGCCTTACGATATACATAATACATAATACATGAATGATGATAGCACTATACTAATCGACAATGGGAATATATTATTGATTTGAGAATGGAAACATCTCAAGTAAATTAAAGACTAGAAACCATTCAATGTTTCTGTGCTCAATCTGATCGTATTCTTATCAGACAATATACATATATATTATGATTATCCTTACCTAAACTCATCAAAGTCTTGGGGTCCATCTTATAAATAATAAATCCAACAAATTCCCAAAAGCTAAGCAGTTTTTTGTTGAATATATTTTGGTTATAGTTGAAGATTAATGTATATATATATATCAAAGAAGTACTAGTAGTATATTTATATAAACAATTAAAATATTGTTGTGCGAGGACAAGTGAAGTCCCATGCAAATGATTTGTGCACATGGTGTTTTCCTTCCAAAATATGCTCTCTTTGAGTCTTCCCAAATAGAATAAACACAGCCTTCACTTCAAAAAAAACCTCAAAACGACATACATGAATGATAGCACTACACTTCCCGGAGAAAGAGAGAGAGAGAGAGAGAGAGATATTTTGATTTATAACAAAAATATGCACACACCATCTCAAATTCATCAAAGAGAGAACCGCTTTGTTGCAATACAAATAAAAGGCACCATCACCAGCGACAGCGACAGCTCTCAAACCAGTACTTCTTCTAAGCCAAACTTCTCTGCAATGAAGATATTCAATCGCTTTCGAAATATTCTCATGCGGCTCATATTCTCCTTCCCTTCTCGTGGTAGTTCATCTAGCAGCTCGTCGAATGGAGCTAACTCGAAGCAGAAAAATTGTGTCGATAGATCGTATGATCCTCCCAAGACGTCGTGTAGCTCTTACTACTCGTCGCAGTCTCACTACTCCGAGGCCATTGCCGATTGTATTGAGTTCTTCAACAAGTCGTCACAGGAGGGGATTTCGGATGGCAGAAATTCTGATGATGATATGTTGGCTGTTTAATATTATTCATCATATGTGATATTCATTTGCATGGTCGTTCATTTTGATTATAATTTTTCTTCTATTTTGAAGTTATATACATACATGGGAATTAATCAGCTTCTTGCTTGTTCATTTTTCAATTTTTTTAAAATTTCTCAACTATTTCTCTCTTCCTTTTTGTGGGATTATAATACCATTATAGTCCCTACAATTAAAAAAGAGAAGTTCTTCTGTTTGTGCTATGTGTACAATGAGAAATAAAAAATATATATGTGATTAATTCTATGTGGTTATATGTACTTCCCTTAAGTAATTAATTCAAGGAAATACTGAAATTTTAATTTTAAAATAAATTAATTAGGGTACACATACAATTTTTATGGGTTGTGTAAATTATGGTGACTCCTTTATTTTAATGTGTTTATGAACCATTGAAAGGTGAAAATATTACCCAACAAAGGGATACTCTTAAATTCGTTAAATCATATAACTATTTTGAGTATCCACTAAAAAGATTTACAATTGATAATTGTTCAATTTTGAATATATTGCAATTGATGTCTCGAAGAAAGAGTGAAAATTCTCACCAAATAATATAGGTTGACTCGATTATATATGATTAGCCAAATTTAGCATGCATTTGAGTGAGCTTAAAGCTTAAAAATTTGAATTGAAGTTCAAGTTAAGCATTTAGATAGTGTACAAAGAAAGGCAAAGTAAGTACAAAGATTACACTTTTTTTTTATTGTTTTTATTACAAATATAAGCTCTCTCTCAACTTTGTCTCATGAAACAAACATATACTCCGGTTACACAAGCAAACACTTTACAGGCTAGAAGAAGTATACAAAGTATATTGTTAAATGAAAAGTAACAAAAAAAAAAATTGATGATTATTCTTGAACTTAATGGTCGGTGTTGGTGATCACGAAAATATACTCATGTAATGGAATCAAATATCTTGTGCTCCTTTTTTCTTAGAAAAAAGACCTCCAAACAAAGGAATCAAAGGTTTCTTCTTCTTGTTCTTCAAAGAAGGGTGTCTTTCGAGTGTTTCGACTTCTTTGGGCACGAAAACTTGAGTTAGTGATGGCGGGTTTGCGAATGATACGTACCTCTTCTTTTGTAACTCCTGAACTGCTTCCTGATGATGACGATGATGATGATGATGATGATTATGATGGTGATGGTGATCGTCTAATGAAGATGTTTGTGGCGCGGCCAATTTCTTGACTTCGAATTTCGTGGTGGTTGTTGATGATGAATCTTCGACGATCTTGATATCTTGTTGATCAATGTCAAACTCCGTTATTTGTTTCTCGGATTCGCGTTCCTTGTTCTTCAACCGTTGGAGCTCTCTCTTGGTTCGATCGAGCTCTTGTTTGAGAGAAGAGAGGTAATTGGACATCATCGTGCTCTCTTCTTTTGCCTTTTCGAGGCTTTGTTTGGTCTCCTCTAGCTCAGCTGTAACGGTCACAATCTTGGATCCGTGACCGTGCCTATTTTCACTTGCTTCACCGCGCATCTACATATCAAATTCAATATTAATAATTTTAATTAACTCAATAAATTGAAACTTATTTATATATTGTAATAATTATCAAGAAAGAAATTGATATAAATTCCACAAATGAAACTATAATGTATCAACTTTGAAAGCTAGTTATTCTCCGATGAAGCTTATTTTATCATGAATGTTTAAAATAATTTATTTAATTTGAAGGAAAATAATTTATTTAACTCTTCAACTTTATTCCAATCACGTCATTATTAAAAATAAAATAAAAATAAAAATAAAATAAAATGTTGCTCCCAGGGCATGACCATATGTGAGTTGTACTCTCAAAGAAGCAAAGCATATTTCCAAGAGTAAGCATATATCCATGCAAAAACATAAAATGAAATAAACAAACCTTCAATTCTTCATGTTTATAGAGATAATCATGCAATTATAAAATCATATGATACACTGAACACAAACACTTTTTACATAGTAAAGATTAATAAGAAGAAGAGAATATGTAATTAATGGTAAGTAATATGTATTAATGGCACCTCTTTGAGCTTGTTAGCATAGACTTCACCAGCTAAAACTTTCTCTCCGAACAAAGTGACGGCCTCTTTGACAGACCGGAACGGAGCTCTCGTGTCGATCTCAGCTCTATTCATCACCACCGCCACTCCTCCTTCAGTACTACTGTCCATGCTAGTAGTAGCTATAGCTAGCTATAGATTTTTCAAACACAACTTTGAACAAATTAACAAGGACTTGGCTTTTTAAACCTGGTTTTGAGACACTGAAAGAGACAGAACTGCGAGAGAGAGAGAGAGAGAGAAGGTGGTTAAGACTTAGGAGGAGTTTGATAGGTATGTGAAAGCGATGTTTTGTAGTAACAAATATCGTATGTGGAGCTTCGTTACTTCGCGTCCACTTCACTAGAATTCTATTTTGTTTTTTGTTTTATTTTTTTATTTTATTTTTTATTTTCAAAGTGATATATCCATCTGCTGCTGCTCTGCCTCTCTAGGTGGGTGGATTGTCTCAATTAATTTGGTCTTTTGTGGGATTTGGGTGGTGACTTTTTATTTTTCTTTTGGCCAACAGAGAATGACTCTTCAACCGATATATATTGCTGCATGCTAAGTGCATTATCAAATGGTCCATTAGAATCTCTGTTTCGTCAAATAACAATTGGGTCTTTCTTAACGTTTCAGACAATTTGTTTAATTTCGGCAGACCCCTTTTAACTTAAATGTCGTGCACTTCCCTTCTTCTGGAGATTCAAATTTCTTCAAACATATTTATCGAACACTCATAATAGTAAATTTACAGTTAAAGTGAATTTTATGTAACATTGATTTTTTATCAGAACTTTTCTCAAATTACTATGATAGTTACAACAAATTAAAAAGAAATTTATAGTCTTTTTTTTTTTTAGTGATCGTCTCTATCTATTTACCTATCTAGATCAGGTAATTTTTTGAAGTTTTTTACTATTGGTACGTGATCGGACCATTTAAACCGTGGGGCCTATATAGTTAAAATAAAATAAAAAAGTATCAAATGAAGAATAATTATGGTTGTAATTTGTAAACTTTCAATGACTGTAATTAAACATTCTCTTCTCGAATCGGGGAACAATTTTGCACAAATTAAATGTAATTTTCATTTAATTTGAAGTTTAATCGGGACAACAAATGAAGGAATATATAGTATAGATGATAACTTGTAACTGTTTGTGATCATCGGTGGAACAGTAAACAATACTTGATAGTTTCTAACAACAACATCAGTTCCTCAAAATGCTCTTAAATCAGAATTATTTAAGATGATAATCAGATAATTAACAATCATGATCAATCACTGTCGGTTCGTTGGAAAGATTATCAAGAGTTTTTCACAAGTTTCTTTTGGTGCTGATCTGAATATCTGATCTGATCAGATCAACTGGTTTGGAGATACAAAACACACACCATGGCCCACCAAATACCTTTTTGGGATTGGCCCATTAGTTGTTAACCAACCTTTCTTCCTTCTTTCGGGCTAACAGAGAAAAAACTTAGACCCATCACCCATGGATGTATCCATTTCAAGTAAGTAAAATGGTTATTTTGGTGAAAGATCAGAAATTTTATCGATATCCTTAAAACATCAAGAAAATTGTTTAAATTGATCACCAAAAATATGAAAAACGTCGATAATATTTTTATCAAAATATTAATATTTTCTTATTACATTTTGATGCTTTGCACAAGAGGTTTTTATTTTTACCAAACTGGCATCGAAATCATATCAAGATCTAAAAAAATCTTGTTGAATGTTGATAATTACTAGCATCCGTTAAAATTGAATAAAATCACTAACACATTATATTTTTATTTTTTAAAAGAAAAAAAAAGAAGGTGAGAATTGAATTCTTATCACAAATACATATTAGTAAGACGTACAACTACTTAATCAATATAGTATATATATTGTTTATCACACGATTTAAACCTTGGAATCGAATCGTTAAGCTGCCAAATATTCTTATTTGATACCTAACTCATAGTTCTTGCTAATCTTCTCAAAACTTTGAATATTTATATTCCTTATCTCCAAACCCATCTTGAAAGAAATCAACAAGAATTAATACTTAAACAAAGGTTTAATTTAAGGATATTCTTTGAGGTTTATGAATTCTAATCAGTTTACTTTCTATCAATACCTCTTTTAATTAAGAAAAATATTTCTCATTAATAAACCATAAGAAATTTTTTAAATACTCCAAAACCGCCTTACAAAATTAATATCTGAAATTAAATAGTAAGAAAAATATAATTTTTATCAGATTCTTCTCTACGATAGGGCCAATAGTGCGAGTGTAGCGTGCACCGAATCACACATAAGAATATCCGAGACACCAACAACATTGATGAATTGGACTCAACTCTCAACTCAATTAACCAAAAAACAACAATCCAGAGATGTTGCCGTCAACATCGTATTGTCCGCCCAATCCCAACATGTGACCTGTCCTAAATCCGACCTTCGGTATTGTGAGCGTAGATATCTGAGTAGAAACTATTCGATCTAAACCAAATATGGATGTTCTTATTGTGTAATGTGTATACATGTAGTGTTTAATTCCGACATGACAAGTACAGTTCAGTGTGAGCAGATATTCATTCCAATAGTATTTGATCTCTTGAGGTCTATAAGAGTTTTTTTCATTTTTTGTTTTTTTAATCACAAACAAATAACTGGAAGGTAACGAACCGTTAGGTTGTTAATAGTTAGCTGGAAAAAAAAATCCGTTAACAGAAATTTCTTACTTTTTTTTTCTTCTTCTAATAATTAAATTTGGAACCGAACTGTTCCTATCAATGAAATAAAGTTGACACAGAAACACTTACTGTGTTTTCTCTCTGTCTGAACCTCACAATTTTCCCATTTTTATTTCTCTGTGCTGCTTAGATCTTACCGTCAACCGAAAATGTCGGTAACCGTGACGTCAACGTCACTGGCCTTTGGATCTTTCTGTCTCCCGCCGTCAGTTAAAGGCGCGCCCCGGTGTAGAATGGCCGTTAGATCAAACGTCGTGTCCGTTAATGCTCCGATCTTGACGAACTTGCAGCAGGAGTGTGCGACTCCTCTTCCCGTTCTGCGCCAAGTGGCCGATGACATGGCTGCCGACATGCGAGCTGGCCTCGCCGTCGATGGCGGCGGCGATCTCAAGATGATACTGAGCTATGTTGATAGCTTGCCAACTGGGTACTGTAAAAAAAAAAAAAAAAAACTCTAAAAAATACTTAATTTTGTTTTGTTCTGCTTTCATTGACTTGCTTCTCTATGTTATTTCATGATTAGTTTGTTGATTTTAAATTCCCAACGACAAAAAAAAAAAAATTGGAACTTTTGTCTAATTTGTTGATCACATGTAATTTTGAAAGGAATGAGAGAGGGTTGTTCTATGCTTTGGATCTTGGTGGGACAAACTTTAGAGTGTTGAGAGTGCAATTAGGAGGAAAAGAAGAGCTTGTTCAAGCCACTGAATTCGAACAAGTTTCGATCCCTCAAGAGCTCATGTTTGGTACTTCTGAGGTGTGTGTTTGTATCATCACATTATATGTATAGCTTGTTTTAAATCTGTTAAAATTGCAATTTTGTTTATATAACTTATAAAATTCTTTTTAACTCTTCGAAATGCAGCAACTTTTCGATTTTATTGCTTCTGGCCTGGCTAAATTTGCAGAAAAGGAAGGTGGGAAATTTCACTTGCCAAATGGGAGGCAGAGAGAGATTGGATTTACATTCTCTTTCCCTGTGAAGCAGACGTCCATTGATTCGGGGATACTAATAAAATGGACAAAGGGCTTCGCTGTCTCTGGAACGGTTAGAATTTCTGCTAATTGAGTTATACAGTTAGAAAATACTTCCAAGATTGTGTCTCATGGTTAATTATAGTATTACACTCGAAAATTTTTGTTGTTTTTCAACTTATTGGACAGTTTCGGAGAAATGTGGTTCCTAGCCGCTGGGAAAATTACTTCTAAAAGTTTTCAAGTACATATCCATAGCCTTAGTTAGATCTTTAATTATGATATTAACTTGCGAAAAACCAAAAATATTTACAGGCAGGCAAAGATGTGGTTGCTTGTTTAAATGAAGCAATGGAAAGGCAAGGATTAGATATGCGGGTGTCTGCCCTGGTATGTTAGTGTTTGAGCTAGCTAGAACTCTCCTTCAATAAAGTTTCTACACTAAAAGAGTGACAAATTTGTGAATTGTCAATCAAAATTTAGGTTAATGATACTATCGGAACATTAGCTGGTGCTAGATACTGGGATGACGATGTCATGGTTGCTGTCATATTGGGTACCGGAACCAATGCTTGTTATGTAGAACGGGTGGATGCGATTCCTAAGCTACAGGGCCACAAATCTTCTTCTGGAAGAACGGTGTGCAAAACCTTGCTATGGTCTTTATATGATTGGTTCAAATGCTCAATAACTTTGGTTTTGATGTCAAGTCTTAATTTGATTATACTTGCTTGATTCAGATAATTAATACTGAGTGGGGAGCATTCTCAAAAGGTCTTCCCTTAACTGTGTTCGATAAAGATATGGATGCTGCTAGTATTAATCCGGGTGAGCAGGTAACCGTTGTTCCTACTGTTTTTAGTTCGCGTTAATCAAATTAATGATGTACAGACTTGGCTGTATAATCTATTTGACAATTGATCATATTCATTGACAGATATATGAGAAAACAATCTCTGGAATGTATCTTGGTGAGATTGTTCGACGAGCGCTTTTAAAGATGGCTGAAGCAGGTGGATTGTTCGGCAAATCTGTACCCGAAAAACTAACAATGCCTTTTGTACTCAGGTAACTAGTACTTCCAATTCTCTATAGCATAACTAATTGATGCTGAAGAATATATAAAGTTGATTTTAAATCATTCAAATTGAGCTATGGTTCAAACACAGCAGCAGACTTGAAATATTGTACTCTTCCATGTCTGTGGTTGAATTAAATAAAAGGTTATTTTCATCTGAACTATGATTTCAACTGTTTTTTATTTACAGGACCCCAGATATATGTTCAATGCAGCAGGACCAATCCGAAGATCTTCAAGCTGTCGGATCAATCTTATACGACGTAACAGGGGTAAATTTCTCTTGTTTTTGCTGCCATTTTGAAATTGATCCTCTTTATTGTAAAATCAAATTGGAGACGATGAAAACATTCATGATTCAATTCAACCTTGGAAATAATTCTGAAATTGGAAATAACCAGTCTTTTTTCGTCCCTGAGGTTAGGTAGAATCCAATTTAAACGCAAGGAAGATAGTCGTACAAGTATGTGACACCATTGTCAAGAGAGGTGGTCGGTTAGCTGGTGCTGGAATCGTAGGAATTCTACAAAAGATGGAGGAGGATTCAAAAGGTGTTATCTTCGGAAAGAGGACAGTCGTGGCCATGGATGGAGGGTTGTACGAGAACTACCCTCAGTACAGAACATATCTACAAGAAGCTGTCAATGAGCTTCTAGGGACAGAGATATCGAAGAACATAGTAATCGAACATACGAAAGACGGGTCAGGAATCGGGGCTGCTCTCTTAGCTTCTGCAAACTCCAAGTATGATCATGACTACTAGAGTTTCGGATTCCATGTAATGTACTGTAATTTGAATCTCCCATCAATCATAGTAAATTGGATTTTGTAATGTAGCTAAATTGAAAATAATAGAGTCAAGAAAACAATTGAGGTTAGGAATTTGCTACGAGATTGTATAATTCAGCAATGTTTTGTAGAACAAATAATTGTGAGACCCCACAATACCTTGTTTGTGGTATAATTTTGTATAAAACCATCATTAGTTTAAACTTAAGCTGACACGAATCTACAAAGTCTACCGTTCAATTTTTTGAAAATATTAAAAATCAAACACAAAACTCAATTGGAGAAGATGTCTGTCAGTGTCGGGGTGTTCATTTTCTGGGCCTTCAAAATCTAATTTTCTGAGCAACCAAACAAAGTAGACTTCAATTTCCGAATTTGAAGTTTCGATTTTTTTAATTTTCCGTTTCGCAGTGAATAATTGATTGAATTAGCACGTCAAGCGAATCGGCTGGTAGGTAAACTAATCCAACCTCACGTGACCGGTTACGTTGGAACCGTTGGGTTAATGAAGTGGGCATCTCTGGTCATGTGACGTGCCCTGACACGTCATATATGACTAATAATGCAGCTCGTTTTAGCCAACTTAGTGCTTGTTTGGTTGAGCTTTCTACTGCCTCAAAAGGTCTACCAATGTCTATTTGAGTTTTTTAGAGTTGTTTGGTTGGGCTATTAAGATTGTCTATTTTAAATTGAGTAGAGGCTAGTAGAGTTTAAACCTCTACTAGGCAAAAGTTCATGGAGAGGTGCTTCTCCAAATAGACTTTTTATAAAACAAATCTACCAACCAAACAACTATAATTTTTTTTTTCAAAAACTCTATTTCTAATAGATCCACTGGATCTTTTACCAATAGAAGTTTTTCAAAAGTCCAACCATGGAGAGATGCTTCTCCAAATAGACTTTTTATAAAAAAAATCTACCAATCAAACAACTATAATTTTTTTTTTCAAAAGCTCTATTTCTAATAGATCCACTGGATCTTTTACCAATAGAAGTTTTTCAAAAGTCCAACCAAACAAACTATTAATAATCCGTCGGCTACATTGATTGACGTGCCAACTCAGGGTCTTTTTTTTTTTTTTTTTTTTTTTTTATTTACAAAATTTGGGCTTTAGTGGAATGTGAAATGGACTAATAATGGGCCTGTAAAAGTAAAGTATATGGGCTTT
The DNA here is from genome assembly GCA_954870605.1 of Acer campestre. NCBI lineage: Eukaryota > Viridiplantae > Streptophyta > Magnoliopsida > Sapindales > Sapindaceae > Acer > Acer campestre. The sequence continues at coordinate 31,427,835 of OX940810.1, forward strand.
TTCTGTGAAATTACAAACCAAAAAACAAGCTAAGGTTCAGTGAATTTTCAACCAACTGGAAAACGAACAACATTTGTACTTCATCGAGCTTTTCTGTCTCTGCTCATAATTTCCTGACTTTCATTTGTTCTTTTGTATTTCTTTTCAAATCATTCAACAATGGTAATCTGGTTATTTGGTTTATTTCGATCAAGGAGCAGTAACTTTGAAAAGAATTTTGAAATGAAACTAAAGTTTTTGATACGTTTTTGTTGTTGTTGTTGTGACAGATCCGGTTCATATTATTACAAAACAGGCAAGGAAAGACTCGTCTTGCCAAGTACTATGTCCCTCTCGAGGATTCCGAGAAGCACAAGGTCGAATACGAGGTATGATCAGCCTGTTTTTTTTTATAAAAAAAATTCTATTTATTGTTCTAATTACTTCCTTTTTTAGGGTTTTTGAAATTGTTTGTTTTTCTCCTTTGTAGGTTCATCGGTTGGTGGTGAACAGAGATCCCAAATTTACAAATTTCGTCGAGGTTGGTGGCTCTTGGTCAATTTTTCTATTTAAATCGAAATGTTATATATATAGTTCTAGTAATTTTTGACCTAGTTATCAAATTAATCTTCATTTACTTGTGGCAGATTAGTTGACCTAGAAAAATGTTCAATTTCAATCCTTTTCACTGGCATATGGTGTACCAAGGTTTATCGAGAAATTATGTTAGTTTGGACCTGACCTTTGTAGCTAGATTTTGAGTCAATTATTTGGCTGGCCAGTTGAATATAGTTCTTCTGCAATAAATATACATGCCCATTCTTTGATGTTTGTTTATCTTTGTAAACATGTTTTTTTTTTTTTTTTTTTTCCTTTTTTTTTCGAGCCTCTACATTGGATTTACAAAAAAAATTTCTCTTGTGAACTGTTGGATAACTGTTATAACCGTTATATCTTTCTTATGTTTCCATAATTGTTTTGAATGCAAATGTGGGATGGCAAGTGACATCTTTGCGTGTGTGTGTGTGTGTGTTTGTTGCAGTTTCGTACACACAAGGTGATCTACAGGCGGTACGCTGGATTGTTTTTCTCACTGTGTGTTGACATAACCGATAATGAATTGGCATATTTAGAGTGCATCCATTTATTCGTGGAGATATTGGATCATTTCTTCAGCAATGTGTGCGAGCTAGATTTGGTATTTAATTTTCACAAGGTATGTTCCTGCTTAGATTTTTCTTTTCAAGCTAAGTGTGACTGTTAACTGGCCATGCATCTGCTGCATAAATTTTGATGTTGTAGTTTGTTACTTTGGTGTCTGCTGCTTTTCTCGTAGTCATGGAGTCATTTAGAAATTTACTAGCTTAGACCGGTGAAACCATTGATCAAAGCTTAGATATCTTCTCATGTTGACTGGTAATTATTTGATTTTATGATAATAAAATTGGAACTGGATGTTGCATATCTTTTTTCGTGTCTCTGCATGTTGATTCTGAGAATTCAATGGATGTAAAAACTGGTCGTTTTTCTCACCAGTTTGGCTAAAACTTTTGAAGAGATAGTTTATGCCATGTTGCTGATATTATCTAAATTGTATATGTTATCCCTTCTGCATGTTCTTGTGGCTGTTCAAGTTAGTTTTGCTGCTACCATGTTGATACCTGAATGTCTTTTCTTTTTCTAATCTTACTGTAATTGAAATGTCATCTACCATACATTTGTTTTATGTTCACTCCTGTTGAAATATTATGCACTTACATCATGATTGAGGTGAGCTGTTATTATATATATATATATATTAATCTGTGTCCATTGCTGTGACTCTGTCTGCTATATCGTTTATCATTGGTCACTATGACTTACTCTCCTTTTTCACCTCCTTAAAAGGTTTATCTGATACTTGACGAATTCATTCTTGCTGGAGAGCTTCAAGAAACAAGCAAGAGGGTATGTATTTTTCTGGATTTTGTTTTTGGTTGTTTCTGGTTTGGCTGGAATTGATATACATGCCTTATCCCTCATAATATATGGTTAATTTGACCACCATTTTGGCTGTTCTTCTAGCTTCTTGTTATATCGTTGGTTGTGATGCTGCCAAATTTGCCACAGAGATTGATTTTTTTTTGTTTTGTTATTCCGTAATTTGCAGGCAATCATAGAGAGAATGGGGGAATTGGAGAAACTAGAGTGAAAAGATTTTTGTCAGTAATGGATGTTTGGAAATGCAGTCTTTGTTTGCCCCCTCTTTTTTTTCTCCAATGTTAATGGTGCTATTGTAATTTGTTTACCAATTTTTGCACAGCCAATCCTTGTATTGCAACATCAGAAATTGAACACAGAAATTACATTTATTTTGTCAGAAATTACAAACATGGATTTCCTGCTATTGTAATTGATAATGTTTGATGAGTAAAAGTATGCACACTTGACTATTGTTTTTCATATTTTACTGGTGAGGAAACAAATTTTTGTATTGCTATCACAGTCCCTTTTAAGGAACTCAAGTAATTGTTTCATTGAACTTCATCAAAATTTCATCTATGTATCTGTTTGGATTCACATTAAACAGATTTCAGTTTCTCATGCATTTCATGATTTTAACAAAAACTTAAGAAAATTGTAAGCAGGATTCGCCAAGACTTTTCTTATATAATTCTCGACAAGCTTTACATGTGCTCATGAAAGATCAAATCTGATATGTTTTCTATACGTTTTCGATAAACTTTCTGTGAACATTCTTTATAAATGGGGAAGAAGAATGTGCTTCAAAACGTGCTCATAAAAAGATGCTAATTACAAAATGTTCCCGTAATCAAGCTCAGTGGTTAATAGGCCTTAAGAGACATTTTCCTTCGACATCCGATGATAACATCATGCCCATATATATCTTCTTTATGGATCGTTTCAAAGAGGAACGTGGATTCCCAAGAGAGATGAATGAAATAATGTTACTCTTCGTCCATCCCGTTGTCAGATCAACCATTTTAAAGGCGCTCATTGCAGAGTAGTTGCAATGGAAATGCACCACCGGTCCAAAACCCACCTTCAGTTTCTTCATAGACCAAAGGGAGATGGTGGTCCTGCCTTTTCACCCTGGTAGGAGGAATCGACACCAACTGAGGTTGCTGTTGCTGAAGCTGCTGCTGTTGAGAGATAGGAGAATACTTGGGGCCAAATACTTCTAGTGCCGATGGAGAAGGTGTAGACTGGGGGCAATGGAGTTGTGTCGGATCATGTCTTCCGTTTACCCAGCTTGGGAATTGGTTCATGGCTGTAGAAGTTCCTGCAGGTCTGTATTGAGCTGCTAGATGTGCTGCCCAAAGCTGTTGATGATGATGTTGATGTTGTTGTTGTTGTTGTTGTTGATGCTGTTGTTGTTGATGCTGCTGTTGTTGTTTAGTGGAGAAAGTGGGACTTGTGTGAGGAGGGCCAAGGATTGGGCTGCTAAGATATGGAGGCAACTGTAATTGGACCTACATTCAAGGAATAGAAAGTCAGAACTCAAGAATTATATATACAACATAAGATAGACTAGCAAACTGAAGTGTCGAAACAATCAAAGAAAGAGAGAGAACCTGCTGTGGAGACGCAGACGTTGATGTAGAGAGCTGGTCGGGGTAAGCAGAGGAGGGATAGTGAGTTTGGGGCATTGAATGAGTCATGAATCTTTGATGTTGTGCAAGTGAATGAAGGTAAGGAACTTGAAATTGCAATGATGGTGCAATTCCGTGGTTTCCTGTTCTGTTAAAACTCTTAGTAGCTTCTGCTGCTCCCCCACCTCCAGCCGCCAAAGACAAGAAATCGAAACCCTACCCAAAACCATATATTCTGATTAGCATATTGGGAAGGAGAAAAAAACAATCAACAAGGGGAATATTTTAAGCTTTTACCTGCTTCTGCAAGGTGTTTACTCGAGATGACACAGCATTCTGTTGGTGATCTTCCTGGAGCCTATTGTGCTGAAGAAAACCGTTTCTCACTTCACTTAAACTTCTTCCAGAAGTAGAGCTACCAATATTGTTACAGGATATAACTCCATTTAAGCCATTTTTTGCACTGTCGAAGTCATTAATAGCCATAGCAATTCCTTGCTTTTGTCTAACATGTGCTGTTCTCAATGGATCAGGTTGTTGAGGCAACTTTTCTTTGCTCTCAGGCATTTTCAAATCACGAATAAGACGAGAGATGTACACATGAGCAGCACACCTCTTCAGTGACCTTCTATCACTGGTCCCTTTAGAAACCTGTACAGTTAGTTGGTAATCCACCACAAGCACAAATGAGATTGTTGAAACTCGAAATGGTATACAAGCATTTTTGCTATCCCTAAAGAAGCAGAGTCGAGATTGAGAAGTTCAGAGAAATATTTCACCTTTCCAAATAAAATGCCATTTTCAAATGAAGAAGGCTTGTAGGCACATTTGGCCGTGTCCAACCAAGCAGGAGCTTTAGCAGCGGAGGACCTGCAAACGAGTACAAGAATAAGATTATAGAGAACGGATACAAAGAAAGCCAGAAAGGTCTAAACTCTAAAGTCATAAGGGTTTCCAAAATTACTGCAAAGGACTAAGACTCCCAGCATCATGCAACACCATTGGCGACAATCCTGGCCATAATCCCGGGCCTTTAAAGAAAGAAGCAAACAATATGCAAGTGTCAGTATAGTGTATGCAATACCTTACTAGATGACCGTGTTTCAGAAACTAGGAATTAAAATTTCAAACGAAATTCAACCACCAAAGCAATCAAGAAGCATACCTTTATTCCTTGGTTCCATGACCACATCTTGTTGTACTGATTGACATCCAATGGCAGTGGCCTAAAAAAACACAGAACCCCATTTAGTAGCAGCTCAATCATTAAAGGAATTTATAGATTTGGAAGTTATGCTTACCCCCAATACAAGCTCTGGTTTTCTATCAAGAAGTGAGGTGTCTTTTTGAGAGGACTGCTTCATTCTGTTTCGTGATCAACAACATTAAAAATAAATAAATTAAGTAACAAAATGATAACAGGAAAGAAAAGAGGGAAATAAATTTGGTAAGAGAAGAACCCACCCAGAATCCAGATTTAGTTCAGGCAAAAGATGGAACTTGACAGGATTGCATGATGGCTTATCATCATTATGATCTGTCTTAGACAATGATGATATCATGCTGTGCAGATTCACTTGAGATACACAACTTTCGGATTTCACAATTAAGGTTTTACTGTCATTCGAATCGTGTTGTTCTTGAACACCGGGTTCATTCAAAGAATCGACTCCAGCAGTTTCTTTCACTGAATTATCTACATTAGATGAAGGAGTATTAGTACTCTCAGTAGTTCTCAAGGGGAAAATTGAGCTCTCATCCTCCTTCGTAATAGCAGAACCTAAAAAACCAAACCATTCGACTTAAGCAACTAAAGCAATAGTGAAAAGACAAAGAAATCTAGTGACTGAACCAATTAGATGAAAAAGAATATCACCTTCGATTGCAGGTGTGGGGCTGTCCTTACAATCTGGCAAAGCAGGAAGCTTTGCTTCTAAAGGAGTAGTCTCCAATTTACGCTTATCATGACTGTCATTGTCAGGGAACATGCCGGCCAAAGCATATAAGGTCTCCACAACTTCTTCTTCATCTTTGGTGATTGGCCCAGCAGCATGGTTTGTGGACCAATCTGAGCTTCCTTGTTTCTACAAAAGCAACCCCATCAACATAAAATTGACATGTTTCATCAACTCAATCCAAAAAGAATATATGTATGAATTGAAATGGTCAGCTGGAGATAAGTGACAACTAACCATGCTCAGTTTGGACTTCTTTAGTCCATCCTTTTTGAGTGGTGATTCGACATGAAGACTAATTGTATGGTTCAGCTTCTTTGAATCTGGTAAAGGTGGAGAGAGAGATTCACGGCTGCGCTTCTTCATCGCTGTAAATGTAAAAATCCAAATTTCCCAACATCAATGGTGTAAAAATATCATCATGCATTTGATATTTCTTTCTTTTTTGTGTCCCTTTAATTCCAAAAAGCCTTTTATGATTCCTAAGGGGCCGTTTGGTATACCGGCATCTTAGCATGGGAATGGGAATCTGAGAGGATTCCCATGTTTGTTACAAGTTTTGCAATTTCAGATTCCTGGGAATGTGAATCCCATGGGAATCACATTACCCTCCAAAGGGGTAATCTGATTCCCACCCCAACAGGTGGGTTTCTGATTCCCGGGCATCTCATTCCCACCGTGGGTCCCACCTCATTAAAAAAAAAAAAAATTTCTTCTTCATCTTCGTTCGTTCTTCACTGATTCTTTGAAAATTAACATTAAAAACCCCCAATTTCATTTCATTGATTATAATACCTTAGATCAAAATTCACACCAAAAATCCCCAATTTCATTTCTTCTTCTTTGTTCTTCACTGATCACTTTCCCAAAATTAACACCAAAAATCCCCAATTTCATTCCTTCTTCTTCTTCTTCGTTCTTCTTCTTCGAGCTTCTCGATGATGACGACGCCGACGACGGCGAGCTTCTCGGCGACGGCCAGCTTCTCGGCGACGACGAGCTTCACGGCAGAGAGAGATGAATTAAAGAAGAAGAAAGGGGATTTGAAAGTGATTGGTTTGCTAGGGAGAGATGAGTGATGATAAGAGAATATGAGGGAAAATTGAGAGAAAGAATGAAGATGGCAAAATTTGCAGAGAAAATAAGAAAGAAAAAAAGGGTGGGTGATGTAGGCGGTGGACAAAGGGTGGGTGATGTAGGCGGTGGACTTTGGATGAGTTTTTAGATTGGGATGAGTTTAGGTTTAGCATTTGTTTATTTTTATTATTTTAAAATTAATTTTGGTATATTTTTATATCTAAAGACAAAAACATTCCCATACGCAACCAAACACAATTATCTAACATTTCCAGGAATCCAACATAATATTCCCATACACAACCAAACACATGTAAACAACTTTCCCAGAAATCACATTCCTGGGTTTCACTTTCCCAGGAATCACATTATTTTGATTACCCCATACCAAACGGCCCCTAAAAAGCTCAAGTATCTCCCTTTGAAAAGTAAGCTTCATATTAAAAATAAAAAAAAAATTAAAAAAAAAGGCAAAACCACCCAAAACACCATATAATTACTTCAAACTAATCAAATTCACCATCAATGTCACAGCACCAGGTTATTAAAAATTAAATTAACAATAAAAACAAAGGAAATGAGAATCTAGAGTCCTGAAAAGAAAAGGAAAAAAGCAAAAAGCTTAAGTTTTGCTTAAGTTTGTAATCAAAATTTACTAAACACAAGTACACAACCAAAAATGAGAAACTTCCTGGAAGACCCACCAAATTCAACTTTGAATTTAAAAACATTAAACCCCACACAAAAAAAATATATAAAAAAAAATTAAAAATTAAAATCTTCCATTTTTAACTTCAAAAGAAAACAAACATATACCTGAACGTAGTTTACGCGGAACAGAGGCGTGATCAACACCATTGCAGTCATCAAAAAACTGCTATAAATAAAAACTAATTAATTAATTAATTAAAAAACAAAAAATTAAGCAAATATTAAAAAAGAAAAAATAATGGTGAGTCTGAAATTATAACATACCTTTTTAGGAAGCTTGAATCTCTTGCCAGTAGTACACATTGAAGAGTGTGATTGAGAAGGAAATTCAATCTCTCTATCAGACATATCACAACCCATTTCGAAATCTTCTTCGTTGCTTGAACTAGCTCTGTTAACTGCACTCAATTTTTTAACAAGTCTCTGTTTCTTCGGTTTCTCCAAAGGAATTTTCAAGTCCTCACCACCATCTGAGACTTCAAATCACAAAAACACATAAAAAACAATAACAAAAACCCCAAAAAAAGGATAGATAAAACAAGAGATACGCATTATCTGAGAAGCTCTTATCAAAAATTCAAAACCATCAAAGCCGCATAAACAAAAGCAAAACGACAAGCGAGAGAGTCAAGAATTAAATGCGGGTTTTGTTTGTTTTCGCAGAAAATGGTGAGGGGAGGAGAGTAGAGTAAATTCACACCAGAGAAGAGCTTGTTGTGTCCAGATTGCTTATTAATAATCTGTCGCGACGATAACCGACTGGCTCCTCCTCCACTTAGTCTCACGTCGTCTCGACTCTTGTCCATTTTTGTGATGATTTTTTTGAAAACAACAACGACACTAACATCTGCTTTTTTTCTTTTTCTTTTTTTCCAAAACTCTTTTTGATGGCTCTCTATCGATCTAAAACTCAAAACCCAGATCTTTCTTTGCTCTCACTCTGCTCCAGAACACGTTTCAGATTTTTCAATTACACAACCACGAAAAGCACAAAAAAAAAGTATAAAAAGAAGGACCAGTCACATAAATCATCTTGTGTTATACAAATCTTTCCAATTCAGTAATGAAACTTTGATGAGAAGTGAATGAACCAAAAAAAAAAAAAAAGTAGAGAGAGAGAGAGAGAGAAATGGAGGAGTTTTTGGTTGGTTGGTTTGGTTATAGAAGGAAAGAAAAAGTGAAAAATAAAATAAAATAAAATAAAAAGTGGTGTTTGGGTATTTCTAAAGAAAGAGAAAATCAATATAGTTGCCAGATATCTCTCCGCTTCTGTCTCTCTTTGTGTGCGAGTTGAGTAGTTCTAGCTTCTTCACTACAGAGAGAAAATAGAGAGAGAGAGAGAGAGAGCGCTAAAATTTATAAAAAGAAAAAAAAAAAAGATAGAAAAGGAGAAAAGTAATTCGTTCCTCGTGTTCAGAGAATCAGGTTCTTCGTGAAATAAAGCAGATAAAGAGCTTAAAGAGAAAGAAAAAAAAAATTCAAATCAAATAGCACACACTCTCAGAGATAGATCAAAAATGGCAGACACGAAAAAACTCAAGAGAAGCAACATAAAGATGAAGAAAAAGAGCTCTGCTCTGTTTCACAATCAACACTCATTACATCACATCTCATCTCTCACTCTCATTACTACACATCTACGCACAAAATAACTCTCTGTTTCGTGAACAGAACAAAACAGAGCATCAAAAATGTGAAATACGATTTGTAAAATAAACAACCTTTTTTAAATTCTTATTTAAAAATATATATATAAAAAAAAAAAAAAAGGATTTATGAGAGATTTGGAGTCTTAAAAGGCCTCGCGCAAACTCCCAAAAGACGGAAAATCCGATGCTTTTTCTCTCTCTCTCTCTGTTAAATCGCTTTTTTAAATGCGTATCAGAAAAACGGCCAGTCTCTTCACACTCGCGTCATTCCATCATCCGACGGTCTGGATTCTACATCTACTCACATCCGTCAGATCAGACAAAGGTATTTCCACGTGTCCGCCACGTCGGACGAAGCCCCGAGTTCATTTCCACGTCGCATCCTACATGCACTGGTAGCGGTCGTGATTGATTGTAATTGCAGATCTAGCGGATGACTTACTTACACGTGTATTGACAAAGTTTTCGTACGCTTCTTTGATTTCTGTTCTCTGATCCCCTTCTTTTTCTGCTACAAAAAAATATTCTGTACCTTTCTAAATTCTACGAATTTCCACTTTGTTTTTATTTATTTATTTATTTAATTCATTTCTATGAATATGCAGTACATGTTCTATTGCAGTATTGCTCTTCACATGCTGCCAATATATTCACGTGAATGTGATCAACACGCACCAATATGGCTGAATGGCTGATACAAGTATCATACAATGCTGGCTGCTGCTTATTTGTTGTTTACCACGCGCGAGAGGGAGAGTGAGGTGAGGGCGAATAAACAAATCGGAAAATCTCACTGAAAACACTGAAATCTGAGAAATGAAATTCTAGAGAAAGTTTGGCAGTCACGAGGAAGAGAAGGCGATGGAAAAGTGAAACTCGGCGATTAATTGGTTAGTTCAAGGCGAGTAATTTGATTTTGAATGTGATGTAATGTAATGTAATGATTCGAATATCTACACCTCTGTATGGCAGACTCATGTGTAGTGCGTGACTTCTAGTTCTTTCCATTATTTAGTTTGTGGAAATTACTATAAAACACATGATTTCCATTAGCTTATTGCTTGAAATTTTGTCAAAATGACGTGATAAAGTTGATTTGAAACGATTGTATTTGGTTATCCGATCGAGTCTTCGAGTGGTAGTAATGTGAAAATATAAATCGGTTTTAACATTATTTGTGTTGCGGATTTAAACAAAATCTTCAATCATTTCATGTTACTTAATCGTTGTTTCGGATTTATGGGGTTGGATTACGAGTGTGCGGAAAATATTTAGATCAAGTACCGTAAATTCAATAAGGATAACTATAACTGAAGATAAAAATGATGTGTATAGACGATTGGTGAATAACCATCTGAGGATGTTTTTGGATTCTAAGATCCCATAGAAGGAGAAAAAGTAACGAACAGTTAGGGTGGTCGAGTGGATGTTGGTGAACTAAGAGTTACTTTGATTTAACTGCTTAGATGATATATATGGATTTATTTATGAGTCTTTGTTGCGTTGTCAATATCATTATAAGCTTGAGAGTCAAGCTTATGAATTATGATACTTTGTGATAAGTGTCAATTGCATGTGAATTACGTGACGTGTTCATAATAGATACCCCAGAGGCATCTTGGATTTAGAGATCTCAAGTTTGAGCTATCCATCCACAACGGTTGGTTTCCCGTTGTCCACCAAGCCTCCCTTTGACAACGTCGGTCATAGGAAGTGCGATGGGTTGTGTTTTCATTTTAACCGTCAACAATTACCCTTGTAATAATTGTACATGAAATTCGAATCCCCATCACTAATGCAAAAGCTTGATTTTTACTATCATTTAATCAAATGTTGAATGTCTCCTTGGATATAAGATTATAACGAGCCTGCTCCTTTTATTTGCTTCAGAAATGCAAATTGAATTCTAGAATCTTTTGGATTTGCATCAACTACATCACTTGATGTAGTGGAATGACCATTACAAAACAATGAAATTCTATTAGGCCCGTTTATTAATTCGGTCAAAGCCCGCAATTAGTTAGTCAAACAAGGCCCATATCTTCCACACAACAAGAAGTCAAGCATCAAGCAAAAATGTTTTATTTACATTTTTCTATTAAATTTTATCAAATATTTAAATTCGCCCCGTAGACCCTCCAAATTTGATAGCCCTGGTTATAGGTTCGAGTCGTCGCCACACTTGAAAAACCTTCCCAAACACACTCAAAATCATACAATATCGTGCGTGTTAGTATGATAATAAGAAGAAGAATCATACGAGAACAATCCATAGTTACATTATATTAATATTCCTGAAAAATATTACAACTTTAATTACAGTATAATTATTCCTCAGTTTGATCTCCAAAGTCCAATCGCAAAACAGAGGATTGATTGTGGGGGGGCTCTAAGGACACTTGTGCCTACCACCATGAGTAGTCATATTAGCGTAGCAGGGGCAGGCATCATAGTTACCGGAGGTTCCCGGAGGAACGCAATCACAGCGAGCACAGCAAGTCCCACATGCTCTCTTGCACAGTCGTGGCCGAGACGATAACTCGCACCGAGCACCACATGCCGCATCACAGTCTAAAAACATTCATCCAACAGGCAACATCACAAAGTATTTTTCTCTATAAATTGAAAGCATGACGAGGAGAAGATCAACAGAATATATTTTTAACATCTTTTTTTACCTATTTTTTGGTGATAAAGAGGACTACTCTCTGTCACGTTTTTGATAACCTGAAACGTATGTGTATAGATAATTATTACAATCGATTAAGCTAAACAAAAACCAAAAAAATTATTGAATGTTGTGATTAAATGAGAGAATTTACCAAGAGATCGTCGTTGGATTGAGCGAGGACGAGGACGAGGACGAGGAGAAGAAGAGAGATGAGAGTTTTGGAGATAGCCATGAATTGGAGACTTGTAAGTTCTAACAGCAACTCTTTTCTTGTGTATCAAATTTTGATCGAGTTGGTGAGCAAAAATGGTCATGTACTTATAGTGACCATTTTTTTAGTAAAACTACCTAATACGTAAGGTAGATCATAGATGCATTCAAAGCCAAAGTTTAAAAGTAAAAATTACAAAGTTGGTAAATGCTTTATCTAGTCCAAACTTCGGGTCGTATTTGAAGGCTTGTTAGCTAACTTATCGAAGCAACGGTTTTTGGTAGGGATTTGGATCCTCTACTGATCTAAATTTTTTCCTGACATTTTTAAAGCATGTGATTGGTTGTTGATAAAGTGGTTGTGGAAACCAATAACATCCTAACCACACATTCATTACAATGTTTATATGTCATGAGATTAGATGAGATTAGGAAAAATATCAGATTAGTAGAGGATCCAAATTCTTTTGGTAGAGGATGTTTCCTGGCGAGTGAAGAAAGGTTTCGTTTCTTGAAGGCAATTTCTTGCTTGCCCAATTTGAATAAATAAAGTTTCACCTTCTAGAGTTTCTCAAAACGAAATCTTTAATTTGCTCAATTTATTGATGCAAATTAAAAGCTCAACAGCACAAAAATCTGATAATGCATTTATTGTAATCTATATTGAATTATATACCTATATCTGTACATATTGAAAAAGAAGTTATTTCAGTAATAGGCTAATAGCTACGGCCTACGGCCACCACATTTAATTGTTTGTAGAATAAATTGATATGTTATAAATTTTTGCGTGTTTTTCTTACTGAAAATTATTGCTTTTTTTAAATAATAATAATAATAATAATTTCTTGAAGAATATATATGCAAAAAGCCAGGCCAATTGCCCATCAGTTTTTGTCACTTTCACGTCTCCTCAAACACACACACATTTTTCATTTTACGTTAAGAAAAGTTCTCTAGATGCACGCAGTCGTATAGTCAGGATTTTGAGTTAGGGAGGGCTAAACTAAATAGTTAGTTAAAATCATTTTAAGTACGTTCGATGATGATGTAAACCTTACCCTTCAAAATGCATGTGTTATTACATATATAACTAAAATCAAACAAAAAGTGAGAGGGAAATAAAAATCATTTTAAATAAATTTGATTATGACGTGAACTTTACCATTCAAAATGTATATGTTATTACATATATAACTAAAATCAAACAAAAAGAAATAGGGAAATTAAATAAATAAAAATTATAAATTATTGTTGAGTTTTATTCGGGTTTTTTTTTTAGAGATGGACTTGAACCCACAACCTCGTGATGTAGGTGTGAGGGGTTTTACTACCAAACCAATCTCATTTCATCAGTACTAATGTGTTCTTATTGATGATTTATTTGTTTTATGGTGAGCTTGTGCTAAATTAATTAGATGTCAATTGAGTTTTATGATGGACTAATAGACTAATTAAAAGTTAAGACTTCTTATTAAGTGTGTAAAAAAAATAATATATATATATATATATAATTTATTTTTTCAAAACTCTAGACTGGGCTACAGCCCGGTCTAGCCTACTACTACCTCCGCCATGGATGCACATCAACTTTTAGCATAGATGGTAATGTATACCCTCTTTCACATTAGATGGTAAGAGTTCGAGTCTCACCATACGTATTTTATAAACATGCATGTGTGGATGCATATATACTGTTTGATCTTGACATACACTTGACCGGTTTGGTATCACAATTTAAGAAATATTCGATCATGCTGTACATTTAGAACGGGCCGGGCTGACATTATAAGACCCATTTTTATAAATTACCAAAACCTATTGTCAGATTGGGTTGGATATGAGTTCTGTATTAGAGCCATCACAATAATAAGAACAAAATAATCTTTATTTTAATTTGATGTTCAAGAAAAAATTCATTGTATATTTGTATATAGCTTTCATTTTCTAAGCAATTAAACAGTCATCAATTCAATTGGAGAGCGATCCATTTGTCAACTTTATTATTTTACAATGACTCCTTTTATTCTTTCAGTTTCATTGTTAATTACTTGATAGTTTTTCTTTAGAATGCCATCAATGAGAGAAACACAAAACAAAATAGATTATAAAAAAAAAAAATGAAATGGAAAATTTATTGCTCATGTTTGTGAAAAACAAAACAAACCTTTATTAATTTTTATTTAAATTAATGGCAAACATTTCTTCAATTTAATTTGACATACATATGATAATTGAAGATCATAAAATAATTAACTTTTGTAGCACAAGGCACATGCAGTAGTAGTACTGGTACATGTTTTTTAAGGGCACTTGCGGCGGCCACCGTGGGTGGTCAAGCCGGCGTAGCATGGACATGCTTCGTAGTTACCGGCGGTGCCCGGAGGAACACAGTTGCATTGCCCACAGCAGCTTCCACACGCCCTTTTACAAAGGTTTGGCCTGGAAGATGACTGGCACCTGGCTTTGCAAGCATCACCACAGTCTGAAAAAAATAAAAATCAAATTAGCTAATTAACTAATTTAACTTATCAAAGTGATAACGTATATAAAAAAAGATCAGTAATTAATTACCAATCTTTGGAGAGGGATTGTTACTAGATTCTTCATTTGTGGATACCTGCATTTTTCAAGTATATATGTAATATAATTATATTATCGAATTAATAAGTAAAGCCGAAATTTTACATGTGTATGTGCATGCATGCATGTTTTAACTATTAATTAGCACTAAAACTTATTTAATTACCATCTGATCAGCTTCAACAAGATGAAGAACAAGAAGGGAGAGGAGAAGAGAAGCAATCAAAGCCTTTGAGATGGCCATAGCTAGAGAATTATAATTTGAAATATGTTTCCAAGTTTTTGTTTTGTTTTTTCTGTGAGAATATATATAAGAGAGCAAACATGTGGGTATTTATAGGAAGAGTTAGAGAGGGAAAAATAAAGAACAATAATATTGAATTGGGGTAGGTGCAGGATCTATGTGCTTATAAGAAAAAGACCTTTTTATTTTTAGACTAATTGGTACCGATATCTCCTAAACTCCTAAAAAATTTGCACTATACCACCTTTGCACTTTTTTTTTTTTTTCGGTACCAAACCCCTTGAACTCTCATAAATTGGTAAAAGCCGACTATAGATGTCTCCTCACTTTGGGCAATAAACTCAAGTATTTAACAATAAAATGAGAGTTTGAGAAGTTTAGTGTTGGAAAAAAAGTACATAGAGTATAGTGTAAATTTTTTAAAAGTTTAGGGAGCAACAGTGTCAATTAACCTTATTTTTATGGTATATGGGAAGGAAAAAAAAAATGCTACTCCACCTAAAAATCCAACCTAGATGTGAGGTGTCAACATTACACACAACATGAACCCACGTCATGATTTACAAGATGTTGTGTGAAGTTGACATTTTACATTTGGGTTGGAATTTAGGTTGGATTTTTGGGTAGAGTAGTATTACTTAAAAAAAAATAATAATAATAAATAAAAAAAATGTTGTTAATTGGAATTGGGATATATCCATCCAGTTGTCAGGAATATCAGGTGAAGAAAAAAAGGCATTTGAAAACCAAAGTTGGTAGCGATTTTAATAGCTGGCTGGTCACCACAAATAGAAACTTTCATTAGTTAAATAGCAAATCAACTTACAAGGAAATAGTATTGAATCGAATTCGTTGTGCCAAATTCAATTATGAGTCTTGTTCACTTTTGTCTTCCACTCTCTAATAATATTCTATATACTACCTAATCTGACTAGACTCGACCAAACCGACTCAACCAGCCCAATTATGCACGAAATCTATACATATAATTTTGTTTTTTTTTTTTTTTTTGTTTTTTGTTTTTTAAATATACTTGTAAAATGCTTCACTATCATCTACTAGGGTAGGTGATTTATCATGAAATCAGTATGCCAGCCAATAAACCATATAGTTTTAGACATTTAGAATAATTTATTAATTGCTAATTACATTCGTTTGGTTTGGTGTGTGTATTAGTGTATATATATATATTTAAAGAATGTAAATATCAATATCTGATCGAAATATTTTTGATATTTTTGATATTTCGGAGGATTGATATTAAAAAATAAAAAAATAAAAAAATCATCGATGATATTTTCACAAAAATTTCCAAAATTTTGGAATATGATATTTTTACAAAACCCAATATTTACTTCCTTAATGTATATATAAAATAAGGGCCAGTTTGGTATTGCTTTTGAGAAGTTAAAATCAGCTTATTTTATAATTTTTACATAAAATGATGTTTGGTAAAATTTACAAAAGTGATTAATTCATAATCTGACAAGTTTTGACAGTGATTTTAAGAAGTAGGTGGGGGGTTACTTTTTGAAAGTGATTATGGAATAATCTATTTCAGCATTTAATGGATCTTTTAAAATATCATTATTATCCTTATGAAATCAAATTAAAATCATTTATATACCTTATTTCATCTTAAAATTTAAGATTCTAATTAAATATCGATTTGATTTGTAAAACTTTTTTAAAATATTTTTATTATTCTTATGGATTTTTTTTTTAAATTTAAATATTCTACTTAAATATTGATTTAAAATATATAATTAATGAAAAAAAATAAAATTAGGTTCTAAAATCATGTCTATTTTAGTCATTGTAACTAATTTCAGCACTTTTGAAATAAAATTACCAAACATACATATACTGCTTTTGAGTTATACAGTAGTTTTAAAAATATAATTAACCAAACATCTGCTGATTAACTTCACAGCTGATTATTCATTCAGCACAGCTAACAGTGATTATTATAAAAGTTACAGCAATACCAAACTGGCCCTAAGTTGTACTCTAATTTTGTGACGTAAAGATAAAAGTATTAGTTATGTGGTTTGCAATAAACCACAAAATTCCAGTATCACAACAAATAGCAAATGTAATGCTAAATGTTATAGGTTGGGCTTTTGAAAAACCTCTATTGGTAAAAGATCTACTTGTAGTAGATCTATTAGAAATAGAGTTTTTGGAAAAAAATAAAAAATAAAAAAAATCATAGATGTTTGGTAAGTAGACTTAAAAAAAAAAAAAAAAAAAAAAAAAAAGGCCTATTTGGAGAAGCATCTCCTCTCGAGCTTTTGCCCAGTAAAGGTTTAAACTCTACTAACCTCTATTCAATTTAAAATAGACAATCTCAAAAATTCAACCAAACAACTTTAAAAAAACTCAAATAGACGTTGGTAGACATTTTAAACCAACAGAAAGCTCAATTAAACAAGCACGAATTAACATACAATTTTGGGTGAGACATTAATAACTTAAAAAGTAAATAATAACCTTTAAAAAAATAATATGTGATATAAGTAATTGACTAGGTCCTATTTTTATTTAAACCTAAATAGGGTTTGTAGGTTGAGCAGGGTTGAGTTTATTTTTACTTTTTATTTTGAGTGGCTATATTTGTATCCCTAAAAAAAAAAAGGGTATGTACATCCCAAATTTTTAACTTTTTAAAAATCCAATATTATACCACGGATAAAATTACTAGAAGAGCGTGTTTCAAATTTTGTTATTAAAATGACTAAATAGTTTATAAGTACACCAATAAATGACTAATATTTGATTTTTAAATATATCCTTTCTATTTTTTTAAACCCTAATTTCTCTTCTTTTATTTTTTTTATTTTTGTTATGATCAAGATTAGCCTCTCTTCGAGTTTCTAATAAATTTTGTTTGAATGGTCTGGTCATCTGTTGTTTGGAACATGATAGTTGTTGGATTTTTGTTAATTATTTAATTTTACTTGTTCTCAAGAATCAATTAAATTTTTGAACAAAAAATAACAATTTTTTAAATAATAATATAGTAAAATATTTGTAAATGTGGTGTAGTTACAAAAATACAATATGATAGAATTAAAGAAATAATTTTACCATTAAGTAGGGTTTATTTACGAAATAGATTTTTTTTAAAAAAATTTAATTTTAAATAGGATGTACTTACGAAAGGGATCTGCATACAGTTTTTAAGGGATGTAAATATCGCCACTATTTATTTTTCGATTTGGCCGACCTTGTATAAGCCTTATTCGAATGACTTTAATTATTTCAATATAAAGTTTTTTTTTTTTTTTTTTTTTTTTTTTTTTTTTTTTTTTTTTTTTTTTTTTTTTTTGAAGAAAATACAAACAATAACAGAAAGACAACCTCAGCAACTGGCTAAATCCAGTTGGACAGCATTCCTGACACAGGGAGGAAACTCCTCCATCCAGAAATGGTCATTATCTTTCGTTAAAGCAAACTGAGCCAACCCATGGGCAACAGAATTAGCACCTCTGGGGACATGACTAACAGACCGAACACGAAGTTTTTTTTCTTTTTTTAATTATTCTTTTATCCTACGAAAAAGGTGCCAGGAAAACACATCAAAGTGTCATATTTTTTCTTAAAATCAAGAAGTAGTTGACAAATCCAATATAATGGCCCACAAGTGGTCCTATTGCTAGTGGAAGTGATGATTCTTGAAGGATGGAAAATATTAAAAACTGATATACCTTTAAATAGTAGGGAAAAACAATAGAATCTATCGATATCAAACACTACATACTTGGTTCAAATATTTATCAGACGTGTGTAAACAATTTTAAATTTTAACTTAACTTTAAATGAAAGATCTAGAATCACATACTATTTCATAATAAAATAATCACGTTAATTTTATAAGATAATAACTAACCTTGATCAATGACGGAATACATCTTGGCAATAATCGTTTATTTTTTTCTTAACTTTTTTCCTTTTAACTTTTATGTATTAATCTTGTATGTCAGAACTAATGAGAATTCTAATTTAAAGAGAGGGAGAGGGAGAGGACGAGTGTTTCTCACAATTAATTCATCGTAGCAACCGATTTCCATAAAATCTGAAGTAATGTATGTTGAGAAACAGTTTCTATAACAATAGATTGACGTGTACAACATTTGGATAATTATTCCTTCATTAATTTAAGATTTCATTAATTTTAATTTACTAAAATACCTCACCAGAAAACTAATTTGCTGATATATATTTGAAAGATATTTTATTTCGACAATTTAAGTGTGTCAATTAAGTAAGAGACGCAAAGAAATCTTCAATGCATTAGATGCATAAGCCGGTCGGTGCACCCGATGTCCCGATCATTAAAACCGGGCACGTCATATGGGTCTTCACACACGCCAGCTTTTATTTTTCTCAAAACGACTCCTTTATGTTCATTGTCTCACACGTGATCACTTAATTGATATGCTCGTCCTTGAGATTCATGCCTCCAAAATGAGAGAAAAAAAAAACAGGACAAAACAATATGGAGAAAAAAAGGGTGTTTAATTAAAAAAGACAATTAATAACCCTTCATTATTATATGATTGAACTCTAAATTACAATAGCAAACATTTCCTCACTTAATTTTACATAATACAAAGAGTAATAATTAAACAAGACATCGTTTATTCGGTTTTTTTTTTTTTTTTTTCATTTAACTCACGTACCACAAGCAGTGGTACGTTCAACGTGATGATTCATGTATGAAGGAGAATTCATGGGCACTTGCGGCGGCCACCGTGGGTGGTCAAGGAGGCATAGCAAGGGCAGACCTCGTAGTTACCGGCGGTGCCTGGAGGAACGCAGCTGCACTTACCACAGCAGGTTCCACATGCCCTTTTGCAAAGGTTTGGCCTGGAGGATAACTGGCACCTGGCTTTGCAAGCAGCACCACAGTCTGAAAAAAACAATATTACTTACGAGTTATTAAAAACAATCTAATGATTTCCGATATCTACATAAGCAAGATCAATAATTAATTAATTAATCAATTACCAATTTTTGGAGAAGCATAACCGGATTTTGCATTTGTGGATACCTGCTGCAAAGTGGAAACAGCATGTGTTATTATTATTTAGAGCATAATATATAAAATATATTATATATGCGTTTATAATAATAAAAATCAATTAACACTAAAGCTTTACCATCTCATGATCAGCTTCAACAAGATGAAGAACAAGTAGTGAGAGAAGAAGAGAAGCAATAAGAGCCTTAGAGAAGGCCATTATAATATATATTGCTGAAACTAGCTAGAAGCTTTAAACTTCTTCTTTTTTGTGAATTTTAAATGTTTTTCAAACTTACAAAAATTGTTTATTGGTGAATAAAATGAGTGCAAGGAAGTGGGTATTTATAGGGAGATTTGAGACGGCAAAGACAGGAGAAAAAAAAAAAAAAAACAATGATGAAGAGGCCCGGTCTGGTGCATGCTTGGAAAGAGACAACATTCTTTAGAGTATTATTTTTTAATTTAATAGTACATGGTTTTCAATAATTCCCATCATCTTTTTTCTTTTAAAAAAATATATATTATAACAACGTTTTAACTTAATAATTAAGTTACAAAGATTCTCCAATAACATTTAATTTGATTGATTTTATTCGTAAATTATAAGAGCATCCACATTGGTGTAGACCTGGCGCGGTTCCGGTTCTAACCGGAGGAACCGGCCGGAACCGGAACCGGGAAAACCGGAACCGGAACCGGTTTTCCGGTTCCGGTTCAAGAACCGGAACCGGAACCGGTCTTCCGGTTCCGGTTTTACCGGAACCGGCCGGTTCCGAACCGGGACCCGGTTCCGGTTCTGAACCGGCCGGTTCCTTTTTTTTTTTTTTTTTTTTTTTTTTTTTTTTTTTAAATTTTTTTAAAATTACCGTTGGAGCCCAACGGTCGGCTGACGTCAGCCGACCGTTGCCCCCAACGGTCTGCTGACGTCAGCAGGCCGTTGGGCCTCCAACGGCTGATTTTTTTTTTTTTTTTTTTTTTTTTTTTTCTTTTTCTTTTTTGTTTATTATAAATACCCCCCCCCCCCTTTCATTTTTCCTCACAATTATTTCCTCTCAATTCTCTCTAATTCTAATTTCTCTCTCAATTCTCCAACTCTCCAACTCTCCAAATATTTAATATTGGCAATTACTCAATTAGTAAGTTTTTAATATTTATTTCATTTGCAATATATTTTATTTCCAATTTATTTTATTTCCGATATATTTTATTTGTAATTAATTTTATTTTCAATTTATTTTATTGCTAATTCTAAATTTCTAATTTCTCTTTCTATTCTCCAACTCTCCAAGTTTCCAAATATTTAATATTGTCAATTACTAAGTTTTTAATATTTACTTCATTTGCAATATATTTTATTTCCAATTTATTTTATTTCCGATATATTTTATTTGCAATTAATTTTATTTCCAATTAATTTTACTTCCAATTCTAAATTTCTAATTTCTCTCTCTATTCTCCAATTTATTTTATTTGCAATTAATTTTATTTCCAATTTATTTTACAATTCAATTTTTAAATGGCAAGTGGAAGTGGAAGGGGTCACGGCCGTGATGGTCCTAGGCGTTCAATTTCGATGAGAGGTAAGGGTCCTATGATCGATAATCTCGGTCGTGACGACACCGCCTATCACGAGTATTTGCAACGCCGGGCCTATGCTGAAGACCTAGGTCTAAACTCTCCTACTCCCCCTCTAATAATTTCAGAACCCAATCCCGATGACACCCCCCCCGGCCCCAATTTGACAAGCCAGTCAGATAATATGCCTTATATTGATACACCTACAGATTTTAGATTTGATCCACAGGAACCAGGAGAGCAGGAAGATGATCTGATACAGAGGCAGCAAAGCAAATCTGATCTCTTCGTAAAACATTTTAAGAAAATTAGGCAAGAAGATGGGAGCATTACAGTGGCTTGCAATTACTGCAACAAAGTATATAAGTGGCATAAATCTGGAGGACATGGCAGTTATCGGAAGCATCTTTTAACTAAACATCCAGAAGCAGAGACTAGATCGAGGTCACAAACACAAATTCCCAGGTACGCTACTCCTAACCAACAATTATTTCGTTATACTGATGAGCAAAATAGAGAAGAATTAGCAAAAATGGTAGCAGTAGAACACCTATCATTTAGTTTTGGTGAAAGGGTTGGTTTTGTTAATTATTGTCGAAGAGCATTAAACCCTGCTGCATGCCGTGTTCCTAGAACCACGCTCACAGCAACACTTGAAAAGATTTACAACAAAGAAAAAACTAAGTTAGTAAAATTTTTTGATAAACATATCGGTCGTGTTTCCGTATGTGCCGACATATGGACTGACCATTGGAAATCTCATTCATACTTGGGTGTCACTTGCCATTTTATGGATGATACATGGACTATTCAAAAAAGAATTCTTGCATTTAGAGTTTTTGATGATGCACACACTGCTCATAATATTTTTAGACAGCTTAGAGTTATTTTTGCAGAGTATAATATTGAAAGCAAAATTTTTGCAATTGGTTTTGATAATGCTTCTGCCAATACTGCTGCTATTCCATCTTTACTTGAATTATGCAAACCTTATCTGGGTGGTACATTTTTTCATCAAAGATGTGCATGCCATGTTTTAAATTTATGTGTTCAAAAAGGATTAGAAACTCTTGAACATTTTATTTTACCTATTAAAAAAGCTCTAATGTATTTGTGGAAACATTCTTCTACAATGAATGAATGGGTAAAATATTGTAAACAAAATGGTAGACGTGTCGTTAGATTTCCTCGTGATGTTCCAACACGTTGGAATTCTACTTATAAATTGCTTGCTCAAAGTTATGCATATAGGGATTTATTAGTTTCTTTTATTCAATTTCATGTTACCCACATTCAACTTTATCAATCACATTGGGATGCTTGTTACAACGTTTTCAATTTGTTATCCATCTTTAATAATGCTACACAAAATTTATCTGGTGTTTATTATCCTACAACTCATTTATTTATTTTTGAAAGTATTAATATTGCTGGTGCATTTCGTCATTGTGAATCCGACATATCAATAGGGGAAGCCGTTCATGCTATGAAGAAAAAATGGTTGGATTATTATACGGAGATTCCAAATATTTATTTGATTGCCATGATTTTTGATCCACGTTGTAAATTAGAGAGTGTGTCTTATTATCTAAATGGTTATTATGGGGTCGAAGGTTTAAAAATGGAATATGATATTGATGCATGTTGTGCTAGAGTTAAGAAATTATTGTATGATTTATATGATGAATATCTTATAGTTTATGGATCGTCACTAAACTTAAATGTTACACATACACAAACTACATCTCAGGCCCCAAAATCCTCCTCCTCCGGATTTATAGGGTTAGGGTATAGTATGTTATCCAAAAAATCCAAAAAACCTAGATGTGTTTCTTCATCAAACACCGATAAGTATTCCGAGCTGGAATCTTATCTAAATACTTCTTATGAGTTTGTAGACGATGGGTCAGGGAAAACATTTGAAATCTTACAATATTGGAAAGAGAACGCAGTGTACTATCCAATCATGGCTATGATAGCCAAAAATATTTTTTCAACACCAGTTTCTACAGTGGCAGTGGAACAAGAGTTCAGCGCTGGAGGAAATATTCTAGATGAACAGCGTTCTTGCTTAACTCCAAAATCACTACAAATGCAAGTTTGTATAGATGATTGGACAAAAGCACAATACAGACAACAAGAACTTCAACAAGACCCAACATACGACTTCTTCAAAGACGACGAACCTAATGCAGCGGAGCCAGAATAGCAGATTTACAGACTTACAGTACACACTACAGAATATAGATGGCGCCAAACATGCAATAGAAGGTAAAAGAACTACGTGGCCTTTGATTCCTTTAAATCCCCCAAGAGGATACGTAGGCAACTTAATTGTGGTAAAAATTAAGTGCAAGGCTAATAACTTTACATTTATTTTTAGTTTTATTTTAATTTAATTTTGTAATTTGTCATTTATTTATTATGGAATTTCGGGTGACTTAATTCCCAAATACCCAATGAAATGTAATTTATAATTTATAATTTTGCTTATTTTTATTTTTATTTAATATTGTAATTTGTCATTTTGTTTATTTTTATTTTAATTTAATTTTGTAATTTGTCATTTTGTTTATTTTTATTTTAATATTTTATTTACAACTACAACTTACAATACAACTATACGATTACGTCGGTCTATAGTCTATACATATACATTTATACAAGTTTAAATTATTATTTTTTATTAACAAAAAAAAAAAAAAAAAAAAAAAAAAAAAAAAAAAAAAAAAAAAACCGGTTCAGAACCGCCGGTTCCACTGGAACCGGAACCGGAACCGGCGGTTCCGGTTCCACCCCTTCGAGGAACCGGAACCGGAACCGGAACCGAACCGGAACCGCGCCAGGCCTACATTGGTGGAGTGATAAAACAACTAAACAAGACCCACTTATTGCCACATCATTAAAAATGGATCTTGTTTTCAAATAATGGATCTTCCCATTTGAGTCTATTTTATTTGGATCAATTTTCCCCACAATGGGGCAAAATTATGTGGGGAAAATTAAAAAAAAAAGAAATGGATCCACTTTTTTTACTTTTTTCCAAACAATCATTACTCTTCTTTAAAATATTATATATATATATTAATAAAGAAATTATATAATATATTTTAAATATCAACACTATCAACAATTATTTAACAAATTATAATTCATTTTAAAAAAATTTATTAATTTAAAATTATCACAACCGAATTATATCAACAATAAAAATAAATATTTAAAACAAAGTATTGTATACGATTAGACATGGCGTCGGTTTCGGTTTGAATCCGGCTTCGGTTCTGAACCTTCAAAATCGGCTCCGATTCAAGTTTTAAAGGTTCGATTCCGGTTTTAAAGGTTCGATTCCGGTTCCGGTTTTGAAGGTTCGGTTCTGGTTTCGGTTCCGGTTCCGATTCCGATTCCGATTCCGATTCCGGTTCCGGTTTTGATTTCGGTTTCGGTTTCGGTTCCTCGGTTTCGGTCCGGTCCGGTCCGGTTTTAGCGGTTCCGCCAGTTCGGGTCTGGTGTTCCGACAGTTCGAGTCTAGCGGTTCCAATGGTTCGGGTTTGGCGGTTCCGACGGTTAGGTTTCAGTTCTAGTCCGGTTTTCGACGGTTCCGAGATTTAGTTCCGCTTCCGATTTCGGTTTTGTCGGTTCCAATGGTTCGGTTTCATTACTTTTTGTCATTATGTATATAATTATTGAAATTAATAATAATATATTTAAATTTAAATAATTGAAATATAAATATTAAATTTATATATATTTTTTCATTATATATATATTTTTTGAAATTAATAATTATATATTTTAATTTAAATTATATATATAGATATATATTAAAAAAAAAAAAAAAAAAAAAAAAAAAAGGCCCAACCCAATGATTGGAGAGGGTTGGGAACCCAACCCCAATCATTAGGCAAGACCCAAATTGGGTTCCAAATTTGAAACTCCATTTAGGTCTAGTCTTGTGGAGCCCACTTTTGGCTCTTTTTTTTTTTATCCCATTTACAACCAATGTGGCTCAATTTTATCAAATCTAAAATGGATCTTGTAAAAGTGGGTCTCATTTTGCAACCAACGTGGTTGCTCTAACTAGGAGAGGAGATTAGATAGCTTAATCTTAATTGTTGGATTAATTTGACTGATTTTGACTGGAAGGGCTAGTAGCTAGTAAACTCCAGCTGGCTCTGGTCAATCAAAGATATCCATGCAAGTTCACAATAATCAAGAAGAAGCTGTTCATATTTTTGCTTTTTCTTACAAGTTCTAGCAGCAAGACAACCAAAGTAGCTAGATATAGCTGGCTGGTTGTCGCTGGCCCACAAATATACAAATATATAGAAGCTTACGATCTTTCAAGAAAAGTCATATCATACATGACATATATATGTAAAGCCAAGCCAATTGATGACTTGAGAGTGAAAGTTGGCTTAATATGAAGAAAAATCCACATAGGCACACCGCACATATAGACGGATTGACTTGACAGTTGTAGACAAAGTTGCATTGCATCACAGCTGGACTCTGCTAATCACTGCTTTTTTTTTCTTTTCTTTTTTTTGGCTCTTGCAAGTTGCAAGTGTAAAATACAACCCATATTCCAACACCTCTCTAGCGGTAACGATCCATCTCTTCATTAAATCTATTGGAGATAGATTTATATATTTAAAAGATAGTTCTCCTATTGGATCGTTTTGAAAACTATCTATTTTTTATTAGAAGGATATCTTTTATATTTTGTTAAACGTTGGAGACTTTCAAATGAAGTTGATATCTAGTATTGAGAGAAGTGATTAGATTTCTAAGATGTTTATTAATGGGGAATTATTATAACTTCAATCTATAACCCAGTTTAGAATTCTAAAATATAACAATCGACGTCAAAGAAATTTTTGATTCTACACTCATGATTAATTAAAAAAGCTAATTAATATATATTTGTTAGCGATCATTTTCTAGTTTTTGATGGATAAGATTCATCTCATTCTCAGCCAACTAATTAATTGTATTGTGAATTGATTAAGTGACAAAACCCATCACCTTGTCTGCATTCCCACTGTCGACAAAATTAGTGGTCAAGACTTGTCCATTCTTTTAGGGAAAGTGCTAAATGTTAAGGAGAAAAACTTGCACGGAATGGTGGTGATCGAGACCATCCAATGAAAGTGCACTATTTACATTAGAAACATAAAAATATACTTTCAAATTAAAGGTCCACACGATTCACTTTCATTCAACGGTTTCATTGTCACGTTAAAGAGACTGTCTCACCATGTAAGTTTTTCTCAATGTTAAGTCTTGGATGCATGAGTGCCGTTCATAAAACGTGTGGATTGGAAAACATTCGTGTTTGTGATTTTTAGACATATGAATCAGAAAATGGCTCTATAAGATAAACAGGCAATTATTGATTGTTGTAGTCGGCTTCTTACACCAAGATATTTGGATTAGAAAATGACTCGTAAATAGATTTCTTTCTTTTATCTTTATTGAGTTTAATTAAGTCTAGTTTATATACATAGTTCAGGATAATCTACAATGCATCATATACATGAATTTGGATCATCTGCTATGTTTTTCCTGATTTCATATAATCTCGTGACACATAAGCATCATAATGAACGTGTGGTTAAAATGTGATTAGTTTTCACAAACATTTTATCAACAACCAATCACATGTTTTAAAAAGATTAGGAAAAATATTAGATTAGTAGATGATCCAAATCCCATATACACGGTGTATCTCCCACTCTGATTTCTCTATGTGGTAAAATCAAGGTGGAAGATGTATTCAAGTTTTGTCCCATATACCTAATTTTGATTCTCATGTCACATTTCCGACTGCCAAACATCTCACACTATTGTTTTGTGTTAGAAAGGACAATTATTGATTGTTGTAGGAAGTTGTACCAAACTATTTAACTTTTCAAGCCATAGTGTCTATATAGATTCATATCATCATATGATAATTCACCATCATTTGCCGAAAATTGGTCATCTATGGACTTTGCCCACCTAAAAAATGAATTATTTCTCATACGAAAAAAAGTCTATACTCTAGCTATACATTAAATCATAATGTACACAAATAGATTAATAAGGTAAATTAAAGAGTAAAACTATTCACATTTTTATTGAGTGATCGTACGGGTAATACGATCTGGATATGTAAATTTTTGAGCCAACTTAACATGAAAATACACTAGGGAAACGGCGTCATTTCTAGGCATAGAAAATTCAGGAACCAGTTGAGTGGAATTTCATGATCCAGCCCATCTAAACGACATGCCGTTCAGGCTATATATATACTAGTACGATGAAATCACATATAACATATGATCAAATCAAGCAAATATCAGCTAACTACTAAGAAGTGAAACTATATAGTTGATTTGATCTCAGTAAACGATTATATTCTTCATGTTCGTGTCAAAATGTAACTCATCCCAAAATTTGCAGTCCCGACTTGCATTGTTCTAACAAAGTGGAAAACACGAAAATCGTGTACAAATCTATCCCGAGTCCTTCAAAACGCCTTTGATGATAAGAGAAGATAGCCAACCAGAGTCCACACTTCCAATTATTCCTAATCTCAGTTAACTGATTTTGAGCAATTGCTCTTAAATTTAAACTACCCCGGAAGGAAGTCGAAGAACAAGATGTCCACCAACAAGGCTGCAACAAGGGGAAAAAAAACATCGTTTAAAGTGATTGAGAATGCGTAATGTGGCTTGGATATTGCAAAATTGTTACTAATTTCTCACCTCTTGACATAGTAGTAGCAAAAATCTGCCAGAATGAAAGTCTGGACTATTTCGGAGAGGAGAACCAAGCACGGCCATAATCCGTGACCCAAAGCCGTCAATAAGTGTCCTCGGGTATCCAATACCTAAATCAAGGAGTTGAGTTAGAGGAAATATATACAAGCAAATCAAGTTACAAGTCTTCAATTGATACGAATATCTAAAAACCATAGCTTAAAAACAGAATAGTAACAACTATTTTTTATGGATAAAAGAAATTTAACAACAATATGGGGCAGAACACTTTATTCCAAGACAACTATCTGTATGTTTGAGCTTGTGCGCTAGAATGATATATGTTGAACCCAAAATCGTGGGCGTCCTTGGGGACCAAAAACCATCGAGCCTTAATATATCAGAATAGACATGTAAGAGTATATCCGACTCAGGCAACATGTGTCGTTGTTAATACCTTGAGCAATTATAGCTAATTATAATATCTTGAAATTAGCTAGTGGATAAAGTAAATGTTGATAAAACAACGTAAGTTCCATAATCTAACAACCGAATCATATTCTTATACATGGAATCTATGTGAGTTCTATATTTCCGGTGACAAACCTGGAGAATCCAATGCGCGCAACTTAGGAACCTTGCAACTCCAAGTGCAAATACATAATGTGCTGTGAATGGTTCAACTATCTGAAAGGTAGACAGAGGATGATAAGAAAAGAAAAATGAGACGTTCATATGAGTTTGAAGAGAAAATGAAAACTGGAAATCAACAATGTATCAAAATAATAAAGAGGAAAAACATCCGAACGACCTTAGTAGAACTGAAAATCTAGAAAAGCAATGACATATATATATATATATACTATTTGGTTATATATGAAAGCTAGTACACGAACTCTATTATACAATCAACCATACCTTCGTGTTCTGCATGACCCGTAGCTGAGGTAGGACCGAAACAGCTTCGAGATAGACACAAAAGGCCCAAGAAATTCTGTTAAATAAGTAATGTTGTGTTGATGGATGAATCAAAAAAGATAGAAGAGCACAAGGTATCACCTACATAAAGGAAAAAGAAGAGAGTAAACTTTCAACAAATAAATCATAATTGTGAGAACAGACATATTTTCGGAAAAAATATATACAACATCCTATAAAATGCCTAAAAAAATTACCCGTCCTCTTTCCTAACTAATCTGGTTTCACCGGAAAGAAAAAGGTAAAAAGGAAATCATTATATCTTATTCGCTATGTGATTATCAAGCACCGTGTTAAGAATTAGAAAACTAGATTCACAAAACACGGCAACTTTATAAAAGTTTTGGACATATTTAAACCACACAACAATTAGAATGAATAAATCACAATCAACATTCATTTAGCTGAGTTCCATCATGTTTCTCCATGTGTTTTCAACCGATAAATATAGTATTTCCAATAATTTCGAACGATAGAATAGGTCTCAACATACAAATGCCTTCCACTTATAAGGAAAGTTGAACAATAACTCATCTAAAAGGTACCCATTAAGCGCAATTTCAAACACAGAGCGCCCATTTGGGCATTGAAATTTATAAGCAGCCAACTTCAACAATGACTCAATCAAATACAAATATATATAGAGGAAATGAAGACATACCACATGGTAAATTGTAAAGTTGTCTTTATCATCCATGAAGCTGGATTTCAGATTAAAACGTATCATATAAATAACCCAAAGAGTCGTCGCCAATGTAGCCGAATCAAGTATTGTATGTATATCATATTCCATGACAAAACTGCAATACAGTCTAACAGCTAAAAATATAGCTGTGAGTTCCTGCGATTTAAGCGAAATTCCTGCAAATCGATACATGTTAATCAACCCCAAATCAATTATTTGACTGAACATTATAAGTTTATAATCTCGCTATTGATCATAAACAATTACATAGAATTCAATATAATAAAAATAAATAAATTCCAAATTAAGATTTTTGGTCTTGTTATTCTTCAAATTTATAGAGATCCTGGAAATATTGAACCATCACATCTTCACATTGTATATAATTAACGTGCATTGAACAAAAAAAAATTTTAAAAAAAAAAAACTCAGCTTTTCATGCAAATAAAATACTGAGAAAAACGGGTGGGGTACAAACCAGCACTAGTCTTCTCTTTGGTGAGCTTATAAATGAGAACAGAGATTCCAATTGCGTGAACAGCCTCGGCGACGACAAAGAGGCTGTCGTGATCGTAAACCACCATTCTCAGGAAAACCAAAACGGCCATTCCGGTAATCAACGCCAAAAAAGCCTTGACCTTCGGCGGTTGCCGCCGTGCCCATGTCGTCACCACGTGGATCGGGCTCTTCTTTCCCTTCATTTTTTTTTTCTCCCTCTTCCTCTGTTTCGGTTTCTTTATTGTTTATAAAGACGTTTTGATAAAACAGAACACAAACTATGATCTATCTATCTCTTTGAAGAGTTTTCGAAGTTTTGAAGACATTTGTTTGGTTTTGGATGCGTGCGCGCGTGTGTGGACATTAGAATTAAATTCATTATGTCGGGACACGTGTAGGTGAGCAGAAGTTGGTAGTTAGTTGGATTATGGGCGGTACAGTTATATCTGATTTTATGATCAACCAACTCATCCTCCAAAATTTAAAAATCCAATCTTTTTCTATATTTATTTTTAATGGATTTATTCTCAAAATACCCTTATCTGTTAGTTGTCAAATCTATGTTTTCTGATACTTCTAGAAATTTAAATGTGACAAATCACACATAAAATTGTTTTCTTGTGTTTCCCATGTAAAAAAAAAAAAAATACAAATTTGTGCTAATGAGAACATGAGATATAAAAGACAATACTTGAACATTGAACATTGAAAAGGATAATCAACAAGTCCAGGAAGTGGATCTTTTCACTAGGGTAGTCAATTGTTTATCTTCTTCAAGTGAAATCATACCCAGATGAGATGGATCTTCAAGCATCATTTTGGCCACTAAGTACCCAGAAATGGACCAAGTCTGGAATTTTCGTGCCTGCTTTCCGATAAATCTACCATTCTTTCCATCATAATACTCAGGCCAGTGATCTTTGGACAGCCTGCTTTCAGCAAGTTCAATGGCTTGTCTCGCAATTTGGGGACGTCCAGTCTTGATACAAGCTGCTGTTAGTAGCCATAGAAGCACTGCACCAGAAAAAAAAAAAGGTTACATTAAGTGAATGTGTATCAAATTATACATTAACATTGTTCAATATATATGATATGATGATTGAGATTTGAGAAGCTGACTCACCAGGCCAAGACCCTCCATTGTGGTAACTCCACCTAGTGTTCTTTGGGTCACAACCGGTTACAATTCGCCATTCGTGACTTTCTATAGCTGGATAACAGATCTTCAATGGCATTTCTCCAACCAGCTCATCCCAACGCGATTCAATGAGATCCATTATAGCTGAAGCTTGCTCAGGAGTAGCTAAAGATGACAAAATGGCCACACAATTTCCCAAGCAAAACCAACGAAAATCCATTCTTGCAGGACTCACATTGCCTATGAAGTAGCCACCGCGATTTGGCATGAAATCAAACACCCACTCTGGCAGAGAATCAGGCATCACATTGAATTTGTTAACAGCAGTATGAGAGTACTCCTCTGTTTTATACCTATATATGTCATTAAGCTGCTTCAAATCCAACCAAAAATAACTGCGCATGTGGTAGCTTAAGGCATGGAGACGTTTAACTATCCGGTCTACGAATTCCTTGCCCTCAACATCTTGCTTAAGCAAAACTAAAGCACACCTTAATGCCATGAAGAAGAGTGCTTGTATCTCGATAGGATACCCATAAACGCCCTGATCAAATCAATAAAGTTGAACAATAACAACCTGATATTATTAGCCAGAAAGGTTCAAATAAGCAGAGTCATCTAACAATATGTGATATGATAATTGAGTCCATGAACATGCATTTTCAATATCTTTAGGTCCATATCAAAAGTGCATTTTCAACTTATGTCACAAAATTGGGAACAAACCAAGAACGGCTAAAAAATTAATGCACAAAAAGTAAAAAAAGAGAGAAGAAATTGTCTCAAACCAACCATTCTACGGTCAACCATGCAGCATCCATCAGCACAGAGAAGAGTTGGAAATGTGTCGAAGCCTTCGGAGAGACACAAACTCAGAATAAGGCGCATACCCCTTTGGCATTCGGGCATTTCAGCCAAGGAAGAGTCTCCTGTAGACTTCGTGTACGCGCGAAGTAATATAATCCACCAAAATCCTGAATCAACAGGAGCCACTCTTCCTATTGCACTCTCACCAAAGTCTGCAATCAATATCTCGGAGTTTCTTACAGGGT
Source organism: Acer campestre (assembly GCA_954870605.1). Taxonomy (NCBI): domain Eukaryota; kingdom Viridiplantae; phylum Streptophyta; class Magnoliopsida; order Sapindales; family Sapindaceae; genus Acer; species Acer campestre. The sequence continues at coordinate 31,460,208 of OX940810.1, forward strand.
CATGGAGCACTTTAAAACTTGCCGGCATCACTCCTTCTCCTAGCTGGAACAGATCAACCTTTTTCTCCCACGATTGGAGACGAAGAGTCTTCAAAAGAAAATTCTTGACTATCGCATCTTCCCCGTTCATTAGAAAAGCCAATGCACTGGGGACGAAATCTCTAACGAAAACCTGCCACGTTGAAGTTTACATCCAAGTAACCAAAGACAATCCACTCATGCTACCTCAATCATGTAATTCAGCAATAGAGAAAGGAAACTGACCTGATCATAGTTAAGTTCCTCATCGGTAGAGTGGTCCAATGCAGCGATAGTCCCAACAGGTTGCTCACGAAAGTACACCAACGAACGCCTCAAGGCATCCCATGCATCGGCTACTATAGGATTTGACTCAAAGTAACTGCTCGATCTAGGTGTATTAAAGCCAGACCTTCTAATGGGTGAAGATACATTGTCAAGATGATCTAATATGCGGGAGGTCAAAGAAATTGACATTTCGCTGAATGATCTTTCATCGAAAGATCTATTCTTCTCCACATTTATCGGTCTAGGTCTATCCAATAACTTAAATTTGTCAGAGTCATCGATTTCAAATATCGTTCCTACTGTCTCAAAACCCTTGACAGTCCCACTTTGAGCACCATCCATCGCAATTGGAGGCATTCTTGCTCCAAAAAATTAGCGAATTGGAACACAGTGATACTTTAAATGTACAGAAATCTGCATTTAGTACACAGAAACAAATTTAATAACAATCTTTCTTCCATTTGAAAGTTCTACCAATTGAAAGTTCATCAGACCCATCAAAACAGAAATGCTATATATGAGTATCCAAAAATTCAAAATGCCTTGGCATCATTTTTAACTTAAAAATCATGTAAAAAAATAGATTACTATGAACATAATATGCAATGCATGAACATATATAATACAAGATGAGAATCAAATATTACCAATTCTGCAGCAATAAGAGAAAAATGGAGACCCCCAGATAGCAGCAGCTTTGATGAAATCACAAGAGAAAAAAACCAACTTAGGAGGAACAAGAAAGAGCAACATGCACCGCCACTGCCACCACAACCACCACCGTCTTTGTGCGCATCAACGAATGAAAGGAACATGCCTCCTCCATGTCTGGCATTTTATATGCGATAGTATAGTACACCATCCAGTGCAAAACAAAGCACAGCAGTAAAAAGCTGTATCGCAACCGACTATCACCGGTTATAAAAACACAAAATTGATGGATTGAACTGGTAGTTTTTGTCTCTGTGTTTTGTGTGTGACAGGTTGGACTATCTTGGAAGAACCGGTACTGGCTTGGGATTAAGCTTCACAAGCTTGTCTTCTCACGTTCCTTTTTCCTTAAACGACGTTCAAACAAAGATTTTTTTTGGCTCGTACTTGTAAAAAAATTGCAAAAACTTCTTCTTTGTGATTAACGATCTTTTAGAGATTGATGACTATTTTTTGGAACGGTCGCAAATGTCCCCATTCTGACACGTGGCAATGAGAGGGTCTCTTCCGGTTAAATCTTGGCAAATTTTGGATAAAGACAAACTTCCCATTTGGTGGGAATTTTTTATTTTATTTTTTGGTAAAATGAATTTTAAAATATGATGTTTCCTTTAACTTGTTATCGAATATGTTTTTGAATATTTTCTTTAGTTCAATAAAAAAAAAAAATACACAAATTCATTTATAAATTCATAATTTGATACTAGTTTTTTTTATTTTTTATTTTTAAGTAAATTTGATAGGAGTTGATATAAGAATTATGCAACCATATAGATTGACTAACATTCGAAATACTTAATATTCACCGAAAGAAAACAATCTGTTAAAATAAATAGATAATAAAAAAGAGTAATACACAATTCGGAAAAATTAACTCAAATAGGTTGTGAGATAAATGTTTGATTTATCACTCCTCATATCATTTTATGATTTTTACATGGCAACGATAAATCATTTATCACATAATTTGAGTTAATCTTTGGTCGTATAGTATTAATTTATTTTATTCATCATTTTTTTTTTAGGGGATGCTATTCACCTTTCTCATTTGTCTTTCACATTTACATTTCTCACGGGGTAAAGACGTAAGCAAATTTTACAGCAAAAAGTAAGAGCTTTTTATTAAATGAAAAAGTGTATACGTATCAAACAATGAGTGAGAAAGATAAATGGAAAAGGTAAACGGGAAAAAGTAGATAACATTTTTTTTTTTTTTTTTTTTTTAAGGTTTCATCAATTTCACATCAACATAAGTACATATCTTTCAAAGTTATTAGTTGGCCAATAAAAATGAACCCATGCTGACGTGGCGACTAATGAACTCAAGAGAAGCCTAACCTTTCTATAATGAACCCGGTTGAGCCCAAATATTCCCAAAACAGCGAAAGAGAAAACCTTTACACCACTGGCACGCGTCGGAGATAGACCGCTATTTGTTTTGTTTAAAATACGCCAAGAATGGACCGTTGAGAACTTGAGCCCTATTTTTCAATTTTCTCCTTTCTTTTTTTTTTCTCTTTTTTTATTCAAATCACAACGGTCTTATTTTCTCTAGCACTGCAACATCGAAAAAAAATCCCTAATTTTCTTCTTCTTCTTCTTCATCATAATCTGTAGTTTAAAATTACAATTCTCACAAATGGTTGCAACAAGACGTTCTAAAGTCTCATCAGAGCGTCAAAAATGGGACAAGATCTACGATGGTCTGGTCAAAATGTTGAAGACCCAGCAAGAACAGCTCGAGACTCTCGTCACAGAGCGGAAATTCCTCGGAGATCGCATAAAGATGCAACACGAGAAGTGGGTATCTGACATTCGTCTCTACGAGGATCAAATCTCTCAAGTAAGCCCTCAAAATTTCAAGGCTTTTTTCAAAATTAGGGTTTTTTTAATGACTTTTTGGGGGGTTTAGGGTTTTATCGATTGATTATGCGGGGTTTGGTTTTGATGACGATTTTATTTTGCAGATGAGGAGCAGTATGGAGGCACAAGAGATGATGCGTTTTCTTGAAGCAGCGAAATCTGACATGGTGGTTGGATTGAAGCATAGAGAAGCTTCTTTTTTGAAACTTAAATTAGGTCAGTGATTCTTGTCTGTATATCTATGATTTTATCTAGGGTGATTTGTGTGAGAAGAAAACTAGATTTGGGATTAAAGTGTGTGTCGCAACAACAGTGTGGTTAGTGTTTTTACTATTATACTAATTTCGTTCCTGATAAAAAAGTGTTTTTGCTGATAAAAAAGTGTTTTTGCATTGAAGTTCTTTGTTGAAAATAAATTTATTTCTTGAGTTTTAAAAGAAGTTTCATACCAGGAAAAATAGAAGCGATCTCAACCTTTAATGTCAGGGATACGAAAGTATATAGATCAAAACAGAAACAATTGTACATAGAACATGTACACCTAGTAACAATTGGGGATTAATTGGTAAACGGATTTGAGTTTGATCAGAATTACATGTAAATTTACTTTAGGAATTTCAGCTACTCTGTCTTCTTATATAGGTGCCGAGGGGTGTATTTATTTGAAGTACTTGTTTAATATTTGTTTAACAATGTGTCATCACTTTGTTTTTATTTCTAACTGCAGAGAACACTGGTGACGAGTTGGCTGATTTCAGGGCCTTGTTTGACTTACTTAGATGCAACCCAACAGTATGGTCCTTTTCTTTTTCGCTTTTGAAGTTTTCGGTGAATCATTTTTTTAGAGTATTGTAGTGAGATTCTAAGTTTTTGCAGGCTAGTGGCTCAAAGCCAAATGGTTCAAAGATGGTAGAAAGGGAAGTGAAAAAACTAAAGCTTGAATGCGATAAACTTGCTTCGGAAAAGAGTAAGGAGGTATCTTCACTTCTGGTAGAAAAGGAATTTGTATGGCATCAGTACAAGCTTATGGAAACTGAGCTCACAAATAAATTAAATAGCAAGCGTGCAGAAGTCGATCAAGCGAATAAGAACATTGCAAACCTTCTTGCTAGTACGGAGCAACTTCAGTTATCTAACAATGAGAAGGACATATGTATTGCAAGTTTAAAAACTAACATCACTGAGATGGAGGCTGGCGCCGTTAAATTGAAAGACAAAATCTCTGTACTCTCTCGGGAGTTGGAACTGTTAAGAAAGTCTAAAAATGGTTCAGCTACCCCCATGTTAAATCGTTGCAGAGCAGGAGATAGAACTTCCAACTTGCAAAGCAAAAACGGTGGCAGGAATGAAAAGTCCGGAACTGCTTCTGCAACACCTGTGGCAGCAGGAGATAGAATTCTGAGAACCAATAACAGCATCTTAAACGGAAGTAATGTTGTTGTTGTGAAGAAAGAATTGCCAGCACAAGTCCCTGAGGTACTTCAAATGATAATTGCATAGATTTGGAATTTGGACACTATTCACAGCCTTTTACTTTCCCAAACTATATAGTACATTAGAATGTTTGACATGCATGTTTTGGTTTATAAGATATAAATAGGATCAAAATCCATAGCCTTCTATTCTTTTCTTCTTCTTTTTTAGTAGAAAAAGCATTTCTAGCCGCTTCCATGTAACGGATGGTGTGGCTAGTCAAGTTGAATTGTTGTGATTTGTCGATACTAGTTTCTCATAACACTGAAATCATCCGATGATCTATGCCATTGCCTTATATTGAAAATGAAAACAGAACAGATGTTTAAACTTCAATATCTTTGTTTGTGTTGATCAGGGCAGCAGAAGTTCAAAGAGAAAAGCGGTTGAAGTGATTACCAATTCAGACGACACTCCAAAGCTGTTTACTTCTCACTTTAAAGTTCCCAAACTGAAGAGTTCAATATGTTCAACTTAAGTTGAGACACTCACCCACAGATATGTCATCAAATTTAGATAGGTTCTGACTATTGACTTGTATATGTTAAGGTAAGCTTCACTATTGACTTCTGCTGTATTGCTTGCTGATTTGTGGAGCTTCTCTAATTGGCTCTTCTTTTGTATTGCTGTTATTGTTTGTGGATTTGATGTAAATTATCGATTGATCGATCGTAACACACGGCACCTTGAATCAAATGTTCTGTAATTTATAGCTTCTTATCTCTTCTATGAAACATGAAAATCAAAGGAACTAAGAGCACAAAACAAATTAATTTAACATCCAAACTCATTACACGAACTCCTCTCTATAACTAGTAACTACTACACATATATAGCAAATTTGTTTTGTTGATGAACAAACAAAACAAGAACATCTATCTAAAGACTTGGATTCCACATGGACTGAACACGGGACTGATAAAATAACAAAGCCAGAAGCACCACCACCAGCGCCGCCATGCTCCAAGGGAAGCTACGGGTATTATCATCAGCCAAAACATGCTTCATTGTTCTCGGCTTAAACGACCATATAATCTGAGCAACAAATATCAACAACACAGGCAAAAACAAGAGAAAAATCTTGAAGTTGATCATATTTTGTTGCATCTGTACCCTGTAGTGTATATAAGATGATATTGACAAAAGCATAAAAATAATACCAAAAATGGCAACCAAAGGCCAAGGAGGTGGTGACATGGAAGCTAGGGTTTGGTCTGCCCAACCTTGCTTCCATGCTGGTCCTCTACTATCTCTCCATAACCAACCCATCTCTCTCTGTGTTCAAATTTTTCTGGGTTCTTCTCAGAAACTCAAGTTTGTTTGTTTATATATGCAAAAAGTAAAAACTAAATAGTTGGAGTCTGCTGTGTTTTGCTTTGGCATAAATTCTGGGGTTTTGATTCTATTCTATCTCCAACCGACCAGGCTTTTGGGCTTATTGCTGTTCCACTATGTAGGATATTGATACCAAAATGTTTTCTTTCTGTTTTCATTTATAAAATGAATTAATGTGTATGGATGTTGAAAAAGAAGGAATATATTCCAAAGATGTGAGTGAGTGAGTCTTGTGACATCTTTTCTGCTATGTTTGATAGGAAGGATGGATGAATTAAGAGGGAGAAAGACTAGGAGGGATGGAGAAGATAGCATCAGTCCTCTATGTTATTTGGTATTGAAAGGAGGGTTGGATGTATGGATTGGCATTTAATTTGAAAAATTACAATATTACCCTTTAAAAAATTGGAGGTTAATAATATAAAAAGGGAGGGCATTTTTATCTTTTCCCCCATCACTCTTCCTCCTTTCTCTCATCCACCCAAATTGGGGGGATTCATTTTTGTGGGTCTAGAGGGAGAAGCTCTCCCTCATCTCCTCCTCTCCCTTCACTTCTCCCTCCAACCAAACAAGAGATTTACTCTCCCTACCTTCTCCTACCCCTCCAACTCTCTCCCTCCCTCTCTCCGTCTTTACCTCATACCAAACACAGGCTTCATGTAGAAATCTTTGATGGGAAATTGTGTTGCTTGATTTGTCAAAATCATCCCACAGATATATCAATTCGAGGTTACAAAACGATAAAAGATATTAACCTCTTGAATGGTGTATTTTCTGTTTTATATCCTGATTTTCTGAAAACATATCTTTTCTGATGTAAGTTCAAGGATGTAAATAATATTGGGGTCTAAATTTTTAGAAATTTTGATAAAATTGAAAATATCATTGATATTTTTAAAATATAAAAAATATTTATAGAATTCTTTTTACATAATATCTTAAATATATATATATATATATAAATACAATAATGTTACTTTATTTGAATTTGTTGTTTAAATGATATGTAACAAGACACGTTGCATCCATGCAAGAAAGTAAAGAAAGCATCACGGCCCAATAATACTTATTATCAAAAAAAATACTCTCATCGATAGGTGACAATAAATGAGTCTTTTATTAAACAAAAAATTAATTCAAAATCGAACTAAGAAGCGGCACCGTTTTGTAATAGGTATTCCCAAGCGTATTTTCCGTCAACTCCGTTCAAGATTTCCCCCCAAACGTTCAAATTAACCCTGAGTTTCCGTTACTAACCGACCCTAACCGAATATAACCGACCCGCTATTTGTTCGGATCCTAAAACGCAAAACGGTGCGTTTTTCCCCATCTAAATTCTAAAGTTAGAAACATAATGAAAAGCCCAGAAGAGAAAGCAAGCAAACACAGTTCCAGTCACTGAGCGTGAGCAGGGTTTCACAAAATCCAGATTTTCTGGTCATTGAAGTCGTCGTCGAAGAAGAAGAAGAAGAAGATGCCGTCTGAGGATTCGAAGGGAGTGAAAACGGAGGAGGAGTTGGGAGACGAAGCGGACGAGAAGAGCTTGAGTTCCATCTTAGCATCATCTCGCAAGAAGAAGCCCTCCAAAGCAAACGTTACTGCTTCAACCGCCATTACCAAACCCAAACCCAAACTCAAGAAACAAGAACCAAAACACGAAGACGACGACGATTTTGACAGACCCATCAAAAGAGCCGGTAAAAGTAACAACATTTCTGGGTCTGGTTCCAAGGGGTCCAGAGTCAAGAAGGAAGAGAACGGCATTTTCGACGACGACGAAGACGATGATGACAAACCCATCTCCAGAAGGAAATCCACTGCCACTGCTAAGACTGATAACAAGGTTTTTCTTCCTATTTTCGCTCATATATGTCAGTTTTTTGTTTATATTCATTTTTATAATGTTGAAGCTTACATGTATGTTGTAGTCTTGTAGAATGACAGTTCTAGCTTCATTTGGGTCTCAAAGTTTTGTACTTTTTAGTCAGTTAAGTGAATATTGTGATGTTTAATTCTTGACAATTTTTACTTTTCTGGGCTTTTTAATTGGGAGAAGGAGCTGAAGAAGAAGAAGGAAAAGAAGGGAGAGGAGAAGAAAGCAGGAGCGGAGCAGAACGGTAAAAAGAGGGAGAAGAAGGTTTACAATTTGCCTGGTCAGAAGCGCGATCCTCCTGAGGAGGTAAATTGTTATCGTTATTGTGTTTTTGGTTTGGTTTAGAGTTTCTGTGTTGAGGATTGTTTGAGTATTATGATTGTTGTGTTTGCGAATTGTTGAAGTGTTTTTAAGTAATGGGGATGTTGCATTTGGAATTGCAGAGAGACTCGCTAAGGATTTTTTATGAATCGCTGTATAAGCAAGTTCCAGATAGCGAAATGGCACAATTCTGGTGAGGATTTTTTGATCTTTTTCATGCTCCCTTTGGTGTAGATTTTTTCTTCAGTTTGGTATTTAGTAAAGTGGGGAAGGAAAGAAAGATAAAAAAAATTAGGAGGAACCAATTTATGACATTTTTATAAGAAATTGGTCAATTGGACATAGTCCTCCTATATGTTCTTGTTATAACTAATTCATGAAAGGGAAAGTCAATCATGAGTATTGAGTGCCATTGCAAGAAGGTGCATAACAAAGAAAAGGGCGGTAAACAGTAAACACTACTTACATAGAGGGAGGTCAGCAAAACCATCTTTAGACTAAAATGACTTGAGATCCGATAGGGGACAAGAAAAGTCATGAACGGGGCTTATCTGAAGTGGAAAACTTTATGAGCCAATGGTCAAGTTACTGGTTCACATTTTGTGTAGGAATCAGAAGTTGTATATTAGGGACACCTACAAAGATCTCATGTGCTCCTACCGACTTTGCAAATGTTGATGAACAAGATGACCTTAGTGGACCTTAGAGTTTTTGACATTCAAAGTGTAGTTGGTACTACCATACACATTGTGTATTCCTTCAAAATGAACATATATTTTTATATAATTGTGATTCATGATGGACATCTGCTCATTTTTTTATCTGTTGAGGCACTCTAGCTTTTGTTCTCTAATTGGACTGGGTTTAGCTTCGTCTTGATCATTTCTTTTCCCGACCCAGTAAAATTCGGCATCCATTTTCTTATAACCAGTAGGATTTAGTATTTAACTTAATTCTCATCGGTAGGATTCATATGTTTGTTCATTTTATATTATATCTGGATTTGTAGGAGAAAAGTTAGATTTCCATTGAACTACTCAGAAAATTTAGGTGGTGGGATTTAACCATAACTATCTGATTTAGACCACCGTGATTTCTTCTGGTGCATACGGCATACCTTGTTATAATCTAATAAAGTGAAAGAAGAAAAAGCAAGTAATTATCTGATTGCACTTGAATATTCATGCATGTTTATGGGCTTTTATATAATCTTTGGCAAATTTCGCTTTCTGTTAATCTTGAATCATTTTTATTTGGGTATTATGATCACTGATCATCGTCAGGGTTTGTTCATAGAAACATACATGTCTCAATGTGAATGCAGGATGATGGAGTCTGGCTTGCTTCCCCTTAATGAGGCGAAGAAAGTTTTCGAGAAAAAACAAATGAGGAACCAGCAGCAAAAGCTCATTTCCCCGACAAAAGCCATTTCTTCTGTGACGAGGACCACCCAATCTGTTACTGTTAAGAAAAAACCAACACCCTCGTCCGCAGTTTCTTCAACTAAAAAGAAGACCATTTCCAAAGTTGTTGTGAAGGAGACTAGGAAGCGAAAGGTGGATACTGAAAGCTCGGAGGAAGATTCCGATGATGACTTCTCGATCAAAAGAATGGCAAAGAAACTGAGAGCCAAGTAATTGTTCATGTTTAACCATCAACTAGTTATTAATTTTCTCATCTTGTTACTGTATCTTTGGTGAACATTGTATTTTCAAGAGATTAGTAACTTCATACGCTTCCAATTGAAATTGGAATTGATGTTTAACAATTGATGATAAACTAGAGTATTTAAAATTTCCAGGTTTTTATATTATTCAAATGCCCTTAGAGTAATATTTTTCTTATCAATATGCTCATTAGTATATATTTGACATTAATCATAAACTAGTGGATAGTACTTCTCTTGTGTGCTGTTTATTCATGTGGGTTCAATCGATATGGAGTGTTCCAAATTCACTAAAGACAAATAGTTCAACGGATTTGAAACGTTCCAACTTGTAAATATGATGACGAGGTGGGGTTGGTCTGGTGATAAACCCTCACACCTGCACCATGAGGTTGTGGGTTCGAGTCTCCCTATTCCATAAAAAAACCTGAATTAATATAATAATTTAAAATTTAAAATAACAAATTGCAAATATGATACAAATAGTATAAGATATATAACTCATATTCCAATTTGTATCTAAATTTTATACGGTAGAACCTTTCTAAATTAATATTTTTGGGACCCATCATTTAGTATTAATTTAGAGGGGTTATTAATTTAAAAGATTTTACCTTATAAAGTATTATTTTGTTTTAGAAAATGTATGAAAGTCGATTTCTTGTTTAGGGAAGGTTCCTTTTCGGAATTTCTTATTTAGTTGGTTTTCTTCTATTAGGAAAGTTCCTTTTTTTTTTTAGGATTCCTCATCACAATTGCACTACCCATGGCAATTGAAAAGTTTTGATTTTCCTCGCAATTGCACAACCCATATACCACTTACAAAGCTATCTAATCACATCAAACTCATAAACACCACAATGCACTATCATCCACAAAATTTGAAGAAGAAGTGTGTTATGCTCCAATTGAAGAGGATATCATCAATGATATCACAAGACATAATAACGATGGTATGGTTGAGATAGATGATGACGACGACAATAGTCATGGGGTACCTAAAATCTCTTCAAGTAAGGTTATTTAAATGCTAGATTTAATTGAAACCTTTAGGCTACAACAAAAGGTGATCACAATAACTTATTAAGGACAATTCAAAAGATGAATGATGAAGTCAAAAATATAAAACAATGTGGCCTAGTTCAAATTATCATCTTGAAATACTTTCTTAGTTCTTGTATAATTTGTAATATATATTTTACTTTTATGAAATTATTAATTTATATGACAATCGGGACCGAAATTTTATAGTAGGTTTCAAAAAAATAATATTAATTATTACGATAAAAAGGTTTATTAATTTTTTACATTGACTCAAGTCAGGACTGAGATTTTTTATTAATTTAGAGAGGATATTAATTTATAAGAGATTAATTTACAGGGTTTTACTGTATTTGAGAATTTAATTCATATAAGAGGGTGTAAGTGAAATAAATTATAAATCATTGTTAATAAATATCAAATAACACGCTATTGAGTTAGGATTCAAATTAGAATATTTAACATTATTGATTTGATATTAATTAAAACCAAATGATGACCTAAACATGTTTATTTGAAGAACACACAAAAAAGATATAAAAGCCTCATTAATGACACGACCATAAGACCATTCCTATACACACTAGAGTAAAATTTACGCTTGAAAAGAAATTGGAATTTTTGACGAAGAAGGGAAGATATAACACAAAATTTTGACAATGTCGAACTTGGAGAATTCTCGTGGAAGCGTATAAATTGTAGATTTGTAGTTATTAGGGGACTAGATTCCTTAGTACAAACTTGTCAAAGTCAACTTATTCATTTTTTAAAATATAAAATTTCTATTTTATAAGGAAAATTGCACCAACTCTCCCATATGCTTGTGAAATTGTACTCTCCAACTAACAATCCCTAATTTACATAGGCAGTCCTTGGATTTCGTCAACTAATGGTTTGACTAATGCCTATTTTAATGGTACAGAGGTAAAATCGTATTTCCACACATCTGTAAATAATTAAAACAAAAGAAAATTTCGCATATGAGTAATGTTGGATAATACAATTTCACATTTATAAGATTAATCACTAATCACTAAACAGTGCAATTTCACATATGAGTAATGTTACTTTACCTAAATTTGGTATTCAAATGATATGGCATCACTATAATCCGTTTATTTAAATCATGCAAATATAATATAATTTAAATGAATGAATTATGACGATAACACATCATTTGAACACCAGATTTAGGTATAAAATTTAGCCAAAGTAACATTATTGTTTTATATATATATATATAGCCGTACAGCTAGAGTTAGTGGTGGAATTGTTTTCTTCTTCTTTTTTTTTTTCCATTTTTTTTTAATTAAATGGTAATTTCATTACTTTTATCTTACATGTTAACATTTCGATTAATCAATCGTCTTTACAGAGTTTTTATGTAATTAAGGGATTAATTGCTGAATAGTTTAGTTTCGCATTTCTAAGATTAATTGCTAGATAATACAATTTCGTTGGATAGTACAATTATGCATATATAAAATTAAAAGTAATCTTATACAACCAAAAAATTAATCTAAATGATGTGATAAATGAGTTATCATCACTACACAACACAAATTATGAGGCGATGAGATGAATGATATGATAAAAACAAATCATTTGTCACATCATTTGGATTGGTTTTTGGATTAATTTTTTAGGTTGTCTAGAATACAGTTATTGATATGTATGTTTATTTATATTTATGAAAATCAATTGGAACACTACCCTTAATGTAAAAGTAATATATATATATATATATGTACAATATTTTTATTGTCAGTTCGTCCTAACAATAAATATATGAGGACGAAGAATGTAGACCATAGATTATGGAGAAGTTTTGAGAAGTACATCATACACTTTGACAAAGTTTTGAGAAGTACATCATACACTTTGAGTCAAAGTATGTAAATCTAGTGGTCCACATTTTTTGTTCTGATATATTTATTTTCAGAATGAACTAACAATAGAAAATATATATATACGGTCTCGTTCATATCAGTGCGCACTGGTGTAAATATATGAGGACATTGAATGTGAGCCACGAGAAGTTTAGATAAGTGTATACACACTAAATCAAACTATAAATAATGAATGGCTTATATTCAATGTTCATGTATATTTATATCAGTGCGTACCGACTGATTTTAACATTTATATATATATATATATATGTGTGTCCCCCACTCCCCCCGCGCGCAGCGTCAGTTCAATTTTTCCATCTTAACAAATGGAGTCATTTTTATTTTATTTTAAGAAATAAAGGGAAACAAATTTAGAAACTATAAAATGCAAAAAAGAAAAAGAGAAAAAAGAAAGAAATAATTAATTATTAATCATTTAAAAGCGAGTACAACCCACGCACTCTGATTGCGTGAGAGAGAAGATCACAGTTTTGAAAGCAGTAAACAGGACAGTTTTTTGTGAGCAAGCAATTTGCCTTCTATATTCAACAACCACTCTCACTCACTAACTCACATTCCCTCTCTTCTCACACCCCAAGAAGTGGCAAAAAAGACCATAAACCCTAAAAGATCGATCACAATCTTCCTTTTTCACGACACGTGTCACCAGCCACAGCCTCGCCAGTCGCCACTCTCGGTCTCTTCTCTCTTCTCTCTTCTCTTTCCATTATAAGCATTTAAAAACAAAATAACCCCGTCTCCAAGCAAACACAATATCCAATCTTCTTCTTCTTCCTCTCTCTCTCTCTCTCTCTCTCTCTCTCTTCACAGCTCTGTTTCATGCCGATTCTTCGTTTAAAAAAATTTTAAACAAGAAAACAGAGCTTTTAACATATAAGGACTATAAAACAACACAGAGAGAGAGAGAGAATACAAGTAAGTTTCTGTTTACAGTGCGGCGGCCATGGACGACAGTGAAACGGAGGTCGCGAGTATCTTGCTCGAACTACCTCAACTGATATACGAATCTGAGTTTCTGGGCTGTCGATTTTCCTTCAAGTGGGGTGCTAAGAGAAGGAGATCTTCTCCTTCTTCTTATTCTTCATCTTCTGTAAAAGTTGACACCACCACCACCCAAACAACGACGACTCTGCCTACCGTCCGATTCCCGTTGTTACCATCACCGCCGTCCGTTCCTGAGTCTTCTTCCGCTCCGGTGGGTCCAAGTCTAGCCTGTGAGACTGAGAAATCTAAGGCTCTCAGTCCTTCGACGCCGCTTCTGTTCTTGCCTAGTGAATCTGATGACAAGTCCAAGCACGCTAAAAGAAAAGTTTCTCTCAAAAGGGTAAGTCTCGGTTATTGAATCTTGACCTTTGTTTTATTTTATTATTATTTGTTCTTTGTTCACTATTTCATCGCTGTTTTTTTTTAAAAAAAAAAATTCAAAAAAAATTTCCTGTTTTATCCTCTTTTTCTAGATTTGGTTTTTTTTTTCTTCTCAAATCCTGTATAATGATTTGTTTTGTTTAAATTCTTGTTTGCAGAAAAGAGAAGAGTGTTTGCAGATGATAGACAAGTTAACTGAGAGCAAACAATCCTTCCAAGAGGTAATTAATTTTTTATTTATTTTTAATTAAAATCAGTTGTCTTTTTCTTTGATTTTACTTCTTGAAAAAACATGTGTGCGACATTATCTTCTATTTTTAACATATATTTGTCGGTGTTTTAAAAAACCTAAATTATTTTCTAAAATTCTATTGAATTTCTACAGGAAATCAAGAATGTCAAGCGCCATTGCGATCAACTAAAAGCACTTAATTTGAAGCTGAAAGCAAGGAAACAAATGGTATAATAATATTTTCTCTGTTAAATGATTCTGTCTTTGTTTTTGCCTTTTCTCTCTGTTGTGGCCTGTGGGTCCTAATTTTTTATTTTAATTTAATTTTGAACAGATAACAGCTCTCGGCTCTCAACCCATAACAGCAATCCAATTCCACCACCATCATCATCAGAGCCTTTACAGGCTAAAACACCAGCCACTGTTGATCATGGATCATCATCATAATAATCAGACGGCTCACAACAGCGCTGAGACGCTGAACCCATATGATGGCAAATCTCTAGTCTCGTTTTTGGTCAATGATAATGTGGTGGGTCCGCTTGGTATACCTGATCTGAACCTCTCATTGGACCAGTCTTCTTTTGAGCTGGAATCTGAACAACAACAACAACAAAATCCATCCATGGCTGCTGATCAGATTGGAACCAAAGCCTCGGCTGCTGCTCAAGCAAGACAGAGAAGGATCCAGATTTGTAGGTCCAAGAACCCTAATGCTGCTGCTAATAAACTTCGTTTTCCTGTCTACAGATAATTTTAATTTAATTTTCAATTCTTTGTTAACCACAATTATGGTTTCAATTTTCAGTATTGGTATATCTTAATCTTATTTAACTGAGTTTCTTCATGTAAAATGTAAATTGGAGGATTTTCTAAGATTTATTTTTGAGCATGTTATTGATTTTTTTTTTTTTGGGTAATACTATAGGAAGATCTATTTCCATGTTAATTCATATATGTTCCTAAAATGCCCATTATTTTAAAATTTATTTGGACTATTCTTCAACACCTAAAATTCCCAAATTAGGAAGCAAATGTTTTTTGTGTTTTATGGAATCTTTTATTTATTTAGATTTCAGCATGCAAATGTGATTTCCTTTTGTGTTTGAACCAATCATTTCTTTACACGTAAGCAGACTGTCTCTTCTTATAGGTCAAGCCCATATTAATTGCTTATATATTGCTTCAATTTCATGGGTTTAACTTTTTTTATTTATTTATTTCCATTTTTGATATTTTGTCAAAACAATTAAAAAAAAAATCTCGAAATATAAAAAACTTAAATCGAGCAAAGGCTGCTGCTACACTGTTGTCCACGTTCCCTGAATTCCCGAGATAGACCGGACCTGATTAAGTGGTTTTTTTTTTCTTCGTTCAATTTACCATTTTGACCTCAGTTGTTGTGTACTTTTGGGAACTTCTATACTCTATAGTGGTGCGCAAGTATTGGTCTCCTAACAAAGTACGTACACACGCTCACAAGTGGGCTCCGTATCTCATTCGTACGTGTGAAACAAAGAGTTTCGTAAGCGCGTGGGACTGCAAAAATAGGATAACTCTTGCCAGTGCATTTACAAGCGCAATCTGCAGCGAGAGGATCTTGACCGTAGATTTCGTACATAGTCAACTTAACCCTGATTAATAATTAACCCTGGTTAATCCCCCTTCTAGGGTTCGGTTTCGTATTTAATCAGATCAACAACGAGAAGCAACTACTGCTACCTCCTCCTCCTCCTCTCATCGATCTCCACAGTCAAATATTATTCTATCATATATATATATATTTGTGTTATTAAATTAAATCATATGCAAGTGATGAGGAATATTATTGAATTATATGAAGCTTGCAGAGATTATATTGCGAGCTGTGTTGCACCTCATATACTTCCATGACTCTGATGCATATATATTGATTTTATTAAATTGACCTTTTTTCGTTCTTCTTCTAATTTTATGTGATTTTGATTTAATTGAATTTCATCTGTGTTGATGGGTTTCGTGTTTGCATCTACTGCAATTTTCTCTTGATGTTTCGGATTTTTGCCAATCTAATCGGGATTTTTAAAGTTAAAATCGTGATAAATTTTCAATATATTAAAACTAAATTATTAGTATTTGAAATAGAGAAACACTTTGTACCACCGGGGTCGCGGCACCGTAGTGGAAAAACAAGTAAAAACACTTGGGACCTGCGTAAGCCGCAAAGGTGCCGCAACCCCGGTGGTACGTAACAGCCCTCTTGATTGAAAACACTAGTTACAAACATAACCCAATTGGGTGGCTTTGGGTCAGTAATTGATCGAGTTTTACTCGACTGAAAACACTATATTGATCGAGTTATAAGCGATTAAAATGATAAAATAAAAATTACTTATATAAATTACAAATTACAAATTGAACCAAATTTTGATTTTTCTGACATTTTTGGTTTCAAATCGATTTGTCGAACCTTGATTTTGGTTAGTCAACCTTTGATTACATTGTGAAAACTTGAGTTTTGACTCGATGGAATACACAAGTTTGATTGAGTTATAAGTTACAAAAAAGACCAAATCCAATTTTGACGATTTTGATTATTTTGCAAAACTTAGTTTCTGTCAGTCAACTTTTAGTTAAGTTGCAAAATTGAGTTTTAAGTTGACCAAGACAATTGTTTGATCAAGTTTTATTATTTATTTTTTCTTAACAAGTTAAAAGCAATAAAAATGATAAAATTAAGAATCGCTAACACTAATTAAAAATAGAATCCAAATCCAATTTCTATGGTTTTGGTAATTTGAGTTCCGCTTATTAGCATTTAGGTTTAGTTTGTTTTGTTGTACTATATTGTATTAGAAAAAATACTTTTTTTTTTTTATTCCAATAAATATAAAATATTGATGAAATACGTGTTATATTGTTAATATTTTTTTTTTATAATTTCAAAATTATATAGGAAATATTTATTTTATTTATAAAAATATTATTTATTTAATTTTTTTATTTTAGCTAAAATAAATATTTATTAATTTTTTATATAAAAATATTTATTGATTATTCATGATAAGGAATTAAAGATATTTAAAATTAATCATTAATTATTTTTTAAAATATTATATTTTTATAATATAATAAAATACAATAATCATATAAAAATAACTTAATATAATATAATACAATGTACCACTAATACACAAATTAATAATGATACAGTTTAATACGATATGCGATACCAACCATTAGTTACTTGTAGAATTGAGTTTTCTCTTGATATATTTATTAATCTTTTTTTTTTCTTTTTTTTTGGAAAGAAGACAAAATATATTTATTACAAACCTCGTTGAAATTTATGTCATTTTGAGCTCGAGAGTAGTGCCTGATGATGAGTAATTACGGCCAACGGCCAACGTTCTTTGTACATCTTAAAAATATAATCCATTTTTACTCACCTCTACCTCTTATACACATGACATGTGTCTAAAATTGTCTAAAAATTTACTTTTCTATGACACATGTCATTTCTTTAAGAGGGGGGTAATGGTTACCTCCCTTGAAGGGGGTAAGCAAAAGTATTCTCTTAAAAATTTGACCTATAAAATAATTTAATAATAAGCCACATTTATAAAAAACCCATATCGTTTTCCTAGTCAAATTCAACTTGAAATAGATCCAGAATGGTCAATTTTCAAAATTGCAGCCGCATAAATAGAATTATCAAATTGTATTAAACTCAATACATTTTACATTTTCCCTTTCGAGTATTTTGATTCGAGAAAATATGGTATCTTATTGATTTTTTTTTTTTGTTTGACTGAAAATCTATTGAATTGTTGCTCAAGCCCATATTAGTTGCTCCAAGTCTCCAGCCTTATCGGCTTCTTTTATTCTTTTCATATTAATTATAACTCTTACTTCCATTTTTTTTTATTTTTAATTTCAAGTATTACGGTTTTTTTGGGAGGTGAGAGGACTCGAACCCTCAACCTCATTGTGCAAAGGTTTACCACCGAACCTACCTTATCTCGTCTACGCCTCTTACTTTCATAAAATAACTCTAATGCATATTTATTTTTACACCATGCAGTGATATGAGTATATGACAAATTTTTAGATTTTTTTAATTTTTTTTAATTTTTAATTTTTTAATTTTATATTTTATATTTTTATTCTTTAATTCAATATTTCACAAATAAACTATTACTATGTGAAACAAATGAAAAAATTAGCAAGTTTAATTGCCTAGAAAAACGAAAAAGGAAAAAAACCAACAAAAAATCTTTTGGGACCAGACCAGATTGGCTCACGTTTTCCATCCTGTCTTGTTTCGAAAACGTTGTTGTCTTATCTTTGAGACATAAAATTAACAAATTTCCTGGCAAATTTTCGACCTCAAAAAAAGCAATGCAACTAACTATCTCCTTCTTATCTTCATTTTCGTGAACTTGATTTGATTGACATCATCACCCGTTTCGTTAAAACACTCTACTCTGTTTTCTTGCAACAATAATTTGTCGAAAATGGCAGCAACAGATGAGTCTAACAGGAGGAATTCCAATACTCTGCTACTGGAAGAGCTTGAAGAACTGAGTCAGTCTCTCTACCAATCCAATTTCCCCACAACCGCCAATCGAAGAACAGCTTCTCTTGCTCTTCCTAGAACTTCAGTTCCAGGCATTAGCACATCTGTTGATGTTGATGATGCTGATGAGAAAAAATTACCAAACACTAGTTCTACTACAAGACCACGATCCAGGCGCATGTCCTTGTCACCATGGCGTTCCAGGTCGAAACTTGATGATATTGATAATGATGATCATCATCATCAAAACAAGCAGAAGAAGACAGAAATATTCAACAAACTCGATCAAAAGGATGAAAAAAAAGGGATTTGGAACTGGAAGCCGATTCGGGTTCTTTCGCATATTAGAATGCAGAAACTGAGCTGTTTGTTCTCTGTTGAAGTTGTGACTATCCAAGGCCTTCCGGGTTCAATGAACGGTCTTCGTCTCTCCGTTTGCGTGCGCAAGAAGGAATCTAAAGATGGAGGAGTAATCACTATGCCTTCAAGAGTCTCACAGGGAGCTGCTGATTTTGAAGAGACTCTGTTTTTGAAGTGTCATGTGTATTGCTCTCCTCCTGGAGGAGGGCAGATGTTGAAATTCGATCCCCGTCCGTTTTGGATTTACGCGGTTGCAGTTGATGCTAAGGAGCTCAATTTCGGTAGAAATTGTGTTGATTTGAGCCAACTTATTAAGGAATCCATGGAGAAGAGCATTGAAGGAACTCGTGTTCGACAATGGGACACGAGTTTTGATTTATCAGGAAAGGCTAAAGGAGGTGAACTTGTTCTGAAATTGGGGTTTCAAATTATGGAGAAAGAAGGAGGGATTGATATTTACAGTCAAGCTGAGGGATCGGTGAAATCAAGCAAAGCTAGAAATTTCTCTATGTCTCCATCTATTGGCCGTAAACAATCGAAAACTTCTTTTAGTGTCCCTAGTCCGAGGCTGTCAAGTCGAAGTACAGCTTGGACACCTTCACAGACAGGAGCAGGATCAACAGGAGAAGATCTTCAAGAGATTGATGACTTCAAACTTGATGAGCCTGCCCTGGTTCCTGTATCCGAAGAACCCGAATCGAAGATGGAAGATGTTGATCTTCCTGACTTTGATGTTGTGGACAAAGGAGTTGAAATTCAAGAAAAAGAAGAGGCTGATCAGTCTGAAGAAGCTACTGTTGAAGGAGGGTCTGCAGCCTCAAGCGAGGTTGTCAAGGAGGTGGTGATTGATCAGATGCATATAACAAGATTAAATGAGCTTGATTCAATTGCTCGACAAATTAAAGCTCTTGAATCTATGATGGGTGAAGAAAAAATCATCAAAGAAGAGGAAGAAACCAAATCACAAAGACTAGATGCAGACGAAGAAACTGTAACAAGGGAGTTTCTTCAAATGCTTGAGCTTGAGGATGAAGAGAACAGAGAAATTGGATTCAATCAACCTGAAATGCCTCCCCTTCAGCTCGAAGATACAACGGATAGTGAAACCAAAGTGTACCTACCGGATCTTGGAAAAGGCTTAGGTTGCGTGGTTCAAACAAGGGACGGAGGCTACTTAGCTGCCATGAATCCTCTGGACACTCTAGTTGCAAGGAAAGACACTCCAAAACTAGCAATGCAGATATCGAAACCATTGGTTCTTCCATCAAGTAAATCTGCAAGTGGTTTTGAATTGTTTCAAAAGATGGCAGCTGTAGGATTTGAAGAACTCAGCTCTGAAATTTTATCGTCGTTGCCCATGGATGAATTAATGGGTAAAACTGCAGAACAGATAGCTTTTGAAGGCATCGCGTCCGCTGTCATTCAAGGGAGAACCAAAGAAGGCGCTAGTTCAAGCGCTGCACGTACCATTGCTGTGGTGAAAACCATGGCAACCGCAATGAGCACAGGCAGGAAAGACAGGATTTTGACAGGAATTTGGAATGTGAATGAGAATCCATTTTCAGCAGAAGAGATTTTGTCATTCTCCTTGCAGAAGATCGAGACAATGGCAGTTGAAGCCTTGAAAATCCAGGCAGAGATAACCGAGGAAGAAGCTCCGTTCGAGGTTTCTCCACTCAGCGAAAAGACAAACCACCTCATCTCTTCTGCTGTCTCAGTTGAGGATTGGGTGAAAAAAAACAACCTTACTGAGCAAGCAACAGTCACACTAGTAGTGGGTGTCCAGCTGAGGGATCCGATAAGGCGATACGAGGCCGTTGGGGGACCTGTAATAGTACTTATTCATGCATCAAGTGAAGAAATCAAAGAGAGCAAGTACGAAGCGGAAAAGAAATTCAAGGTGACAAGTTTGCACATAGGAGGTCTCAAGGTGGGATCGGGAGGGAAGAGGACTGTGTGGGATAGTGAGAAGCAGAGGCTGACTGCAATGCAGTGGCTATTGGCACATGGACTAGCTAAGGCAAGCAAAAAGGGAAAACATGTGTCAATAAAGAGACAAGATTTGTTATGGAGCATTTCGTCGCGAGTAATGGCTGATATGTGGCTTAAATCCCTTAGAAATCCAGACATCAAGTTTTCAAAGTAAAATAATTATAAGACTCCTCTATTGATTCTAAATTTAATGTATCTATACCCATATAAGATGTAATTCCCTTGTAAAGAGCTTCGTGTATTAATATTCAATTCTTGAATTGGTTATAGGTTTTCTTCAAGTACAAATAAAGAGATGAAATGCAGCAATTTAGCTTTTCAATTCATATTAGTTCCCAGAAAATTCCAAATGAGCAAGATCCATTCTTGAAACAATGTAATAGCAAAACTTGCATTCCAATATCTTATCAAACATGAGGTTATATGAGATAAAAGATTGCTATCTGCACTGGCTCTCAGGCCTAGCATCAGAATTGATTCAATAATACACTCGCAATAGAATTTTCCGGCTCCTACTTAACTGTTACGAGAAAAGAAGCCGAGCAGAAGTTGATGACATCTAAGGCAAACCAGATCCCAAAATAAACTATTTTTTCCACATAATCAAAGTGGGTATCATCAATCTGCAACCAGTTCATTTCAAATTTTCAATTCAAAAAATCCATATGATTCCAGCAAGTAGATCATTCAAATGCTTGAATGGAAATTCAACAACATAAAATTTACCCATTTCTAAACAGGTGTAAACAAACTGACAAAGCATTATTCGAATTCTTGAAAGAACAACAAACGATATCTTCTTAAAAACATATGCTCAAAACAACAAACAAAACACTTGGCAGCCAAATGATTAAAAAGTAGGTAAGCAGGGGGTGTTGACCTCATCAAGCCTCTTCCTTCTAATTTCCCCGAATTTCCACTTCTTAGGCTTCATAGTTTTCCTCCATGCCCTCCTCCTCGTATTCGCCTTCATCCTCGGCTGTTGCGTCCTGGTATTGCTGGTACTCTGCCACCAAGTCATTCATGTTGCTCTCTGCTTCTGTAAACTCCATCTCATCCATCCCCTCCCCGGTATACCAATGCAGAAACGCCTTGCGTCGGAACATAGCAGTGAACTGCTCACTGACCCTCCTAAACATCTCTTGGATGGACGTGGAGTTACCCACAAAAGTAGATGCCATCTTTAGGCCCATGGGTGGTATATCACAAACACTGGACTTGACATTGTTTGGAATCCACTCCACAAAATATGATGAATTCTTGTTTTGCACATTAATCATCTGCTCATCCACCTCTTTGGTGCTCATCTTTCCTCTGAACATGGCTGAGGCTGTCAGGTAACGGCCATGGCGGGGGTCAGCAGCACACATCATATTCTTGGAATCCCACATCTGCTGAGTCAGCTCTGGGACAGTGAGGGAAATGTACTGCTGGGACCCACGTGAGGTGAGGGGTGCAAACCCAACCATGAAGAAATGCAGACGTGGGAAGGGGATCAGATTCACAGCCAGCTTCCGGAGGTCAGAGTTCAGCTGTCCAGGGAACCTGAGGCAGCAAGTTACACCACTCATAGTTGCAGAGATCAAGTGATTCAAGTCTCCAACTGCAAATAAGAGGCACAAGAAGGCAAGCATTATCAATATATGTTCCAAGATTTTTCATGTTTTAACAAATGATGCTAAAAATAATTTACTACTCACAGCTTGGAGTGCTGAGCTTTAGGGTTCGGAAGCATATGTCATAAAGTGCTTCATTGTCAAGAACCATGCATTCATCTGCGTTCTCTACTAACTGGTGCACAGAAAGGGTAGCATTGTAGGGCTCCACAACTGTGTCCGAAACCTTTGGTGAGGGGAAGACGGAGAACGTCATCATCATCCTGTCTGGGTATTCCTCTCTAATCTTTGATATCAAGAGAGTTCCCATGCCAGATCCTGTACCTCCTCCAAGGGAGTGACATACCTGAAAGCCTGATCCAAAAAGAACAACACAGATGAGTTTCATAAACCAACATAAACTAGAGAGAACCGGATTGTTTCATTAGATTAGAAACAGCTCGCAAGAAGTCCATTTTTTTCAAGGCCATAGATCACTCACGCAAAATCAGAATTGCTCCAACACTGAATGTTTTGGTTGAACTTCATAATATGTCTTACACAAGAAACACTAAATAAAAATTGGGGGAAAATAAAATTGCAAAAACACACCAAGAAAGTTATCAACACCGGCTCTCCAGATGATAATTTTGATAAGGAGGCATTGGCATTATCAATATTATAGTATACTTTACAAAACCAGTCAAGAAATCCCATCCACCCAAAAACAACTTCCTACCTATAAACCGACAAGAACAAGATCTGATCTCATCCCCAGATTCGATCTACAATTGTTTTTATTTTATATTATTATCACACTTATTAATGTCTTCTCACATGGTTTATTTTCTTAATAAATTTATCGATCATGTTAGTCAATTGAGATATGGCTTGCAGGCCAGGGCCTGAGGGTCCTGTAAAGACACAGCATCTCTTATCATGCCATGCTGGCAGGGACCACATGTTAAGATCTACTTTTTTTGCGTCAAATTTTATAATTTGTAACAAAGTCGGTGCTTGCAAGAAAATATCATGTTGTCGCAAAATAACAATCATGAGATGACAAAAGTTGGATATAAAATTCAATTATGCGTCCAAAAGATTCAAAGTGTTCACTCATTCAGTGTCTCCAGTCTCCACACTGGACCAAAACGGGACCTACCTACCAATACCAAACAAGTCAAATCTTATCAGCAAAATACACCAACACAACAAATTTACAATTGATCGAATACAGCAATAATATATTTCAGATCCATGTGCATATTTAATCTGTACAAAAAATGGGACAATGAAATAATTTAGATCAATTTGTTACTTGAAAATTCATCTTATTAGAATAAATCAACAGCAAAAACAGATTCGAATCCGGCAAATGAAAGTGATATTTCAACTTGATTGTTAACAGAGGACGACTAAGCATAGGCATAACAAAAAACTAATAACAAACAAAGAAACTGTAAACAAGATAAGCATTATATCGAATTCAATTTATAAAAAAAAAAAGATCCGAAACCCTAAAATTTACCTTGCAAGCAATCGCAATTCTCGGCCTCCTTACGAACAACATCGAGAACAGCGTCGATCAACTCGGCTCCTTCGGTGTAGTGACCTTTGGCCCAGTTGTTGCCGGCGCCGGACTGTCCGAAGACGAAGTTATCGGGTCGGAAGATCTGGCCGTATGGTCCGGATCTGATACTATCCATGGTACCGGGTTCCAGATCCATAAGGACGGCTCGTGGAACGTAACGTCCACCGGAGGCCTCGTTATAGTAAACATTGATCCGCTCCAGTTGATTATCGGAGGATCCGTCTCCCTTGTACCTCCCAGTGGGGTCCACACCATGCTCGTCGCAAATCACCTCCCAAAATTTGGAACCGATTTGGTTCCCGCATTGTCCTCCTTGAATGTGCAAGATTTCTCTCATTTTCCTCTCTCTCTCCCCCTCGAAGTCTGTTTTCTTGGTGAAAGGAAAAGAAAAGAAAAGAAAATGAATTGAATCTCAGAGAGAGAGAGAGAGAGATTTGTAGAGGATGAGTCGGAGGAGGTTGAGACGGCAAATAAAGAGAAGCGCGGATATTTTTGAAGGGTTGTGTGAGTGCTGTCGTCAGCGGAGAGAGAGAGTACGGACAAACCAACTAACTGCAAAATGAAGGAGTGGGGGTGCGCACGTTAAGAGAGGAGGCCTGGATTTTTGCGGTAATTATCTATCTGTCTGCTTTTGGCATTTAATTTAGGAATTTGAATGTCGGTTATTTTTTATTTATTTAAAATTTTTAATTTTTTAATTTTTTTTTCCGTCTATGATTCGCCATTAACGATTAATCTTTTTAACGGTACAGTACATTTTATTGGTTAGCTGGCTGCCACGTGGAATGATGCGACTGGACTAGATCGGGCAACTGCTGCCTATCTGCCAGTTGGCATGATAAGCTTTTCTTACCTAATAAGATAATATAAACCTTAATGATTGATTTGTATAATTGGACCAATTTTTGTATTTAGATTCTTGATTGCTCGAATTTATAGTAACATAAATGGTAAATATATCTGTCAAAGAAATTTAGAAAAAAATGGTAAATGTAAATGTAAATCTAATAACTCCTAACTAAGCTTACAATTTTGAAAAACTTTTAGGATAGATTTGTTACATTTTATTTTTTATATGGTTATTTACCTTGTATAAGGTAAATTGCATGAAAGATTAACGATGCAATATGCATTCCAGATTTGCTCTTATGGGTAAAAATGATCGGATTCCGAACTACCATCCAACGGAACATTATAATATTCCTTTACCTAAAGACAACATGATATTTTGAACATATTCCGTTCAAACATTTATAAAATACATACATATAAATTTAGTTTAATTATAGATAGATCTGGTTTTTTTTTTTTTTTTGACAATTCATAGATCTAGATTACTAGTCGAAATGTAATGTGTTGTGCTTAGATAACTAGTTGAAGTGTAAATTCAGACAGCTCAACGAATCAAATATATTGTTGATTAAAAAAAAAAAAACAAATCAAACTTATTGGGGTATCTCACATGAGGGTCCATTGTCATTTATCGAATGTGGGCCAACCTAATTGCTCGGGCCCAATTTGCAGGGATGGGCAAGTACCAGCCTGCTATTTCTGCATTATTATTATTATTATTATCAAAAATTCTGGTAAGATAAATTAGATCATTTAATTTGGGGTTGAATCGAAATAATATTATATATAAAAAGTTATAAACAACAATCATTTTATCTAATTGAGAAGAATCAATCATAATATATAATTCCGATACCTAGAAGACTGATTTCAGACAATATTATTGTTGGCTTCAAGTGTCTGCACAGAATTAAAAGGAGGAAGAGGAAGCGGGGTTTCATGGCGTCAAATTAGATATGTCAAGAGCTTATAATCGCGTGCAATGGATTTTTGTCGAAAATATGATGCACTCTTTAGGCTTCTCCTTGAAATGGATCAAACTAGTTATGCATTGCATTTCGTCCGTCTCCTACTCTTTTGTTCTTAACGGCAACATTTGCGACTCCATTAAACTAACGCAGGGACTACGTCAAGGAGACCCACTCTCCTCCTATCTTTTCCTTTTGTGTACAGAAGGATTCTCTAGTTTGATTAATCATGCAGTGGTTAAAGGGGAGTTCCAAGGGTTCAAATGTAGTAGTAATGGTCCAACTATTTCCCACCTGTTTTTTGTGGATGACAGCCTATTATTCACCAAGGCTACTGTGTCCAATTGTGTGTTAGTTAAGCGAATCTTAGATACCTATGCAAACGCCTCAGCCAGGTAATAAATTTTGGTAAGTCTGCAGTATGTTTTAGTCCCTCTATAGACTCTCAGGATTGTTCTATTTTGGCTGCGGTAATAGGTATTAATTTTGTTAAATGTCATGAGAATTATCTAGGTTTGCCTTGCTTTATTGGAAGAAAGAAAAAGGAGATTTTTTCAATTATCGTTAGTAGGATTTGGGACAAAATCAAAGGAAAAAGGAGGTTTTACTCAAGGCTGTTGTCCAAGCCATCCCCACGTACACAATGAATTTATTCTAGCTACCTATGTGTCTCCTGGATGATATCTACCGTCTTTGTGCACGTTTTTGGTAGGGAAGTAATAGAACCTTGAGGAAGATACATTGGTGCACATGGTCTCGGTCGTGTGAGGCTAAAGAGAAAGGGGGTCTGGGATTTAAAGATTTAGAGAAGTTTAACAAAAATTTACTCGCAAATCAGTGTTGGCGAATACTGTCTAATGGAGGGACTAGGACACTCTCCTCACCTCACCTCACCTCACCTCACCTCACCTCACACCATTTAATCTTATGACACATAAGCATTGCAATGAATGGATGATTAAGATGTGATTAACACTTTATTAACAACCAATCACATGTGAGAAAAATGTGAGGATGATGTGAGGTGAAGAGAGAATCCTGGTCTCTAATGGAGATTCACTGGTAGCTCGCGTGTTAAAAGACTATTACTTCCCAGACATGAAGTTCATATGTGCAGAAATGAAGCCTTCGGCCTCATTTATTTGGAAGAGTCTGATATGGGGAAAGGAAATTATTGATGGCTCCAAGATCCGTATTTACAAAGATAGGTGGATCCCGAGACCTACCACATTCAAGCCTATTTCCCCTCCATCGCTGGGGCGAAAATGCCGCTGTCAACCAGCTTATAACCCCTTCGAGCGAGTGGAATATAGGTTTGATTAAGTCAGTTTTTTGGGTGGATGATGTATCAACGATCCTAAGTATCCCTATTGGTAGAAGTTGCAGTGCTGCAACATTGACTCTCTCCAGTGGCATTTCGATCCAATGAGATCCTATTCAGCCAAGTCTAGATATTGGTTAGAGTGCTTTCTACGATCTGATCCCTATCCTTTTAGCTTTGGATCCTTCTCTAAGTTATCTATTGCTTGGTGGAAATCTCTTTGGAGACTTCAAATCCCTACTAAGGTGAAGATTTTTGTTTAGAAAGCTTGTAACGATATGTTCCCCTCATTTGAGAATCTGGCTAGTCGAAGAATTCCGATTGACTTGCTTTGCCCTTTATGCAAATGCAAGAACAAGTCCATTCTCCATGGGCTGTGGAGCT
Organism: Acer campestre; assembly: GCA_954870605.1. Taxonomy (NCBI): domain Eukaryota; kingdom Viridiplantae; phylum Streptophyta; class Magnoliopsida; order Sapindales; family Sapindaceae; genus Acer; species Acer campestre. The sequence continues at coordinate 31,487,928 of OX940810.1, forward strand.
GTAGTCACTTGAAAATGTTGCGTGCTTTTTGGTCATCAAAACTTTCAGGTAATCATAAACATAAGCCCCACTTTTTTGATTTTATTCTGCATTATTTTACCCGTTTGAAAATAGAGGAATTGGGACTGCTATGTGTTTGTTTGTGGAAGGTTTGGTCTTTGCATAATGTTGCAGTTCATGATCCTAACTCTACTAGGGAAGTTGATGTCGTGGAGTGGGCTTGATGTTTCATTAATGAGATCCATAGTGTTAATTCTGTTGATGCTAGGCCTGCTAAAGCTCTCCCTCTCAGAATTCCTATTTGGAAGCCCCCCGACCTTGGTATGTACAAGGTCAACAGTGATGCAACTCTGAACATGGCAGGTCTAGCGGTAGGGGTTGGTATTGTCATCCGCAATTCATTTAGCCTTGTGATAGCTTATAGCTCTCAAAAGATCGCAGCCACCTTCTCTCCGCAAGTGGCTGAAGCGGTGGTAATTCTCCGTGGCCTTCAATTGGCAATAGATTCTAGTTTGACTCCTTGTAAGATTGAGTCTGATGCAGAAGTAGTTGTTAGGTGGATCAACATTCAACAACGATGTTCCTCTATGCTCAGAGATAGGGAATGTTATTTCTAACATTCTCACTTTGCTGAATTAGACGCGTTGTGTTTCCATTATATTCTTTGCTAGAAAGGCTAATCAGGTGGCCCATGTATTAGTCAAAAACAGCCTCTTGTGTGGAGGACATGTTTTGGCTGTGGCTGGTGGAGTTCTCATCCTGTATTAGTTCCCTTATAGCGGTTGAGCTTCGCACTTGTATGTAATCTTTCTATTCTTTCAAAAATAAAAATTTTATAATTTTTTCCTCTTCATTGTGGGAACTGAGAACACAAAAACTCATATGGTGCATCCTTTGCCAATCAAAATAGATTTGAAGTAATTTCTTTTTGAGAGAAATGTAAAGGCTATCCAACATTATAAATCATTTCTGAGACAAAAGCGATATAATTCACAATGTCACTGAAGAATACTAAAATACAGTTTCCAGCACTTTACACAACTTGAATGGTGTGGAGGGTAGGCATCCAAAACAGTAAATTTAATTCAAAACATTGCACTAGTGTTGAAGATGGCCTTCACTGCAGAATTTTCTGAAGTTCAGAGATTCGTCCGCCACAAATTCACTGAAAAAAAAATTAATTTTACATTAGCAAAAGAACACGAAACCAATCAAGAGCTAGGAATTGATAGAAAACACGAACAATATTCGCTCAGCCATTTGTGATGTGTCCCATCTTGGACTCCAGGGGTAATCTGACAGAAGAGGTGACTTGATCGGCATGCCATTGGCGTTGAAATACTACAAAATTATGTGATTGTAACACAGTCAGTGAGTATGATTTGCATTTGCAGCCAAGAATGAACAAGATGATTCATGTTATGATTTCGCCTAAATGAAATCCTTCAGCTTTCAAGACCCAATCAAGAAACTGTTAGTGCATTAGAACTAGGTATCATTGGAGTGATCTAATTGGAGTGATCTAAAACGGAACCAGAAACAGCATAATATCGAAGGTAACGGCAAATGACAAAATATCAGAAATGAATTCAGATGTATAAAGAACCAAATGTCATGCCCATCTTTATCTTTCAGATCTCTTTTTACTACGTATCGGTTAAATGACAAGATCTATTAGATTTGTGATCAACCGCTTGTCAAACGGAAAGTTATAGTGAGAAAATATAATAGGACTTAACTCAGACAGCTGTCTTCGTTAACTAAGGATTAGCAAGAACAACAATATTCTCTTTTCCTTGATTCAAGGCAAAAATTTATGAAAATATTGCACACATGTTTAAGTACAATGAAAATTTCTAATACTTTGTATATTGTAAAGAATAATCACCATAGAACTTTGAAGCATCATAGCTGGCTGCTGCTTTGGAAATTGAGTTGAAAGGAACATCTGCACCTACAGTAATACAACCATATAGAAAATCATAAAAGAATGGTGGAACAATTAAGAAAATCAAATATAAAGCACTATGAATAGAGATATAGAAGGTAGGAAAGAAATAAAAAAAAATAAAAAAATGATCTGAAAAAGATTATGACACGGCACAACCCTATTTGAACGGCACCCAAAGAGTAGGACCTAAAATCCCACATATAATTAAATGTACACGATTCTCTGTAGAATAATTGAACTCAATACATAAATAAGTACCATGAATGAGAAAGCCCCTGAAGCAACAAAAAACATAGTCTTCCTGTAAAAAACCTGAGAAGTAAAGCCATGAGAACCTATTAGTCACTCTTTAACAATTACCAGCTCAGATTTTGAGCAGGTACAAAAATCTGTAATGCATACCGAATCAGTTTCTACTGGTCTTCCCAGCAGAGGGGCTAATGCTTCAATAAAGCGCCTTCTTACATCGATTAATGAGACTGCCTCCGAAACCTTGAATATAGAAAGATAGCTTTATGTGGCATTCAAAGTAAATAGATTCAAAGAAAAAAAAAAAAAAGGAAACATAGCTGACCTGTCTCTCAAGGGATCCCTCAAGATGAGGAAGATATTCAGCCATACACCTTAAAGAGACAATAAAGAATAAGCATTATTTGTTTGCCCCATGACATATTTGTAGGGATTCAATGTATATAGGTAGCTTAGTGTGCATAACTTACATTCCATCCAACCATGTAGGAAGTTTGACATCGTCAATAGAGAACATATATTTTAACTCCGGGGTTGACATTAATTTTAGACGTGGTGCTGAAGGAGCAGACATATACTTTCTATTAACAGGATATACAACCTGCACCCATCAATACATCCACATAAACAACTTAACAGGAGAAGATACACACATGCATGAAACACAAAAACGAAAAAGGCAGAAAAAGAGATAGTAGAAGACGGACCTGTAAGTATATCTTCTGTTCATGTCTCCAAGGGCACCCTACTACCATTTTATTTATGTTCAGGTCCATTAGAGGCACAGCAAATTTGACCTCCTCTGACTACGCCAAAATTCAAAGGCATAAAAACCACATATATTAATGAAAAAATATGATACCTAGTAATCAATTAAAGTCATGTGAAGTGTGAACATGTTCATTTTAGAAAGTACCTGTACCTTTTCAACACCGGAACTCATATGCATTTCAATGCCCTGCAGCACAGTGAAAGGAGCAAGGCACAATGAAGGTAGTAGAGCCATATGTCCAGCATTCAAATTCAAATATTGCACAATTAACATTCATGATTCAGCTTCAGCAATCCATTGACAGGTTTGTTAATGAGAACTCAAAACAAGGTTTTCTTTACAGTGTCCTTAACAAATATCCAAGTCAAATAATATGGATATACAAATATAGAATTTTCGATTACGAGTATTCTGTGCATTATAATTCAAATTACTACAAAATGCACATAAAATGTTAATAGATTAAACATATTACCTCCCTAGCAAACATAGTGCTAATTTCAAATTTCACCCGCTCGTCATCCACCTCTCCAACACGCTTCCTCTGGTAGGCCGTATACTGGTCCCTACGAACAAAAATAAGGGAAATTCATCCACGTTTTCAAGCATTAAAATCAAACTTCCTTGGAAACTCAAATGCCTAACCTCAAATCCTTGATGAGAGCCAACAGCCGAGAGGGGTCTTTGTTGTTCCAATTACACAAACTGTTCTTGATTGCATTCAAACCTCCTTCTCCTCCTTCTCCTCCATCGCCCGTCAGGAGAAACGGATGAAAATCTTCGTCTTCAGGCCCAAAAATAACATCAGGAGAGGCAAATGGAAATTCTGCATTGTATAGAATATCCCCTAAAACAATGCTAAGAAACAATAATCAGTAGAGAAAGAGCATGCACATTTGAAAAAATATATAAAAAATTTCTAAAAACAGACTAACATTTGATAGTGTCTAGACAATATGGTATCAACAAAGTGAACCGATCAAGATTTCCAGAGTACTTGCTTCCAGACCACACCTTATCAACCTGAAATTAGAAAAACAAATAAGAACCAACAATCTTGTCTAATGATTTTATTGAATTAGAGAACGAAACCCTAATTAGACCAATAAAAGAAAATTAAGATTTTGGCGGTCAATTTAAGCTAATTTGACAACACCAAATACAAGAATTCGAATGAATTTTTGCGTAATTGTTACTACAAATCAAAAAAATTGTTACCTTGATAGAGTGAGGGAAGTGATTCATGAGGTAGTGGATCTGAGTTGAGATAAATGGAGGAAATCCATCACCACTAGACATGCTTCTTTTAAATTTCACTCTCAAAAATCACTACTGGAAAGTAAACAATCCACCGGCGATCTATCAAAAGTCTTAAAAATCTCCTCTCGATTGGAAAAATGGAGAAGACATCAACCAAACCGCAGACAACTCTTCTGTTTCACGACGTCGTTTAAACATTCTCTGAATAAAATAACTATTGGGCCGGGTCGGGTTGTCGATGTTTACATGGGCCCAACTTAATCAAAACAAAGGGTATAATCGTCAATGCGAAAAATCAATTAAAACCCTAGACAACAGAAGCCAACTCCATTATAAAGAGTGAACACGGTGACATCTCCATTTAGAGAATCAGAGCCGCTTCGACATATTTTCTCTTTTTCTTCTTCCTTGGTCTTGTTGATTTGTTTATAACTCATTATTATTTCTCTGGCACTCGCTTTTTTGTGTTGTTGATTTTTTTTTTTTTTTTTTTTTGTCTGGAGATCAGGTGATGATATTGGATTTATATCTCACGACGGTCGTCTGAGACACATCGTGTCAACACTGATGCATTGATCCAATGATTCTGATGATTTCATCTCTATTTTCTGTTTGTAAGGTCATATTCTCTTCTCTGCTATCAAATCATTTTTTTTAATTCTAAATTTAAAGCGAATTTTAATGGTGGTGGAGCTTGCCCGATGATGAATGTTTTAAATCTGATATATTTTACGATGAATATCAAACCTCCTACTCATTCTGAGTGCTCGTTTACCGCCAAACTTCTTTTTTTTTTTGGTACGTGTTTGTTTTTCTTGATTTGGTTTTAGATTGGCACAATCAGTAAATTTTGTTATGTTATGTGAAATCGAATGATCTTTGAGTTCGACCAAACTACTCCTGATTGCTTTCTGCATTTAGTTGTCATCAAATTTGGATTACAAGACCATCTCCAACCGAGCTTCAAATTCAATTTGAAGATCGGTTGGAGATGGTCTTAGATTGGCACGATGAGGAGATTTTGTTATATTATCTGAGATTGAACAATCTTTGAACGATATTCAAGTCCTTTTCATTCTGAGTGCAATCTGCATTTAGATGGCATCAAATCTGGTTTTCAAAGTTAAACTGAAACCACATTAGTGATTTAAATTTTTGAAAGAAATTTGTTTTTATGTTCGCTGTGGACTTAAATTTACCTACATTTTAAACGTTTGGTTTAATATATATATATATATATATATTAACAAACGAAACAGCTACAAAACTACTAACATGAAAAAATAGAACTCAGACAAACACCTGGAGCATCTCTCATGTAAGACAATTTGGTGTTGAAAGAGTGTTCTCCTAGGATATGTTTACACAAAAAAAAAAAATCCACTTTAAATTTTACACTAAAAATACATTTTTAAAGAATATTTTTTTAATAAGTCTTTTAATTATTATAAAATTTTAAAATACATAATTAAAAAGTAAATTAATTAAATAAAATATGTATTGTATATGTTTTTTTAGGAATAAATAGTAATTGTTAATATTTTTAAAATTAAAAATAGACTGATGTGACATTTATATAAAAAAAAAAAATTTAGTCCAGTTATTATGAAGCAAATTTTGTGTACGTTAAAGTTACACAAATTTTCTTTTTTTTAGGTTGGAGTTGATTTTTACACCAATTTGGTGTTTTTTGGTGTGTTTGCTGAAGTTTTAAATATAATTTCAACCAACACACTAAATACACCAAATTAATGTAAAAATCAACTCATACCAAAAATACTAAAAAAATACATTAAATTCTTTCTATTTTTTATTGTAAATGTCACGTCAGTTTATTTTTATTTTTTAAAATTATTAATTTAACTCTCTTATATTTAATTATAAAAATATGTTTTCTCAAAATGATACCAATATTGATATATATATATTTAATTTAATTAATATATTTATTAATTATACATTTAACCAATTTAAAATTTATAATAATTTAAAGATTTATTGAAAGAATATTCTTTAGAGATACTCTTTTTGTATAAAATTGTGTAATTTGGTGTAAGCATATTCTTACGGGATCTTTTAACATCAAATTCGTGGTATATATTTAAGATGCTCCTAGCTACATAAAACCATCCATAGTTCATTGTTGATAGCTGCAAACATATCCTTAACCAAATCTGGTCTCGGAGAGAGATCTGAAACCAAATCTAGTTGTTGAGATGTTTGCAGTTAGACCGGTTTCAAGGGTTGATGACTAAGCTCGATAATCTGAGTGGAGATAGTGTTTTTGTATGTCTGGCAGAAGCATGAATAAAGTGTGGATACAAACAATTTGCATATTTGTGTCATTTTTGAAAGCATCTTCGGTAGAGTATTCTAATGTAATAGAAATGATATGTGTGATTTTGATGTGGTTCAATTAGTAGATAGGTACCTGTTTTGATTTCTTTGAAAGTAAAGAATGTAAAGTAAATAATGGTTTTGAGTGGGTCATTTTTGTTAAACTTTCGATAGGAATATCGAATATATTGAAGATATTTACTTAACCGTAGCAAATGCATTGAACTAGTGATCAAATTTGTTGCCCGAGCAATTTAATCTAATGTTCTCCATGTAGGAGCCTAAACATTTATAGAAAAATATATATATAAATTACTCATTTTTATGGTGGAAACCTTGTACTTAATCCAGAGCTGAAGCTTGCAACAATGAGATGATTTCAAAATTAAATGATTAAGAATAATCCCAGTTTTTGAATAAACTTGTAAGCTATGATTTTGTTGTCAAACCTGAATTTTTCCATCAGAAGATCCAGCAAAAAGCATCCCTCCATCAATATCAGACACCAAAGATGTGATTTTTGAGTGCCCACTACTACTACCAACTTTAATGAAGGTAACTCTTGTGACTCTTTCCTTCAACCAAGCCTCTATGATTCCACATTTTGTTTCTGTGAATATGAAGTCACTGTTTACAGCTACCCGCAGAATATCGAATCCGGTCGTAAATGTTCCCACAGCTGCTGCATTATTTGAGAGACAGAATACCTCCTAGAAAAAATATAGTGTTTCCAAATAAAACGTTTTGGAGATTTGTTCAAAAATCCAACAAAAGCATTGGAAGAGATATTAGTATAGAAATCTTACCTGGATACTGTAACCAGAGCAACCACAGTATATTTTATCTCCAACATGACAAGGGATTTCACTGATTTGTTGAAGTTTATATGTTTTGGAACACTAGACCAATTGTATACCTGTTAAGAAAAAATTTAGCAAAATGGTTCACTTATGGTCTGCATGATTATGCAAATCGAACTCTGAGTCCAGTATAGTTCATTAGAGGGGCTATGTAACATTATAGAGTCAGACCCCATACGGAAAAATGTACAAGAATCCAGTATCTGAAAACTAAGGGAAAAGAAAAGAATGCATGTGTATGTGTTTGTGTGTGTTTCGAATATATACCTTAATAATGGCATCAGAGTGGCTGCTCAAAACTCGGCTTTTGAACTGAAGCAGAGACAGAACCTCTCCATTAGTGCTTGAATCCAACTCAACCACTTCGGATCCATTATGAATTGGAAATCATCAAACTCTTCACGTTTGCTAAGGATTAGCTGGACAAGAGAGGGTACAAAATCATGAGCTGAAAGCTAAGCAAATGCTGGTCTCAGCTGGTATATGAGAGAACAACAGCCTCAGCTAGACCCTTTTTAAGCAGAGAAACCAGGCAATCGAAATCAGAATCTACTCAGGTAAGAGCCTCACCAACACTTTCATCGGCAAAGATTAGCTCGAAGAGAACGTAAACGGATATTCTCATTACTTTCTCTATTTAAAGAGGCTGATAATAGTTCCACAAACCCATTTATGATTGTCGGTTTGGATATATAAGCATGAAACTACCGCCAACACACCTGATTCACATTCTTGCAAGTTTTCTGAAGTACATGGACATGAAACATAAGGTTTTAGTCCGGTGATAATTGTTTAAACAGCAGATTGAGATATCACACTAGTCGACGAAGTAGATATTACTACTCGCGTAAATCTTTTGCTCATTTGATTAAGATAATCGTCGGTACTCTTATAGCTGTGAAATTCAGTGGTTCTGGATGGAGTGGATGTCAACGGCGTTTCTTTTCCAGGGAGGGAGTTGAACGTATGCCTTGGTGTTTCAGAGTAAGAAAACTCCTGAGCAAGATCAGGATACTGATCTTTCCAAGATGTAATAAGTCTCTTCAAGACATTGTTTGTTTTGGGCAGTGAACTTGAAGAGAGAGGCTGCCGAGTGATGGGACATGTCGTGTTTCCTCTTTTTAGCCATTCTTGAATTGCTTTTCTTTCACAAGTCTGACCAGTTTCAAGTGTAACTGGATCATTGAAAATCTGTCCTATGATAGGACAAACAAAATCTTTTGGTGGTCTTGAACGCAAAGTCAGTTTCTCAAACAAGGGAAGTGAAATGCAGCTTTGATTTCCTTCATCACTTTCATTGTGGGAACTGCAGAAAATAATGATATTAACTATGGCACAAGTAACTTATAGAATTCCAAGATTTTGAAATTTAAAGAAGAGAAGTGATCCACCTATTATATAAATTTTCCAAATTCAAATTGTCATAACTCATATTCCTTCTTCTACCAATATTTTTCCTGGAAGATTTTGTTGTACCTAAGTTGCAAAGCAAATATTAGTGAAGTGCAATAATTTATCAAACAGATTTAAAATTTCAGGCAAGTATTTACCAATCTCTTTGCACACTTTGCACAGTGTTCTTTGTGTTGGGTTCTCAATTCCTTATTAATCAACCGATCTTGAATAAAACTTTCAACACTGGTCTTCAATAACCTAACAATGTCCTTCTGGTCTATAGCAAACCTGTAATTTCTAGACTTCTTTTCGAACAAAATCTGAGATTATAATTTCTCAATCAATTTAGACATGAGTTCTTCACTGCATCAACCAAAGTTCATTAGGTTTGTGTTACATTCTCCTTCAAGGCCGGCCATTAGTAGATTATAGTTTTTCACCGGCTTCGATTAATAATAATTTAATTTTGTGATGACTGATGATCAAAGCAGACAATACACTAAACATTGTTTTAAAAAAACTAATATTATTGTCAGGATTATTAAAAAATGTTGAAAGGTTGAACAGTTGGTTTAGTTAATGACAATGAAATACTGCTAATTTTAATAGGGAAACTATTATTCTGCCCCCTATAGTTTACCGTATTCTCTAGTCTCCCCCCTCTAGTTTTAAAATTCTTCAATTTCCCCTCTCCCATGCACAAATACATCCAATCTCTCCATATAAAAATAGGCATGGGAGAGGGGAAATTAGAGAATTTTAAAACTAGAGGTGGGAGACTGGAGAATACAACAAACTACTAGGGAGAGAATAATAATTTCCCATTTTAATATGAAGACAAAATCGTAACTAATTTTATGTTCACAGCATAAGACGGATATGCCCTATTTTTAGACAATGTTTTTAACCGTTTTTGGGCGGGAGGAGTTTGGGCCAAGCCCAGCCCATTTATCATTATCGGGCACAAATCTAATAAAGCAAGAGATTTTTATTTTTTCATTTCGTGTGGGACCAGACCAGAAATAATAATCAATCACGAATCAAAATCACTTTACATAGGTCCACGTGGACCAATAATTTATCTCACTTGTTTGTCTCTTTCCAGAAAAGTGGGGTCCATAGAAGAATCGCGTCAGAAACACGCAGCTCAAGTCAAGATTACGAAACGTGTCCTACATCAAACGGCTGAGATCAAGCCTGGCAAGATATTCCCAGTTCAGTAAAAGTTCTATATAAAAAAAATCAAGCCGCCACTGTCCTGTATTATATCGGTCTCTTCGAAGTCACGCATTGCATTGACGTAACTGTACGAACCGGAGGTGAAATCCAGATCCAGTACGATGCCGAACCCTAAGGTGTTCTTCGACATGACGATCGGCGGCGTGCCAGCCGGAAGGATCGTGATGGAGCTCTACGCGGACACGACGCCGCGGACGGCGGAGAACTTCAGGGCGCTGTGCACGGGGGAGAAGGGGAAGGGGAGGAGCGGGAAACCGCTCCACTACAAAGGATCGGCGTTCCACCGCGTGATCCCGGGGTTCATGTGCCAGGGCGGTGACTTCACGGCCGGCAACGGGACCGGAGGTGAGTCGATCTATGGCGCGAAGTTCGCGGACGAGAACTTCGAGAAGAAGCACACTGGACCGGGAATTCTGTCGATGGCTAACGCCGGTCCGGGGACCAACGGATCGCAGTTCTTCGTGTGCACGGCGAAGACGGATTGGCTGGACGGGAAACACGTGGTGTTTGGGAAGGTGGTCGAGGGTTTGGATGTCGTGAAGGCGATCGAGAAAGTTGGGTCTTCTTCTGGAAGGACCTCGAAGCCTGTTGTGATTGGTGATTGTGGTCAGCTCTCTTAATCACTTGAGTGTTTGTTTTGGTATTTTGGCTTGGAGGGTTTACTAATAAAGTGTTATATTAATGGTGGCCTTTCTCTTGCTGTTGTTGCTGTTGTTTGATGTTTATGTTTATGTTTATATATATCCATAAACTGCTTTTTTATGTTGGAGCAGCAGTTGATGTTTGATCATCTGTAACTTTGTTCCGGTCATGGAATATGTTTGGATAATATATATAAAATAAAAATAATTAAAAAAAATTGGAATTATTATAGTACAAATGTGTCAAGTGTTTTAAAATTTTTATTTCTTTTTATTTATAATCAACTTAATTTGAATTGAAAGATAATCAATGAAAGGAGTGTAGCAAATTATAGTTGTTTGGCATCATTGAAGATATGTTCTGGTTGGAAGAATTTCCTATTTGTATTAGTCGAGTCATTGACTCAGAAAAGCCTATTTAGGCTCTTTGCTTGTTTGCTCTGTTTCATCAAAAAAAAAAAAAAAGATCGATTGTTGGTTGAATTGAAATCGAACTAAACATTGTTTTATGACTAAAAAACTGTTAGGATCCCACATTGACTAAGAGTATGGGATTAGTCAATGGTATATAATTCATTGGGCACCCTATCCTTACAAGCCGGTTTTAAGGATAAGTTCTACCCAGTGGGTTCGTATCAAGTGGTATCAGAGCCAGCACCATGCCGTGGTGGAATGTTAGGATCCCACATTGACTAAGTATGGGATTAGTCAATGGTATATAACTCATTGGGCACCCTATCCTTACAAGCTGGTTTTAAGGATGAAAATAATAATTTCTGGATATCTTTATTAATCATCTGATCATCTCTTTAAATAAGAGGGGTACAGCTTCAAGACTTGACCCCTAACATGACTAATTCAAAGCAGTAAAAGCACCTGGTAACTTCATCATTCCCTGCCCCTTAAAGCAAGCACTTGTCCTCAAGTGCAAATATCTTCAAAATTCGGAAACTGATTTTTCATAAATTCTAAATTCTCCCATGTTGCTTCCGCTGGCGAAATCCCTTGCCAATGCACCAAAACCTCTTTCCCTTGCTTCCTTTGATCTAAAATAGCTTGAGGATGTGGCATTAATTTCTCAGAACTGGTTGTTGGAAGTTGAGTTTGAATAGTCCTGTTTTTTGAGTAAGGAAACATGAAAAACAAGGTGAATTCGTGACTCCCTTGGCAACTCTAATTTATAGGCCACCGCCCCAATTCTCTGCAAGATTTTGAATGGACCATAGTACTTAGGAGAAAGTTTGGTATTTTTCCTCAAATACATCCAATCACCAACAGAAAACTCTCTTTCGGAATGCTTTTTATCATAAACTTGTTTCATCCGTGCCTGAGCTTCTTTTAGATTCTCTTTCGAACTCTCTAAGAGTTGTATCTCTGTCAATTAATTCATTCTCCACGGCGACCACCTTTGTCGTTCCCGGTATGTAAGATAGAAGGCTTGGAGGAACACGTCCATATACTACCTCAAAAGGCGTCTTCTTAATACTTGAGTACCAACTTGTATTGTAACTGTATTTTGCCCAAGCTAACCATCGGACCCAATGCGTGGGGTGCGAACTAGTGAGACATCGGAGATACATTTCAATCATTCTGTTCACCACTTCACTTTGGCCATCAGTCTGGGGATGATAGGCCGAACTGAAATTAAAATTAGTACCATTCAACCGAAACAACTCTGTCCAAAAATGGCTTGTGAATGTCGGATCTCTGTCACAAACAATTGAGCTAGGCATTCCGTGTAAACGAAAAATGTTATCAAAGAAAATTTGAGCAACACTCACAACAGTATATTGATGAGACATGGTAGTGAAATGGGCATACTTGGACAATCTATCCACTACCACAAATATGGTAGATTTTCCTTTAGAAGTGGGTAGACCATCGATGAAATCCATAGCAATGTCTTCCCATATCTGATTTGGAATTGGCAACGGTTGCAAAAGACCTGCTGGTGAAAGATGGTCTACTTTATGACGTTGACAAACATCACACCTTCTAATAAACTCCTTAATTTGCTTTCGCATTCCCTGCCAATAAAAAGTAGATTGTATTCTATGAAAAGATTTCATAAATCCTTCATGAGTGCTACCATGAAATTGGCTAATTATGTTTTCAATAAGAGATGAGTCTTTGGCAAGATAAATCTTCTCTTTGAAAAAAAGCAATCCATTCTGGAATTTCCAAAGGCCTAAAGCTTCCCCATCACTGATCAATTTCACCAACTATTGAAGGTCTGAGTTTGTTGCAATTTCTTCTTTGATTGCGATCGTCCATCTAGAAACCGGTTGAGAAATTGCTAGTGCCTCCCCTTTGTCATGTTCGTGTTGTTGAGAGAGTGCATCTGCGACAATGTTCTCTTTCCCTTTCTTGTAAATGATGACAAAATCAATTCCCATCAGCTTGTACAACCATTTTTGTTGTGTGCTGGTAGTGATTTTTTGATGCCATAAATGTTTAAGGCTTTGTTGATCGGTATAAATCACAAACTGCCTGCCTAGAAGATATGCCCTCCACTTTTGTACTGCCATAACCATTGCTAACATCTCTTTTTCGTAAGTTGACAGCAAAAGATTTTTGCCTTTGAGAGCGTAGCTGTAGAAGGCAATTGGTCTATCCTATCGTAAAACTCCTCCATTCCAGAACCTGATGTGTCACACTTGACAATAAAGGTCTTGGAAAAATCTGGAAGGACTAATACTGGAGCTCATGTCATCACTTTTTTGAGTTGTTCAAATGCTTCCTCTGCGATTGGGTTCCATTTGAAAGAATCCTTTTTGAGCATCTTCGTAAGAGGGCTAGCTATTTTACCATAATTCTGAATGAACTTTTGGTAATAACCAATTAATACCAGAAAACCTATCAGACCCTTAATTGTTTGAGGCTTAGGCCAGGCCACCATTGCAGAGATTTTATCAGGGTCAACTGCAACTCCGGGTCAACTGCAACTCCTACATTAGTTATAATATGGCCTAAATATTTGACTTCTACCTGCCCAAATTCACACTTCTCAAGCTTTACAAATAACTTGTTAGACTTTAATACATAAAATACAATCTCAAGGTGTTTAAGATGATCATGCCAAGATTTCCTATAGATTAGAATGTCATCAAAAAACACAAGAACAAACTTCCGTAAATAGTGTTGGAATACCTTGTTCATGAGTGCTTGAAAAGTTGGTGGTGCGTTGGTGAGGCCAAACGGCATAACCAGGAACTCATAATGGCCATGATGAGTACGAAAAGCTGTTTTTTCCACATCGTTAGGGTGCATCCCTATCTGGTGATAGCCTGAACGGAGATCCAGCTTTGAAAAAATTCTAGCTCCATGTAACTCATCCAATAACTCATCGATTATTGGAATAGGAAATTTATCCTTCACAGTAATTGAATTCAATTCCCTATAATCGATACACATCCGCCACGAACCGTCATGTTTCTTCACCAAAAGGACTGGAGATGAATACGGGCTATTGCTAGAGCGAATCATTCCAGCTGATAACAATTCTGTTACTAGCCTTTCAATCTCAGATTTTTGGAAGTGTGGATTGTAAGCATAATGCAAATAAATATATGTGCAACTCGTATTGTATGCATAAGTATGAATAGACGCGTACCTGAAAGTCCAGAATCCATGATAGCATGAGAACCTAAAAAAACAAGAAAACAATAGAAGGTTAATAGGAAGTCTTCTACTCTCTTCTCACCTTACTCAGATTGCCTAATGGGGAGACAGTTCTGTAACACGCGTGAGCGAGAGTAGGGACCCCCTATAAATAGTATAACTTACTAGAATCCTAACCCATAAAGGATTCTCAATCCTAATAGGATGGCTAGTCCCAAAAGGAATACTAGGCCCACACATATACGATAGCCCATATCATATCCTACATATAATGTAGTTAAGGTGCACCAAGCCCAACAAATATTGATCACAACTAAACGGGCTTTATCCGGTCAACTCTCTCTTACTTAAACATTCCAATCAATTCGGTTTTCATAAACTCAAAATATAATGTCATATGTTGCTCATAATTTTATAAAAATCTTACATTCTCCCACTTGAGCTACATAGACATTATCATTTTATATTTACAAATTCATTTTAGAAAACGACACTCCGAATTGACAAACAATTATACGTGGCCACAAAGAATGTTTAAGAGAGTAACACCTTCCTTCCCCTTAGTCCAATAGAACCTCAAATATTCAACTACATAGATCATTACATCTTTAATCAACATAAGACCATATGCAATCAAAATATCATTAGCTCTACCTACCCGGGTAAAATGGTATGTATGTGTGGTATGAAAATTACATGCAAATGTGATCATCATGTCTATTTCCATATAGGTCCACCTTCGCATTATGCAAAGGATCTTAAGACGAGCAAACTTAATGTCTTAAGCATCTTACACTCTCTGGCCAAAAGACCATGAGTTAATCCTCCCTTAAGACGGGCAAATCCTTCTGTCTTAAGTAATGTCTACTCATCGGTGAAAACTTTATACCTTATGAGTGAACTGCCCACTCATAGCCAAAGGCTTTGAGATACCTCCTTAAGACGGGCAAATCCTTCTGTCTTAAGTCATGTTCACTCATCGGTGAAAACTTTATACCTTATGAGTGAACTGCCCACTTAAAGCTAAAAACTTTAAGATTTCCTGCCATAATCAAACATCCGTATGCATACAATAACAAATATGGCAAATATCTTAACATGCATTGAACACATGCAGTTAATATAATAAAAGACAACTCCCACTAACCAAATATATCAAAATATCAATCATCCAATACAGGATATAACATGCTCCATAAAACCTCCGGAGTCAAGTATCTTGGTTAGTGTATTAAAAATTATTTTACTTGTGGCTATTATAATCTTGCAACTCTTAAATCTTCTCTCCCACCATAAGATTCATATGGTTAAACCTCTAAGATCTCTTAGCATATATAGAGAAGATAAATACAGTGAAATCATCACATAATAAGCCACATATTTCCTTATCTATACATATATGTGAGCGTGAAACAATTAACCTCCAAAAATATAATAAAACATTTCATGTCTAATGATACATGCCAAATTGGTTTGAAATTCGCAAAGTATGCTAATGTAATAATAGTATCAATACATATATACTAAGCATACATTAAAACCTCAATTTCAGATATTTACATAACATTTTCTTATGAGAACGCTCCAATTTATTACTTTTATTAATAGATACCTTAAAAAAGTAAACTTACTCCCACTGACCCTCAGTTATGTGTAATGGCAAAATAAAACATTTTAACAAAGTCATACAATGTCACTACTTTATTAAGAATGTTTTACTATGTTAATTTTCAAGTAAAACCTTCAAGCCATAAATCTGACCACATAACTTTCCACATTTAAGTTGAAAATATTATTACTTTAAAAAAAAAATTTCAAACAATTGGTTTGCAAAACCTCAACTCCAATGACATCCAAAATTGCAATTCAACAAACATGAAATTTATTCAACATAAATATCACAAGCATACAATTTCTTCCTTGAATGCAAATCTTTGAAATTATACATTCTTAACAACATCACTCTCTCCCCAAAGAATGTATAATGCATAGATACATTTATTCTCATAAATAGAACATAACAAGTTCTATAAACTATTATTAATAGTTTCTAACCTTTTGCAGTCATATCCTTATATTTTACGAGATTACTTTTAATACAATTATTCAAAAGACTTAAAACTGAGAATTTAAAAAAAAAATCAAAATGCCCTACGAATCAATTATCTTCATTCTACCTTTGGTTAAGTGATTAAAATGATTATATCTAAACAACAATATAATTTTAAAACCCAAAGGTAAAATTTATAATACAAGAAGAGTTCGAAGACCCATAAAGATTATTATTTACAAAAAAAAACCACCATATAACTCACTAGGCGAAAAACATAAGCAAAAAAGTATTATCTTGGATAAACTTTAAGATATTACTTCAAATTCTCAATCTTATTATAAAAAAAATGTACTATGCATTACATGACCAAAATCGAAAAAAAAATATCATCCAATAAAACTTTTAGAGGTTAAAGATAATTTAAATATTACCACGAATTCAATTGAATTCTAATAAAACCTCTAAACTATTAGGTCCAAGTTAAATACTGAGTTCATTGGAAAAATTTACATATAAAATGTATCACAAGAAACAACCCGCTAAGTGCTTAATTGATAGTCAATCAAATATTTCAAAACATAAATCAAGGGGTACCTTTTCTTACAATAGCAAATTATTTTATGTCCTCAGTATTTCCTTTGACTTGCTATGTTGAATTGTCAAAATGTCCAAACTACTTTTATGGTGTTAGTACCCTGTCACCCTTTATCAAAATAGCAAACAAAAGACATAACTTCATAGAATATATAAATCTAAGGTAAAGATCTTAACCAAACTTTCAACAGTGGGTTCACTAAACTTTATTTATCCTTTAATCCTCAATAAGGTAACCAATTGGAGCGTCTCATTTAATCTATAAAAAAAGTCCATCAACCAATATCTTAAAGGCATGCATTTAGAAACAGCAGAGGTATTAAAAAAAGGAACTAAATCATAGTATGTTCATGCTCACACCGATTTCCATAAATATTATAAATGATAATTTAACCTCCCTGGAAATCCAACACAACATCATGATCTGTCTTCAGGACAAAGACCACAACGCACGTGTTAAAACTTTCCTACAAGTGATTAACCTCTTTGGTCAGTCCACTACGTAGAAACATAACCTCCAACTTTATAATAATTTCATAGGTTATACATTTGTAAGCCAAAAACTGTAAATCCAATATCATTATATCCAACATAAATTTATATTATTTCTCTTAATCAAAATCTAACACGGTCATACATAATTTTTATTTAAAAAAAAAAAAAAATTATGCAAAATAATGAGAAATAAATAACCTTCTTAAATTCATGTTGAGTAGATATTATTCGAGAGTATATAGAATATGTAAGCATCAATAAGTGTTGGGCACTTACACAATTAAATGAAATATATTAAAGGCAACTTCCAAAATTTCTAACATTTACATCACATTTTATAAATGAATACCTCAAGATAATGAACCTCCTATGGAGAAGAACATCACCCATCACATGTGTTTAACATTCACAATATATTATATAAGTGAATACCTTGAGATAATGAACCTCCTACGGAGAAGAACATCATTCATCACATGCACATAACTCAATCATTGCAGTTCAAATTTAATAATTGATTACCATCGAATTTCTCAAAATCTTAATGATTAGTCACTACGTGAAAACATAATCATCCAATTCACGAGAATGTTCAATCAATCATTAAAACTTACCAAATTAATAATTGTTAACCGATGAATTTCTCAAAATCTAAATGATTAGTCACTACGTGAAAGCATAATCATCTAATTCACGAGAATATTCAAAACAAATTATTAATTTTAACCTCATCAATAATCGATAACCGACGAATTTCTCAAAATCTTAATGATTAGTCACTACGTGAAAACATAATCATCCAATTCACGAGAATATTCTATCAATTATTAAATCAAAATCATTAATAATCGATAACCGACAAATTTCTCAAAATCTTAATGACTAGTTCACTACGTGAAGACATAGCCATCCGATTCACGAGAATATTCTATCAATTATTAATAATTTTAGGGATTTAATCATTTTCCCCCCTACTGTTTACTATATTAGTAATGTGAGGACATGGTTTCCCAACTTTAGAAAGGTGACCCCCTCAGAACAAATTTATTTAACAAACACCCCCCCCCCCCCCCCCCCCCCCCCCCCCCCCCATGTCAGAAAAATCATCAATAGTGAGGGTTGACCATCACTGTTTAAGGGTATTTTGGTAATCTCATATGTGGGGACATCCGGCCAAGTAGGAAAATAAATGGTGAGGGTTAAAAACGTAATTTGATATTTATAATAAATAATATATTAAAAAAAGAAAGCAAATGAGTGGAGGAGATCAAGCCAGGTCACTCCTCCACCCATTACATTTCACAAAAAAAAAAAAAAACATTAAACAAAAATATCTTTTCTTCTTCCAGAATCCTAAACCAACTCAACTCTAATCTTCTAATCTTCTTCCATCGTTTGAATCAACTCTACTCTTCTTCCTTCTATATTTTTTCTTTTCTATACCAACTAAAATGCAAAATCCAAAATCCAAAACCCATCATCCCTCTTCCCTATCGTCATCGCCAACCACCATCAGCCACTCACGGCCGCCGCGTGACAGATTCAGATGATGGAGAGATAAATGGATTCAAGAGATGGGTGGTCAGAGATGAGCGACCGCCGGAGAAGAGGCAGCGACCGCCGTCCCTCTTGCAGATCGACCGGCTCCTCCATCTCACGTGCAAATCGATCTGCTCCTCCACGAGTTGTTTTAATGGCGCTGGAATGTCTCCACCGCCAATGAGTTGTTTTAATTTTTTGTTTCTGTAAAAAAAAATTGTTTTATTTTATTGAAAAACAAAATAAAATCTGATCTCATGGGTGTTGTGTGTGTGTTTGTGGTGAATCGGTTTCGATTTGATTTAAATTTGGGTCGATTGTTGTATGAAAATTGTTGAATGTTGTTTGTTGGTTTTGATATATTGCAGGAAGATTTGGAGGGGGTTTCTGATATTTGGGAGTTCATTTAGCTGTCCTCTGTTTTTGCTCGTTTGTGGTTGCTGCGTTTCTTTGCTGCAGCCCTTGTGCTGCCTTTTGTTTTGTTGTCCTCTCTTGTATGGTTGTTCTGGCTTGGCTTTCTTTTTGTTTGTCTTTTCGTTTTGCTGTGGCTGCTGCAGCTTTGCTGTGTTTTGTTTGCTTGGTTTCTTTGGCCTTCCCTAGCTTGAATAAATTTGCTGTTCAAAAAAAAAAAAAAAAAAAAAGATATATTGCAGGAAGAAAAATTGATTAATCTGGTGTTAGTGATGATCTTATGGGTGTGTTATGTGTGTGTGTGGTGAATCGGTTTCGATTTGATTTAAATTTGGGTCGATTGTTGTATGAAAATTGTTGAATATTGTTTGTTGGTTTTGATATATTGCAGGAAGAAAAATTGATTAATCTGGTGTTAGTGATGATGATGATATGTTAATCCGTCCATATTTATGGGAATTGTAGTGTATATGTTGAATTATTGTTCTGGAATTTTGTAGGTTTGTTTGTTTTGTTCTTTAGGTTTACTGTTAGTGATGATGATGTTAATTTGTTTTTAATAATTTAATTTATATTTTCCCTTTAAAGAAATAGATAATAATTTAATTTATATTTTTAAAATTAAATAAATAATAATAAAAGATAACACCACCATCCATCTCAAAGATGGACGGTGGAGATCCACCTTATTTTTCTTAAATATATTTTTTAATTTATTATTATTATTATTATTATTATTATTAAATTTAAATAAAAAATAAAAAAAGAGATATATCTCCACCGTCCATCTTTGAGATGGATGGTGGAGATATCTTTTATTTTATTTTTTAATTTTAAATATATAAATTAAATTATTATCTATTTTGTTTGTCATTTAATGGATAAAGGGTAATTTGGTCTTTTAACCCACTGACTTGTGTCGGTGTACACTATTCCGTCCAAAAAGTTAACAGAAGGGGGTGTTTGAACAATATTTTCATTTCAAGGGGGAGACTGGCTAATTTCGTGAACCCTGTCCTCATTTTAACAATATGGTAAACAGTAGGGGGGAAAATGATTATTTCCCATAATTTTAAACAAACTAATAATTAATATGAAAACTTAATGATTAGTCACTATGTGAAAGCTTAATCATCCGAAATCATAATAATTATTATGAACTGCAATTATTCTAAAAAAAAAAATTTGGAAAATTTTTAAAATTGCCTCATGATTTTGGTAAATTACAAATCGGCCCCCGAAGTTTCAGTAATTACAAAACGACCCCAAAATTTTATCAAAATTACAAACTGACCCAATAAGTTTCGGTAATTATAAATTGGTCCCACAGTTTTGTTAAATTATAAATCGGCCCATGAAGTTTCAGTATTTATAAATTGACCCCATAATTTTGTCATAATCAAAAATTGGCCCAAAAATAATTGCAAATCAGTCCCTCAATAATTTCAAATTTTCAACACAAGGGCCTAAGGCAAAAACACAGGTCAGAGACCTGGTTTCTACGCGCAGCAGCTTCAGGCTACCTCCACGCGACCCAAAAGGCGTGGATTGGACGAGGAAGACCGACGATCGTCGGCCAAACCGATCGTTAAAGGAGATCGGCGATCTCCACGTGGATCGCAAAGTCCGGCGGTGGGAGGGCTTGATCCGACCGACGATCTCCCTCGTCGCCGTGAAAACGAGCGACCTTGAAGAGCCGGGATCGGCGTGAAGCAGCTGCGTTGACCGAGAAGAAGACTGGTTTTGGGCGTGGAAAACCCATATCTGGGTTGACTTAAAACACAACCTTATCAGATCAAAACTTGATCTGAATCCAACACCAAACTCTTCCTCATATTCATCAACCAAAACGAATCCAGAAAAATAACACAAACAATTTTACTCAAAAATTTTCATCATAAATTTTTTATTTGTTTATTATCAGTCTAATAGATTCAAATCCACACGTCATAGGACACCAGATTCACACTAACTAACAGATTAGCCAAAAAACAACACAAATAAAACACCTATTTTAATTTTTGTTGTTAACGAATACGAGACTAATCTTTAATATAATAAATTAATAACATTCAACCTATGCAACAATACGATCGGCTCTGATACCACTGTAAGCATAATGCAAATAAATATATGTGCAACTCGTATTGTATGCATAAGTATGAATAGACGCGTACCTGAAAGTCCAGAATCCATGATAGCATGAGAACCTAAAAAAACAAGAAAACAATAGAAGGTTAATAGGAAGTCTTCTACTCTCTTCTCACCTTACTCAGATTGCCTAATGGGGAGACAGTTCTGTAACACGCGTGAGCGAGAGTAGGGACCCCCTATAAATAGTATAACTTACTAGAATCCTAACCCATAAAGGATTCTCAATCCTAATAGGATGGCTAGTCCCAAAATGAATACTAGGCCCACACATATACGATAGCCCATACCATATCCTACATATAATGTAGTTAAGGTGCACCAAGCCCAACAAATATTGATCACAACTAAACGGGCTTTATCCGGTCAACTCTCTCTTTCTTAAACATTCCAATCAATTCGGTTTTCATAAACTCAAAATATAATGTCATATGTTGCTCATAATTTTATAAAAATCTTACATGGATATCTGTATGGTCGTACTGAAACTAGTCCCTTCCATGGCGTTAGTGGAATTTTATGATCTTGCAAGCGCACTAATTTTAATATTATTATCAGGATTATTAAAAAATGTTGAAAGGTTGAACAGTTGGTTTAGTTAATGACAATGAAATACTGCTAATTTTAATATGAAGACAAAATCGTTACTAATTTTATGTTCACAGCATAAGACGGATATGCCCTATTCTTAGACAACGTTTTTAACCGTTTTTGGGCGGGAGGAGTTTGGGCCAAGCCCAGCCCATTTATCATTATCGGGCCCAAATCTAATAAAGCAAGAGATTTTTATTTTTTTCATTTCGTGTGGGACCAGACCAGAAATAATAATCAATCACGAATCAAAATCACTTTACATAGGTCCACGTGGACCAATAATTTATCTCACTTGTTTGTCTCTTTCCAGAAAAGTGGGGTCCATAGAAGAATCGCGTCAGAAACACGCAGCTCAAGTCAAGATTACGAAACGTGTCCTACATCAAACGGCTGAGATCAAGCCTGGCAAGATATTCCCGGTTCAGTAAAAGTTCTATATAAAAAAAAGGAAAGCCGCAACGGTCTAGTATTATATCGGTCTCTTTGAAGTCAAGCAAACGTAACTTTACGAACCGGAGGTGAAATCCATATCCAGTACGATGGCGAACCCCAAGGTGTCCTTCGACATGACGATCAGCGGCGTGCCGGCCGGAAGGATCGCGATGGCGCTCTACTCGGGCACGACGCCGTCCTTCAACATGACGATCGGCAGCATGCCGGCCGGAAGGATCGCGATGGCGCTCCACGCGGACACGACGCCGCGGACGGCGGAGAACCCTAAGGTGTTCTTCGACATGACGATCGGCGGCGTGCCGGCCGGAAGGATCGTGATGGAGCTCTACGCGGACACGACGCCGTGGACGGCGGAGAACTTCAGGGCGCTGTGCACGGGGGAGAAGGGGAAGGGGAGGAGCGGGAAACTGCTCCACTACAAAGGATCGGCGTTCCACCGCGTGATCCCGGAGTTCATGTGCCAGGGCGGCGACTTCACGGCAGGGGACGGGTCCGGAGGTGAGTCGATCTATGGGGCGAAGTTCGCGGACGAGAATTTCGAGAAGAAGCACACTGGACCGGGGATTCTGTCGATGGCTAACGCCGGTCCGGGGACCAACGGATCGCAGTTCTTCGTGTGCACGGCGAAGACGGATTGGCTGGACGGGAAACACGTGGTGTTTGGGAAGGTGGTTGAGGGTTTGGATGTAGTGAAGGCGATCGAGAAGGTTGGGTCTTCTTCTGGAAGGACCTCGAAGCCTGTTGTGATCGGTGATTGTGGTCAGCTCTCTTAATCACTTGAGTGAGTGTTTGTTTTGGCGTTTTGGCTTGGAGGGTTTACTAATAAAGTGTTATATTAAGGGATAATATCGTTTTAGTCCCTATCATATTATCTATTTTAGTTCCCGTCGTTTCAGCTTTCACCACTTTAATCCTTCTGTTATGTTTTTCGTTGAAATCAGACCATCTGACCATATCAGATGGTCAAATGACCGTTATACCCCTATTAACGGCTGAGTTGGTTGCAATGACAATTTTACCCCCAATTAACCACATGACATTTGCTATGTTGCTTAAACGGCTACAAGCCTATACAAATACAAGACTGCCTTCTGCGAAACAACAAAAATCCCATCAACATATCCGATGCCATATCTACTTTTTGTCAATTCTCAACACAGAATCACTGTTGGCAGTGGCGTAGCCAGGATTTCTGACTTGGGGGGGCTAGACTAAAAACTTCATTAAAATATTTATAAGTTTGATGATCAAAATGAGTACACATAGTAGGGGAGACCCGGGCCTTACCCTTCAAAATGAATATGCTATAAAAAAAATCTAAACCGAAAATAAATAACAAAAGCATAAAAAAAAAAACTACCTACAATACAAGTGCATCACTATTTCGTTTGAGTGATACCCGACGAGGACCCACATCACAAAATTCATCAATTATCATATCTGGATCAATGGTATCAGAAAATTCTCTTTCAATATAAATCACCATGCAACTTGCAAGAAACTCATCCTCCATCTTATTACAAAGTGCTGTTTTAATAAGCTTCATGGCTGAAAATGCTCGTTCTGTTGTTGCAGTAGAAACAGGAAGAGTCAAGACAAGACGAATTAAACGATCAATCAAGTGGAAATGTTCTGACATTTTAGTTTCAAATAACCTACGACACAATTCAGAAAGTGAGGAGATATTTTGAAACTCCGAACTATTAGGTACATCAAGCTCATAATGCTCCAACTGTCTTCTTAAAGTGCCAATCTCTGATCCACTGAAATCTTGAGGATAAAATTTCTCAGCAAGATTGCAAATATTATCAATATGAAATGATTTGAATGAGTCAGAAGGATCCAAAGATGAACTAAGAATAAGAAGCTCCATTGTTCGCTCTGGAAATCTGTCATCTAACTCCACCATTTGAAAATCTATCACGGCATTAAAAATATCAAAGTGGTAATAATGCTCAACTGTTATGCAATCATGTTGTTGGCAAGAACGTCTTGTTCCTCCCTTATATTGTGCACTCAAATCTGGAATCTCAATAAGATGTTTATCACAAAATGATGTCACACTTTGAATAAAAGTGTCCCAACCATCTTTGCGAAACTTCTGCAAAAGTGATTTTGTTGTTGAGACAAACCTCATGGCATTTAAAATATCTTGATTTTTGACTTGTAAGGCTTGACAAAGC